>JAPDVR010000018.1:7500-592500 GCA_026230005.1 Gila orcuttii
CCTAACCCTAACCTAACCCTAACCCTAACCTAACCTAACCTAACCCTAACCCTAACCCTAACCCTAACCCTAACCCTAACCCTAACCCTAACCCTAACCCTAACCCTAACCCTAACCCTAACCCTAACCCTAACCCTAACTCTAA
Organism: Gila orcuttii; assembly: GCA_026230005.1. Classification (NCBI taxonomy): domain Eukaryota; kingdom Metazoa; phylum Chordata; class Actinopteri; order Cypriniformes; family Leuciscidae; genus Gila; species Gila orcuttii. The sequence continues at coordinate 7,646 of JAPDVR010000018.1, forward strand.
CCCTAACCCTAACCCTAACCCTAACCCTAACCCTAACCCTAACCCTAACCCTAACCCTAACCCTAACCCTAACCTAACCTAACCCTAACCCTAACCTAACCCTAACCCTAACCTAACCCTAACCCTAACCCTAACCCTAACCCTAACCTAACCCTAACCCTAACCCTAACCCTAACCCTAACCCTAACCCTAACCCTAACCCTAACCCTAACCCTAACCTAACCCTAACCCTAACCCTAACCCCTAACCCTAACCCTAACCCTAACCCTAACCCTAACCCTAACCCTAACCCTAACCCTAACCCTAACCCTAACCCTAACCCTAACCCTAACCCTAACCCTAACCCTAACCCTAACCCTAACCCTAACCGCCTGGGAATACCAGGTGCTGGAAAAAACGATTTATGATGCACCATACAGTGCTGAACAGTGTGTTCTTGCAGTAGTGGGAGGGGCCCAGCCCTCTGAACTATAAAGTCCAGGGGGACCACGCCCTCTACCACATTTCAGTAGAGTGAGTAAGAGACAGCAGTCATTCCAATCCGCCTGATGAGAACCTTGGGAAAGTTCGAAACGCGTCGCGAGAGTACCTGAATGACACAATACCGTAAAAATGAGTACAGCTGCCATCATTTTGAGTGGGGATGATGTTGAACAGCTCTGGAAAATTTTCTCTTCAGCCCATATAGGCGTTGAGTTGGTTCAGAAGGCCTCCATCATTGAGTGTCGTGATGTTGATGAGCCAAATTAATTTTTTCTCCGTCCACTGTGACGTTGAGTGTCTCTCCAATGTCCATACAGACGTTGGAAAATCGTGTTTGTGCCCTTCCACACATCTGCACTAAAACCTACCCTCGTTTTTTCTGCAAAATTAACCCTTTCTGGCGTAAACCTCGGCAATATAGCCCTATTGGATTTAGCACATGGCGAGTTAGCCCTCCATTTTATTATTTTATAATTATACATGTCTCTCTAGGACATTGCTGGGTTCACTTTGGTGTTTGTATTCGGGGAGCGGCCAGTAGAACGACGGACCGTGCCTAACCTGAATTTGTCTTCGGACAGTTTATGGTATTTATTTCCCCTAACCAAGCCAGTGCCTCTGCCTCTGGACCCTGGAGACTGCATTTGAGTGTTCCTTTTGGTGTTTGTGAGTGTTTATGTATAATTATTAAATTTTAAAATTGAATACAAATTTATTGATAGTGAAAAAACGATTTATGATGCACCATACAGTGCTGAACAGTGTGTTCTTGCAGTAGTGGGAGGGGCCCAGCCCTCTGAACTATAAAGTCCAGGGGGACCACGCCCTCTACCACATTTCAGTAGAGTGAGTAAGAGACAGCAGTCATTCCAATCCGCCTGATGAGAACCTTGGGAAAGTTCGAAACGCGTCGCGAGAGTACCTGAATGACACAATACCGTAAAAATGAGTACAGCTGCCATCATTTTGAGTGGGGATGATGTTGAACAGCTCTGGAAAATTTTCTCTTCAGCCCATATAGGCGTTGAGTTGGTTCAGAAGGCCTCCATCATTGAGTGTCGTGATGTTGATGAGCCAAATTAATTTTTTCTCCGTCCACTGTGACGTTGAGTGTCTCTCCAATGTCCATACAGACGTTGGAAAATCGTGTTTGTGCCCTTCCACACATCTGCACTAAAACCTACCCTCGTTTTTTCTGCAAAATTAACCCTTTCTGGCGTAAACCTCGGCAATATAGCCCTATTGGATTTAGCACATGGCGAGTTAGCCCTCCATTTTATTATTTTATAATTATACATGTCTCTCTAGGACATTGCTGGGTTCACTTTGGTGTTTGTATTCGGGGAGCGGCCAGTAGAACGACGGACCGTGCCTAACCTGAATTTGTCTTCGGACAGTTTATGGTATTTATTTCCCCTAACCAAGCCAGTGCCTCTGCCTCTGGACCCTGGAGACTGCATTTGAGTGTTCCTTTTGGTGTTTGTGAGTGTTTATGTATAATTATTAAATTTTAAAATTGAATACAAATTTATTGATAGTGAAAAAACGATTTATGATGCACCATACAGTGCTGAACAGTGTGTTCTTGCAGTAGTGGGAGGGGCCCAGCCCTCTGAACTATAAAGTCCAGGGGGACCACGCCCTCTACCACATTTCAGTAGAGTGAGTAAGAGACAGCAGTCATTCCAATCCGCCTGATGAGAACCTTGGGAAAGTTCGAAACGCGTCGCGAGAGTACCTGAATGACACAATACCGTAAAAATGAGTACAGCTGCCATCATTTTGAGTGGGGATGATGTTGAACAGCTCTGGAAAATTTTCTCTTCAGCCCATATAGGCGTTGAGTTGGTTCAGAAGGCCTCCATCATTGAGTGTCGTGATGTTGATGAGCCAAATTAATTTTTTCTCCGTCCACTGTGACGTTGAGTGTCTCTCCAATGTCCATACAGACGTTGGAAAATCGTGTTTGTGCCCTTCCACACATCTGCACTAAAACCTACCCTCGTTTTTTCTGCAAAATTAACCCTTTCTGGCGTAAACCTCGGCAATATAGCCCTATTGGATTTAGCACATGGCGAGTTAGCCCTCCATTTTATTATTTTATAATTATACATGTCTCTCTAGGACATTGCTGGGTTCACTTTGGTGTTTGTATTCGGGGAGCGGCCAGTAGAACGACGGACCGTGCCTAACCTGAATTTGTCTTCGGACAGTTTATGGTATTTATTTCCCCTAACCAAGCCAGTGCCTCTGCCTCTGGACCCTGGAGACTGCATTTGAGTGTTCCTTTTGGTGTTTGTGAGTGTTTATGTATAATTATTAAATTTTAAAATTGAATACAAATTTATTGATAGTGAAAAAACGATTTATGATGCACCATACAGTGCTGAACAGTGTGTTCTTGCAGTAGTGGGAGGGGCCCAGCCCTCTGAACTATAAAGTCCAGGGGGACCACGCCCTCTACCACATTTCAGTAGAGTGAGTAAGAGACAGCAGTCATTCCAATCCGCCTGATGAGAACCTTGGGAAAGTTCGAAACGCGTCGCGAGAGTACCTGAATGACACAATACCGTAAAAATGAGTACAGCTGCCATCATTTTGAGTGGGGATGATGTTGAACAGCTCTGGAAAATTTTCTCTTCAGCCCATATAGGCGTTGAGTTGGTTCAGAAGGCCTCCATCATTGAGTGTCGTGATGTTGATGAGCCAAATTAATTTTTTCTCCGTCCACTGTGACGTTGAGTGTCTCTCCAATGTCCATACAGACGTTGGAAAATCGTGTTTGTGCCCTTCCACACATCTGCACTAAAACCTACCCTCGTTTTTTCTGCAAAATTAACCCTTTCTGGCGTAAACCTCGGCAATATAGCCCTATTGGATTTAGCACATGGCGAGTTAGCCCTCCATTTTATTATTTTATAATTATACATGTCTCTCTAGGACATTGCTGGGTTCACTTTGGTGTTTGTATTCGGGGAGCGGCCAGTAGAACGACGGACCGTGCCTAACCTGAATTTGTCTTCGGACAGTTTATGGTATTTATTTCCCCTAACCAAGCCAGTGCCTCTGCCTCTGGACCCTGGAGACTGCATTTGAGTGTTCCTTTTGGTGTTTGTGAGTGTTTATGTATAATTATTAAATTTTAAAATTGAATACAAATTTATTGATAGTGAAAAAACGATTTATGATGCACCATACAGTGCTGAACAGTGTGTTCTTGCAGTAGTGGGAGGGGCCCAGCCCTCTGAACTATAAAGTCCAGGGGGACCACGCCCTCTACCACATTTCAGTAGAGTGAGTAAGAGACAGCAGTCATTCCAATCCGCCTGATGAGAACCTTGGGAAAGTTCGAAACGCGTCGCGAGAGTACCTGAATGACACAATACCGTAAAAATGAGTACAGCTGCCATCATTTTGAGTGGGGATGATGTTGAACAGCTCTGGAAAATTTTCTCTTCAGCCCATATAGGCGTTGAGTTGGTTCAGAAGGCCTCCATCATTGAGTGTCGTGATGTTGATGAGCCAAATTAATTTTTTCTCCGTCCACTGTGACGTTGAGTGTCTCTCCAATGTCCATACAGACGTTGGAAAATCGTGTTTGTGCCCTTCCACACATCTGCACTAAAACCTACCCTCGTTTTTTCTGCAAAATTAACCCTTTCTGGCGTAAACCTCGGCAATATAGCCCTATTGGATTTAGCACATGGCGAGTTAGCCCTCCATTTTATTATTTTATAATTATACATGTCTCTCTAGGACATTGCTGGGTTCACTTTGGTGTTTGTATTCGGGGAGCGGCCAGTAGAACGACGGACCGTGCCTAACCTGAATTTGTCTTCGGACAGTTTATGGTATTTATTTCCCCTAACCAAGCCAGTGCCTCTGCCTCTGGACCCTGGAGACTGCATTTGAGTGTTCCTTTTGGTGTTTGTGAGTGTTTATGTATAATTATTAAATTTTAAAATTGAATACAAATTTATTGATAGTGAAAAAACGATTTATGATGCACCATACAGTGCTGAACAGTGTGTTCTTGCAGTAGTGGGAGGGGCCCAGCCCTCTGAACTATAAAGTCCAGGGGGACCACGCCCTCTACCACATTTCAGTAGAGTGAGTAAGAGACAGCAGTCATTCCAATCCGCCTGATGAGAACCTTGGGAAAGTTCGAAACGCGTCGCGAGAGTACCTGAATGACACAATACCGTAAAAATGAGTACAGCTGCCATCATTTTGAGTGGGGATGATGTTGAACAGCTCTGGAAAATTTTCTCTTCAGCCCATATAGGCGTTGAGTTGGTTCAGAAGGCCTCCATCATTGAGTGTCGTGATGTTGATGAGCCAAATTAATTTTTTCTCCGTCCACTGTGACGTTGAGTGTCTCTCCAATGTCCATACAGACGTTGGAAAATCGTGTTTGTGCCCTTCCACACATCTGCACTAAAACCTACCCTCGTTTTTTCTGCAAAATTAACCCTTTCTGGCGTAAACCTCGGCAATATAGCCCTATTGGATTTAGCACATGGCGAGTTAGCCCTCCATTTTATTATTTTATAATTATACATGTCTCTCTAGGACATTGCTGGGTTCACTTTGGTGTTTGTATTCGGGGAGCGGCCAGTAGAACGACGGACCGTGCCTAACCTGAATTTGTCTTCGGACAGTTTATGGTATTTATTTCCCCTAACCAAGCCAGTGCCTCTGCCTCTGGACCCTGGAGACTGCATTTGAGTGTTCCTTTTGGTGTTTGTGAGTGTTTATGTATAATTATTAAATTTTAAAATTGAATACAAATTTATTGATAGTGAAAAAACGATTTATGATGCACCATACAGTGCTGAACAGTGTGTTCTTGCAGTAGTGGGAGGGGCCCAGCCCTCTGAACTATAAAGTCCAGGGGGACCACGCCCTCTACCACATTTCAGTAGAGTGAGTAAGAGACAGCAGTCATTCCAATCCGCCTGATGAGAACCTTGGGAAAGTTCGAAACGCGTCGCGAGAGTACCTGAATGACACAATACCGTAAAAATGAGTACAGCTGCCATCATTTTGAGTGGGGATGATGTTGAACAGCTCTGGAAAATTTTCTCTTCAGCCCATATAGGCGTTGAGTTGGTTCAGAAGGCCTCCATCATTGAGTGTCGTGATGTTGATGAGCCAAATTAATTTTTTCTCCGTCCACTGTGACGTTGAGTGTCTCTCCAATGTCCATACAGACGTTGGAAAATCGTGTTTGTGCCCTTCCACACATCTGCACTAAAACCTACCCTCGTTTTTTCTGCAAAATTAACCCTTTCTGGCGTAAACCTCGGCAATATAGCCCTATTGGATTTAGCACATGGCGAGTTAGCCCTCCATTTTATTATTTTATAATTATACATGTCTCTCTAGGACATTGCTGGGTTCACTTTGGTGTTTGTATTCGGGGAGCGGCCAGTAGAACGACGGACCGTGCCTAACCTGAATTTGTCTTCGGACAGTTTATGGTATTTATTTCCCCTAACCAAGCCAGTGCCTCTGCCTCTGGACCCTGGAGACTGCATTTGAGTGTTCCTTTTGGTGTTTGTGAGTGTTTATGTATAATTATTAAATTTTAAAATTGAATACAAATTTATTGATAGTGAAAAAACGATTTATGATGCACCATACAGTGCTGAACAGTGTGTTCTTGCAGTAGTGGGAGGGGCCCAGCCCTCTGAACTATAAAGTCCAGGGGGACCACGCCCTCTACCACATTTCAGTAGAGTGAGTAAGAGACAGCAGTCATTCCAATCCGCCTGATGAGAACCTTGGGAAAGTTCGAAACGCGTCGCGAGAGTACCTGAATGACACAATACCGTAAAAATGAGTACAGCTGCCATCATTTTGAGTGGGGATGATGTTGAACAGCTCTGGAAAATTTTCTCTTCAGCCCATATAGGCGTTGAGTTGGTTCAGAAGGCCTCCATCATTGAGTGTCGTGATGTTGATGAGCCAAATTAATTTTTTCTCCGTCCACTGTGACGTTGAGTGTCTCTCCAATGTCCATACAGACGTTGGAAAATCGTGTTTGTGCCCTTCCACACATCTGCACTAAAACCTACCCTCGTTTTTTCTGCAAAATTAACCCTTTCTGGCGTAAACCTCGGCAATATAGCCCTATTGGATTTAGCACATGGCGAGTTAGCCCTCCATTTTATTATTTTATAATTATACATGTCTCTCTAGGACATTGCTGGGTTCACTTTGGTGTTTGTATTCGGGGAGCGGCCAGTAGAACGACGGACCGTGCCTAACCTGAATTTGTCTTCGGACAGTTTATGGTATTTATTTCCCCTAACCAAGCCAGTGCCTCTGCCTCTGGACCCTGGAGACTGCATTTGAGTGTTCCTTTTGGTGTTTGTGAGTGTTTATGTATAATTATTAAATTTTAAAATTGAATACAAATTTATTGATAGTGAAAAAACGATTTATGATGCACCATACAGTGCTGAACAGTGTGTTCTTGCAGTAGTGGGAGGGGCCCAGCCCTCTGAACTATAAAGTCCAGGGGGACCACGCCCTCTACCACATTTCAGTAGAGTGAGTAAGAGACAGCAGTCATTCCAATCCGCCTGATGAGAACCTTGGGAAAGTTCGAAACGCGTCGCGAGAGTACCTGAATGACACAATACCGTAAAAATGAGTACAGCTGCCATCATTTTGAGTGGGGATGATGTTGAACAGCTCTGGAAAATTTTCTCTTCAGCCCATATAGGCGTTGAGTTGGTTCAGAAGGCCTCCATCATTGAGTGTCGTGATGTTGATGAGCCAAATTAATTTTTTCTCCGTCCACTGTGACGTTGAGTGTCTCTCCAATGTCCATACAGACGTTGGAAAATCGTGTTTGTGCCCTTCCACACATCTGCACTAAAACCTACCCTCGTTTTTTCTGCAAAATTAACCCTTTCTGGCGTAAACCTCGGCAATATAGCCCTATTGGATTTAGCACATGGCGAGTTAGCCCTCCATTTTATTATTTTATAATTATACATGTCTCTCTAGGACATTGCTGGGTTCACTTTGGTGTTTGTATTCGGGGAGCGGCCAGTAGAACGACGGACCGTGCCTAACCTGAATTTGTCTTCGGACAGTTTATGGTATTTATTTCCCCTAACCAAGCCAGTGCCTCTGCCTCTGGACCCTGGAGACTGCATTTGAGTGTTCCTTTTGGTGTTTGTGAGTGTTTATGTATAATTATTAAATTTTAAAATTGAATACAAATTTATTGATAGTGAAAAAACGATTTATGATGCACCATACAGTGCTGAACAGTGTGTTCTTGCAGTAGTGGGAGGGGCCCAGCCCTCTGAACTATAAAGTCCAGGGGGACCACGCCCTCTACCACATTTCAGTAGAGTGAGTAAGAGACAGCAGTCATTCCAATCCGCCTGATGAGAACCTTGGGAAAGTTCGAAACGCGTCGCGAGAGTACCTGAATGACACAATACCGTAAAAATGAGTACAGCTGCCATCATTTTGAGTGGGGATGATGTTGAACAGCTCTGGAAAATTTTCTCTTCAGCCCATATAGGCGTTGAGTTGGTTCAGAAGGCCTCCATCATTGAGTGTCGTGATGTTGATGAGCCAAATTAATTTTTTCTCCGTCCACTGTGACGTTGAGTGTCTCTCCAATGTCCATACAGACGTTGGAAAATCGTGTTTGTGCCCTTCCACACATCTGCACTAAAACCTACCCTCGTTTTTTCTGCAAAATTAACCCTTTCTGGCGTAAACCTCGGCAATATAGCCCTATTGGATTTAGCACATGGCGAGTTAGCCCTCCATTTTATTATTTTATAATTATACATGTCTCTCTAGGACATTGCTGGGTTCACTTTGGTGTTTGTATTCGGGGAGCGGCCAGTAGAACGACGGACCGTGCCTAACCTGAATTTGTCTTCGGACAGTTTATGGTATTTATTTCCCCTAACCAAGCCAGTGCCTCTGCCTCTGGACCCTGGAGACTGCATTTGAGTGTTCCTTTTGGTGTTTGTGAGTGTTTATGTATAATTATTAAATTTTAAAATTGAATACAAATTTATTGATAGTGAAAAAACGATTTATGATGCACCATACAGTGCTGAACAGTGTGTTCTTGCAGTAGTGGGAGGGGCCCAGCCCTCTGAACTATAAAGTCCAGGGGGACCACGCCCTCTACCACATTTCAGTAGAGTGAGTAAGAGACAGCAGTCATTCCAATCCGCCTGATGAGAACCTTGGGAAAGTTCGAAACGCGTCGCGAGAGTACCTGAATGACACAATACCGTAAAAATGAGTACAGCTGCCATCATTTTGAGTGGGGATGATGTTGAACAGCTCTGGAAAATTTTCTCTTCAGCCCATATAGGCGTTGAGTTGGTTCAGAAGGCCTCCATCATTGAGTGTCGTGATGTTGATGAGCCAAATTAATTTTTTCTCCGTCCACTGTGACGTTGAGTGTCTCTCCAATGTCCATACAGACGTTGGAAAATCGTGTTTGTGCCCTTCCACACATCTGCACTAAAACCTACCCTCGTTTTTTCTGCAAAATTAACCCTTTCTGGCGTAAACCTCGGCAATATAGCCCTATTGGATTTAGCACATGGCGAGTTAGCCCTCCATTTTATTATTTTATAATTATACATGTCTCTCTAGGACATTGCTGGGTTCACTTTGGTGTTTGTATTCGGGGAGCGGCCAGTAGAACGACGGACCGTGCCTAACCTGAATTTGTCTTCGGACAGTTTATGGTATTTATTTCCCCTAACCAAGCCAGTGCCTCTGCCTCTGGACCCTGGAGACTGCATTTGAGTGTTCCTTTTGGTGTTTGTGAGTGTTTATGTATAATTATTAAATTTTAAAATTGAATACAAATTTATTGATAGTGAAAAAACGATTTATGATGCACCATACAGTGCTGAACAGTGTGTTCTTGCAGTAGTGGGAGGGGCCCAGCCCTCTGAACTATAAAGTCCAGGGGGACCACGCCCTCTACCACATTTCAGTAGAGTGAGTAAGAGACAGCAGTCATTCCAATCCGCCTGATGAGAACCTTGGGAAAGTTCGAAACGCGTCGCGAGAGTACCTGAATGACACAATACCGTAAAAATGAGTACAGCTGCCATCATTTTGAGTGGGGATGATGTTGAACAGCTCTGGAAAATTTTCTCTTCAGCCCATATAGGCGTTGAGTTGGTTCAGAAGGCCTCCATCATTGAGTGTCGTGATGTTGATGAGCCAAATTAATTTTTTCTCCGTCCACTGTGACGTTGAGTGTCTCTCCAATGTCCATACAGACGTTGGAAAATCGTGTTTGTGCCCTTCCACACATCTGCACTAAAACCTACCCTCGTTTTTTCTGCAAAATTAACCCTTTCTGGCGTAAACCTCGGCAATATAGCCCTATTGGATTTAGCACATGGCGAGTTAGCCCTCCATTTTATTATTTTATAATTATACATGTCTCTCTAGGACATTGCTGGGTTCACTTTGGTGTTTGTATTCGGGGAGCGGCCAGTAGAACGACGGACCGTGCCTAACCTGAATTTGTCTTCGGACAGTTTATGGTATTTATTTCCCCTAACCAAGCCAGTGCCTCTGCCTCTGGACCCTGGAGACTGCATTTGAGTGTTCCTTTTGGTGTTTGTGAGTGTTTATGTATAATTATTAAATTTTAAAATTGAATACAAATTTATTGATAGTGAAAAAACGATTTATGATGCACCATACAGTGCTGAACAGTGTGTTCTTGCAGTAGTGGGAGGGGCCCAGCCCTCTGAACTATAAAGTCCAGGGGGACCACGCCCTCTACCACATTTCAGTAGAGTGAGTAAGAGACAGCAGTCATTCCAATCCGCCTGATGAGAACCTTGGGAAAGTTCGAAACGCGTCGCGAGAGTACCTGAATGACACAATACCGTAAAAATGAGTACAGCTGCCATCATTTTGAGTGGGGATGATGTTGAACAGCTCTGGAAAATTTTCTCTTCAGCCCATATAGGCGTTGAGTTGGTTCAGAAGGCCTCCATCATTGAGTGTCGTGATGTTGATGAGCCAAATTAATTTTTTCTCCGTCCACTGTGACGTTGAGTGTCTCTCCAATGTCCATACAGACGTTGGAAAATCGTGTTTGTGCCCTTCCACACATCTGCACTAAAACCTACCCTCGTTTTTTCTGCAAAATTAACCCTTTCTGGCGTAAACCTCGGCAATATAGCCCTATTGGATTTAGCACATGGCGAGTTAGCCCTCCATTTTATTATTTTATAATTATACATGTCTCTCTAGGACATTGCTGGGTTCACTTTGGTGTTTGTATTCGGGGAGCGGCCAGTAGAACGACGGACCGTGCCTAACCTGAATTTGTCTTCGGACAGTTTATGGTATTTATTTCCCCTAACCAAGCCAGTGCCTCTGCCTCTGGACCCTGGAGACTGCATTTGAGTGTTCCTTTTGGTGTTTGTGAGTGTTTATGTATAATTATTAAATTTTAAAATTGAATACAAATTTATTGATAGTGAAAAAACGATTTATGATGCACCATACAGTGCTGAACAGTGTGTTCTTGCAGTAGTGGGAGGGGCCCAGCCCTCTGAACTATAAAGTCCAGGGGGACCACGCCCTCTACCACATTTCAGTAGAGTGAGTAAGAGACAGCAGTCATTCCAATCCGCCTGATGAGAACCTTGGGAAAGTTCGAAACGCGTCGCGAGAGTACCTGAATGACACAATACCGTAAAAATGAGTACAGCTGCCATCATTTTGAGTGGGGATGATGTTGAACAGCTCTGGAAAATTTTCTCTTCAGCCCATATAGGCGTTGAGTTGGTTCAGAAGGCCTCCATCATTGAGTGTCGTGATGTTGATGAGCCAAATTAATTTTTTCTCCGTCCACTGTGACGTTGAGTGTCTCTCCAATGTCCATACAGACGTTGGAAAATCGTGTTTGTGCCCTTCCACACATCTGCACTAAAACCTACCCTCGTTTTTTCTGCAAAATTAACCCTTTCTGGCGTAAACCTCGGCAATATAGCCCTATTGGATTTAGCACATGGCGAGTTAGCCCTCCATTTTATTATTTTATAATTATACATGTCTCTCTAGGACATTGCTGGGTTCACTTTGGTGTTTGTATTCGGGGAGCGGCCAGTAGAACGACGGACCGTGCCTAACCTGAATTTGTCTTCGGACAGTTTATGGTATTTATTTCCCCTAACCAAGCCAGTGCCTCTGCCTCTGGACCCTGGAGACTGCATTTGAGTGTTCCTTTTGGTGTTTGTGAGTGTTTATGTATAATTATTAAATTTTAAAATTGAATACAAATTTATTGATAGTGAAAAAACGATTTATGATGCACCATACAGTGCTGAACAGTGTGTTCTTGCAGTAGTGGGAGGGGCCCAGCCCTCTGAACTATAAAGTCCAGGGGGACCACGCCCTCTACCACATTTCAGTAGAGTGAGTAAGAGACAGCAGTCATTCCAATCCGCCTGATGAGAACCTTGGGAAAGTTCGAAACGCGTCGCGAGAGTACCTGAATGACACAATACCGTAAAAATGAGTACAGCTGCCATCATTTTGAGTGGGGATGATGTTGAACAGCTCTGGAAAATTTTCTCTTCAGCCCATATAGGCGTTGAGTTGGTTCAGAAGGCCTCCATCATTGAGTGTCGTGATGTTGATGAGCCAAATTAATTTTTTCTCCGTCCACTGTGACGTTGAGTGTCTCTCCAATGTCCATACAGACGTTGGAAAATCGTGTTTGTGCCCTTCCACACATCTGCACTAAAACCTACCCTCGTTTTTTCTGCAAAATTAACCCTTTCTGGCGTAAACCTCGGCAATATAGCCCTATTGGATTTAGCACATGGCGAGTTAGCCCTCCATTTTATTATTTTATAATTATACATGTCTCTCTAGGACATTGCTGGGTTCACTTTGGTGTTTGTATTCGGGGAGCGGCCAGTAGAACGACGGACCGTGCCTAACCTGAATTTGTCTTCGGACAGTTTATGGTATTTATTTCCCCTAACTCTAACCCTAACCCTAACCCTAACCCTAACGTTGGAAAATCGTGTTTGTGCCCTTCCACACATCTGCACTAAAACCTACCCTCGTTTTTTCTGCAAAATTAACCCTTTCTGGCGTAAACCTCGGCAATATAGCCCTATTGGATTTAGCACATGGCGAGTTAGCCCTCCATTTTATTATTTTATAATTGTACATGTCTCTCTAGGACATTGCTGGGTTCACTTTGGTGTTTGTATTCGGGGAGCGGCCAGTAGAACGACGGACCGTGCCTAACCTGAATTTGTCTTCGGACAGTTTATGGTATTTATTTCCCCTAACCAAGCCAGTGCCTCTGCCTCTGGACCCTGGAGACTGCATTTGAGTGTTCCTTTTGGTGTTTGTGAGTGTTTATGTATAATTATTAAATTTTAAAATTGAATACAAATTTATTGATAGTGAAAAAACGATTTATGATGCACCATACAGTGCTGAACAGTGTGTTCTTGCAGTAGTGGGAGGGGCCCAGCCCTCTGAACTATAAAGTCCAGGGGGACCACGCCCTCTACCACATTTCAGTAGAGTGAGTAAGAGACAGCAGTCATTCCAATCCGCCTGATGAGAACCTTGGGAAAGTTCGAAACGCGTCGCGAGAGTACCTGAATGACACAATACCGTAAAAATGAGTACAGCTGCCATCATTTTGAGTGGGGATGATGTTGAACAGCTCTGGAAAATTTTCTCTTCAGCCCATATAGGCGTTGAGTTGGTTCAGAAGGCCTCCATCATTGAGTGTCGTGATGTTGATGAGCCAAATTAATTTTTTCTCCGTCCACTGTGACGTTGAGTGTCTCTCCAATGTCCATACAGACGTTGGAAAATCGTGTTTGTGCCCTTCCACACATCTGCACTAAAACCTACCCTCGTTTTTTCTGCAAAATTAACCCTTTCTGGCGTAAACCTCGGCAATATAGCCCTATTGGATTTAGCACATGGCGAGTTAGCCCTCCATTTTATTATTTTATAATTGTACATGTCTCTCTAGGACATTGCTGGGTTCACTTTGGTGTTTGTATTCGGGGAGCGGCCAGTAGAACGACGGACCGTGCCTAACCTGAATTTGTCTTCGGACAGTTTATGGTATTTATTTCCCCTAACCAAGCCAGTGCCTCTGCCTCTGGACCCTGGAGACTGCATTTGAGTGTTCCTTTTGGTGTTTGTGAGTGTTTATGTATAATTATTAAATTTTAAAATTGAATACAAATTTATTGATAGTGAAAAAACGATTTATGATGCACCATACAGTGCTGAACAGTGTGTTCTTGCAGTAGTGGGAGGGGCCCAGCCCTCTGAACTATAAAGTCCAGGGGGACCACGCCCTCTACCACATTTCAGTAGAGTGAGTAAGAGACAGCAGTCATTCCAATCCGCCTGATGAGAACCTTGGGAAAGTTCGAAACGCGTCGCGAGAGTACCTGAATGACACAATACCGTAAAAATGAGTACAGCTGCCATCATTTTGAGTGGGGATGATGTTGAACAGCTCTGGAAAATTTTCTCTTCAGCCCATATAGGCGTTGAGTTGGTTCAGAAGGCCTCCATCATTGAGTGTCGTGATGTTGATGAGCCAAATTAATTTTTTCTCCGTCCACTGTGACGTTGAGTGTCTCTCCAATGTCCATACAGACGTTGGAAAATCGTGTTTGTGCCCTTCCACACATCTGCACTAAAACCTACCCTCGTTTTTTCTGCAAAATTAACCCTTTCTGGCGTAAACCTCGGCAATATAGCCCTATTGGATTTAGCACATGGCGAGTTAGCCCTCCATTTTATTATTTTATAATTGTACATGTCTCTCTAGGACATTGCTGGGTTCACTTTGGTGTTTGTATTCGGGGAGCGGCCAGTAGAACGACGGACCGTGCCTAACCTGAATTTGTCTTCGGACAGTTTATGGTATTTATTTCCCCTAACCAAGCCAGTGCCTCTGCCTCTGGACCCTGGAGACTGCATTTGAGTGTTCCTTTTGGTGTTTGTGAGTGTTTATGTATAATTATTAAATTTTAAAATTGAATACAAATTTATTGATAGTGAAAAAACGATTTATGATGCACCATACAGTGCTGAACAGTGTGTTCTTGCAGTAGTGGGAGGGGCCCAGCCCTCTGAACTATAAAGTCCAGGGGGACCACGCCCTCTACCACATTTCAGTAGAGTGAGTAAGAGACAGCAGTCATTCCAATCCGCCTGATGAGAACCTTGGGAAAGTTCGAAACGCGTCGCGAGAGTACCTGAATGACACAATACCGTAAAAATGAGTACAGCTGCCATCATTTTGAGTGGGGATGATGTTGAACAGCTCTGGAAAATTTTCTCTTCAGCCCATATAGGCGTTGAGTTGGTTCAGAAGGCCTCCATCATTGAGTGTCGTGATGTTGATGAGCCAAATTAATTTTTTCTCCGTCCACTGTGACGTTGAGTGTCTCTCCAATGTCCATACAGACGTTGGAAAATCGTGTTTGTGCCCTTCCACACATCTGCACTAAAACCTACCCTCGTTTTTTCTGCAAAATTAACCCTTTCTGGCGTAAACCTCGGCAATATAGCCCTATTGGATTTAGCACATGGCGAGTTAGCCCTCCATTTTATTATTTTATAATTGTACATGTCTCTCTAGGACATTGCTGGGTTCACTTTGGTGTTTGTATTCGGGGAGCGGCCAGTAGAACGACGGACCGTGCCTAACCTGAATTTGTCTTCGGACAGTTTATGGTATTTATTTCCCCTAACCAAGCCAGTGCCTCTGCCTCTGGACCCTGGAGACTGCATTTGAGTGTTCCTTTTGGTGTTTGTGAGTGTTTATGTATAATTATTAAATTTTAAAATTGAATACAAATTTATTGATAGTGAAAAAACGATTTATGATGCACCATACAGTGCTGAACAGTGTGTTCTTGCAGTAGTGGGAGGGGCCCAGCCCTCTGAACTATAAAGTCCAGGGGGACCACGCCCTCTACCACATTTCAGTAGAGTGAGTAAGAGACAGCAGTCATTCCAATCCGCCTGATGAGAACCTTGGGAAAGTTCGAAACGCGTCGCGAGAGTACCTGAATGACACAATACCGTAAAAATGAGTACAGCTGCCATCATTTTGAGTGGGGATGATGTTGAACAGCTCTGGAAAATTTTCTCTTCAGCCCATATAGGCGTTGAGTTGGTTCAGAAGGCCTCCATCATTGAGTGTCGTGATGTTGATGAGCCAAATTAATTTTTTCTCCGTCCACTGTGACGTTGAGTGTCTCTCCAATGTCCATACAGACGTTGGAAAATCGTGTTTGTGCCCTTCCACACATCTGCACTAAAACCTACCCTCGTTTTTTCTGCAAAATTAACCCTTTCTGGCGTAAACCTCGGCAATATAGCCCTATTGGATTTAGCACATGGCGAGTTAGCCCTCCATTTTATTATTTTATAATTGTACATGTCTCTCTAGGACATTGCTGGGTTCACTTTGGTGTTTGTATTCGGGGAGCGGCCAGTAGAACGACGGACCGTGCCTAACCTGAATTTGTCTTCGGACAGTTTATGGTATTTATTTCCCCTAACCCTAACCACGCAGTGGAAAAGCAAAGCGAGCCGAACCGTACTGAGCCCTACCACGCAGTGGAAAAGCGAAGCGAGCCGAACCGTACTGAGCCCTACCACGCAGTGGAAAAGCGAAGCGAGCCGAACCGTACTGAGCCCTACCACGCAGTGGAAAAGCGAAGCGAGCCGAACCGTACTGAGCCCTACCACGCAGTGGAAAAGCAAAGCGAGCCGAACCGTACTGAGCCGTACCACGCAGTGGAAAAGCGTCATAAACTCTGCAGGTGGCCCTCCAGGACCGAAGTTGCTCATCCATGCACTACACAATATTTTTTTAAATCTGAAATGATTATAAAACTTCTGACTTTTGGCAGCTAGCATCAACTTGTCCAGACTTCAAATCAACACAAACATCTAGCCAAAAGTTGTATTGTGTATTATGTTTGTTAAAACTTATATTTAATACCTGTTTTCTTATATTTAACACATGATACCCTTAACACACCCTAAACATCAAGAATATACTGTAATTTCATTTCCATTAAATCTCTACTGTCTTTGTTATATGATGAAACACCGACAAGGTGTGCTAATATGTAATTCTACAGTTAAGTTCTTATGTTTGCTTATTAAAATTCATAATTGACATTGTAAAACATCACTAGAATTGCACTCACTATTGTTATTTTACAAAAATAACTTTGAAAAAATGTAATTTACAATTCATGACCCTCTGCACAATGTTTTACCAACATGTCATTGTATATTCATATTCTCTGTCACAAATAAAAATAACATCTAAAAAAATGTGATGCTTAAAGTTTAGATGTCTAAAAAAACATTTACTGTATTTATTATTAGGGGGGGGGTTCAACATTAGCTTATTTCTACTTCAAGTTAAACACAAAAAAGGGATTTATAATTTTAAAATGTAAATTTATATTTAATGGAGAGATGTATTTTAGAAACCTATAAGTTCATATGAAACCGGGAGATCCTGTCAAAAATGACCATATATGGATAAGGAAGTGTGGCGTCCCTGTTAAAACCGTGTTGTCATTGGCTGCCCAGCACTGGCATGACTCTCTCTGGATGTATTGTCTTTAAACCCATTTTAAAAAGATCCTCGTGCTCCAAAGTACGTTTTGCTGTTGTTATTACGTCAATAATACGGTCAGTTAACAATATTGCGTTATGTTATAAAGAAATTATCCCTTTACCGAGATCCTAACCCTGAGCCTACACACTTCAAAAACTACAAGTATCAGCGCAATGTTTTCCCGTTCCAGTAATAGAATGACAGAGGCTTATGGGTAAGGTAGTTTACAATATGTAGGGATTCAATTAAATAAACTATATCCTTAATGAAGATTTTTTTTCCATAAATATGTTAATTGGACAAACCTCTGTAAGATATATGAGAGGTATGTTGTAATTTAGTATTTTACTGTGCACACTTTTTAAAACACATTTATACCACCTTTCCACCTGTCTGGCAGCTGTGTCCAACATTATTTATCAAGCATAGTAGTAGTAGTTGTCTTGCCAAGTTTCTTTTAAATACACTAATCAGACTTTGATTTGCAGCCAGTTAAAAAGTGAGTTTTTTGGCTCTTCCGTGGGGCACTACTGGGCCCCTGGGGGTGGAAGGGCACTAAAACTGACATGTATTCTACTCATTGTGTACAGGAAACTGTTAAATCACATTTATATTGAAGAAATTTGTATTATAAATGTCAAAGGCATTTTCTTGAGTCTGTCTGGTTACTACTGTGCAGGAGGTTATGTGGGGCACTAGAGATTCTTAGCTATAGTGGCCATAGGGAACAGAACGGTACACTCTGTCACTGTGGCGGTACCTTTTCAAAAGGTACACCTTTGTACCTAAAGTGTGCATTTTAGTCCCTAAAAAGTACATATTCGTACCGGTGAGCGTGATTTCACCAAGTACCACATGTTCCTGGATCAACTTTCCAATCAACAAATCAGATTTGAGGGACAAGTTTACAGTTTATGTCAAGTTTAGGCTTAGAACCAGGGTGAAGTACTTAAACATCAGTGTTATTCACCTTTCATTACCCTCTGATTTTAGGGAAAAGTTATGGGTAGGGTTAGGTTTAGGGGTAGGGATTGGGTAAGGACTACATTTTGGGACATGAATGTTGATCCAGGACCATGTCTTACTTGGCAAAATCACGGTGACCTATTGGTACCAAAAGTGTACATATTAGAACCCTTTTGAAGGGTACTGTCCCAGTGACAGCTTTTGTACCTTTTTTCCTGAGAGTGCACCCAACCCAGAGTGGGGTCAACCTGAGGATAAAAGATTGAACAGCATAACATCTGTTGTGTCTGGGACACCTGCTATCTTAAATCATGAGAATATGTGGAATATTTATTTAGCAAAAATGAATATATAGGCTACAGATTATCTCTTTATATTTCTTTCTTTGTTTTCTTAAACGGTGGTAATGGGTGAACCTGCAAGAACTTCTTGTTATCCAATTCATAGTTAACAGAAATCAAATCACCTTTATTTCTATAGTGCTTTATACAATACAGATTATTTCAAAGCAATCACTCTCGCAGTAATAAACTAATAACAATACTGCAAAAATAACAGAATGCTGCATTTCAAATATGACACAAATTCAAATTCTGCTGAAAAGCAGCTCTAACATTTAGTTTCATTATTCAGTTAAATTAATTTAAATAACTGTGAAGTTCAGCGATTATGAACT
Source organism: Gila orcuttii (assembly GCA_026230005.1). NCBI lineage: Eukaryota > Metazoa > Chordata > Actinopteri > Cypriniformes > Leuciscidae > Gila > Gila orcuttii. Next base: position 26,458 of record JAPDVR010000018.1, read on the forward strand.
GATTTCAAAGACCTTGCTTATAAAAAAATACCTCTCCATCTCCATGCTCTTCCTCAAGTGCTGGACATCAATAATATACATCCTCTTGATTGTATAGGTTCCATGTTGATCATTCAAGTTGTGCCAAACGTGTAATTTTAAGCACCATTTTAAGCACCTTCCCTTCATGTAACTAAAATTTGACGTATTTGCCACAGCATGTTTGTTATAAAATGTTGGTTTATTATTGTCCCAATTGTCGTTAATATGACTACAAAAAACGTTTCAAGTAAAAAAAAAATCATGGTTAACGTTTATATATATATATATATATATATATATATATATATATATATATATAAAGAAATAAAAAAAACAATATGGTTGTATATCTCATGACATCTATGAAATTGTTTTACACTTCAATACACAATATTCACCACACTTACATAACAACACTCCACAAACAGAACTTTATTGTAGGATACACTGTATGATACACATGTTGTTTAAATAATGCTAACCAAATTTATATAAGCACAATTAGTACACATACTTTGTTAATTTCTTTATATGTATTGCCATATTTGTGTATGAATTTAAACAGACAGTATTGCCCTATAGTAACTACTGCATAGCTTCCTTATCTTATTGGTCAAACTGCCCCATATTCTCTACAGCATAAATTCTCTCATGTAAATGGGGGATGGTGCGGCGTTGCCAAGTCATAATTTATGACAAACGTCACCTTTATTTGTGTAGCACTTTATACAATATGACTTGCCAAGCGTTGCCTGCAAGTATGATGCACGAGACATCGCAAGAAATAGGCTACAGTAGTTTGTAGTAGGCGAGTTTTATATTTAATAACATGTTAGATTTTTAAGTAGTTCAATGTCTTTCCACTGATAAATGCAATGCAAATAGTTCCTTCACATTGGATAAAAGTCATAATTAATGTTATTAAATATAAAAATAATAATAAACAATATACAAAACTCTGTGTCAGCATGATGGCTTGCAATCTCTTGTCTCATGTGAAGACACAAATTATGTGCCCAGCAACATATTTCTGGTGTGCATAGTTCTTCAGATGGCATAAGTAATTAACAGTGAGTGGTGGTCCACAACAATATTTTATTAAATTTTAAGCATACTGGCAGTGCCATAACGACTCTTCGTGAAAATAAAGCTGTTTGACCAATCAGATGAAAGAGGCATTTTAGTACCTCCCACGTGTGCTTTCCGAATGATTGTTTTCCATTTGTAAAACTAAACAAAAAAAAGAAAATGAAACTTTAAATATGTGTTCACACCAACACTATTATTTCAAAACTCCATCAGTATTTTTTTATTTATTTTTTTTATTATCTTTTTATTTGGAAAGGCAAAATCCCATCACATACATTAATTACAATTTTAGTCATTCAAGTATATAGGTAGGGATGAATTCAGAAAGTTTAGATGAGTTGTCCATAATGCCCTTCTGAGTTTACCTTTTACATACCACTACTTATTTCAGTTAGGAACAGTAACAAAGCAGAACGGAACGGGGATGCGCAACACCTCAGGTAATTAAAACCTCACTTAACAAGAGGGCAGGTCTACACAAAGCACAAGTACAGTCAAATGAAATCAGATCTGATTGGTTTTACATACTCAGTCCATTTGGTCCAAATCTTATAATTTTTTTCTTTTTCAACTCTGAGGGAAAAGGATATCTTCTCCATAACATAAATCTCATAGACAATTTCAATCCATTCATCAATGGTGGGTGGAACTACTTTTAACCACTTCCTCGTAATAGATTTCTTACTGGCTGCCATTACATCAGTATTTTTTAAATACTACTTCTCATTATTTACAAAACATTATTTTTTTGAAAGAAAGTGATAAACATTTAGGTCAGAATTACCCTAATGATCATGGAAGGGTAGTTTCCTAGGTGAATAATAAGGTTATTAATTGTTAAATTAAAGGTGCTCTAAGCGATGTCACATGTTTTTTTAGGCCAAAACATTTTGTGTCACATACAGCAAACATCTCCTCACTATCCGCTAGCTGCCTGTCCCCTGAACACACTGTAAAAAAACGCGGTCTCTGCAGAAACCCCAGGCTCCACAAACGGCAACAAAAACAAACAGGGCCAACCCGCACCACGAAATATAACACACCGTTCCAGCCAATAACCGACAAGAAGGGTTTGGGGGGTTAGTGCACGGATGAGGAGGGAGGGTCTAGCTAGCCTCCATTTTGTTTGACAATACTTTAAACGTCAACAAGAAGTGACGTCACCCGACATCGCTTAGAGCAGCTTTAAGCTAATTTATGTGTATACTGACCAGGATGCGCAAGGCTGCCATCGGAAAAGAAATTATTTTCTTCCCTAAGAACAGATAGACAAAAATGTATCAACATCTGTTATATAATAAAATGTAAGCCCTTTTCAGGCTATACAGCATAAGGAATAAAAGGAACTGATTTATTATACTTATATTTTCATGTACTTTTCTACCTAACAATAATTCAAAAATATGGATAATATCCTGGATTGGGATTTTCCTAATTACAATTATTTACTGAAACTGCTTCAGTAAGAAAAGACATATGTAATATTGTAATTATTTTGAGGGTTCTAAAGAGGAATAATCTGTAGTAATGAAGTGGCTTTTTTCTTTCTTGATTTTGACCAACCTCCCTAACTCTCTCCCTTACAACCTCTCCATGGTACACATCCTGGCTGTTGGTGGAGCCATCGGCCACAGAGACGGGCTCCACGAAAGAAGAGGCGGAGCCGTTGGCTGTAGAGGTTAAGGGAAAAAACAATCTTAGGAAAAAACTGTTCCATTTATAATTAAAATTATTATATATACACACATTACAATTACACATATTACAAAAATTGTTACAGTCCGGGCTGTTAGCTGCAGAGAAGTCGTCGGCCGTAGAAGCAGAGATGTTGGTCACAGAGGCCGGGTCCACGACCACAGAGGAGAAGTTGTTGGCGGCAGAGGCTGAGTTGTTCCAGGGAAAAAAAAACAATCTTCTTAGAAAATTATAAAAGCATCATTCATTATAAAATTATTATTCTAGTGGTGATTTAATTATTTCAAGCACCTTCAGCATGGTGTCGGTTTAACTGAACACACAATGTTTACTACTAACCACAAAACATGTTAATATACTATAACTGAATATTCCTGTCATATGTCATACATTACTTTGACACAATTACCCATGGCTGATAACAGAAAATATCCTAAGTGCAACATAATTTTAAATAATATGTATTGTGAAAAGTGCTAAACAAATAAACCTGAATTAATTTATAAGGAGAAATTCTAATTATGTTTTACTGTAAGTTATGTTTTGTTTAATGATAAAAAATAAGACATCTGGACAACCAGTAATTATGCCACTTTAGGGTTAGGCACAACCAGTAATTATGCCACTTTACACTCATGTGCATGCAGTGTATGACATCAAGTATGACATCATAACAAACTTCTCGACAAGTCAAAGAGTAAATGAGGACCCTTTTCACATTTATGGGGTTCTCAGAAGTGGAAGTCGCCATAGTTGGGTAAATTTCAATATTGGTGAATGGAAACTACAACAAATATATTTTATAATATAATTATAAAATTGCTTTTCCATTTGTTCCAATAGCAAAATAAAAAAAAAATCCATGATAGCATTTCTGACTTTTCAAAAGAGTGGAAAGTCTTGTGTCTACACATCTTGTGTAGATGTGTAGCCTAGAGAACTAGACTGAGAGACCATTTAAAGGCCTTTGCAGGTGTTTTGAGTTAATTCGCTGATTAGAGTGTGGCACCAGGTGTCTTCAATATTGAACCTTTTCACAATATTCTAATTTTCTGAGATACTGATTTTGGGGTTTTCATTAGTTGTCAGTTATAATCATCAAAATTAAAAGGAATAAACACTTGAAATATATCAGTCTGTGTGTAATGAATGAATATAATATCCAAATTTCACTTTTTGAATGGAATTACTGAAATAAATCAACTTTTTGATGATATATATATATATATAACTATATATTAAAAAACAAACTTTGTTAGATTTACCATGTTAATAACTGTGGAAATGCATAATCACAGTCTGTGAAAAAGGATCATTATAATAGGAAGAGCTTTTCAATTGGTAAATGCATATGTACAAATAAATACCTCTTACAACAGCCTCATAAAGTCTCTGCATGACTGGTACGGAGGGATGGCTCTGAATGTTGACGTTTTTAACTAAAACTTTTGTGGAGCGATGCTGGCCTTTCTGTGTTGTAATAAAGAGCATTGGTGAGAAGCCCAGTAATTCCAACTTATGAAGCTGAGAAGAGAGAACAAAATGTTTAAGGCAAGAGTACACAGTCAAATTAAAAACTATGCTCTTATCCACCATCTACTCAAATAAAAATTAGTTTTTTTTGTTTACTGAATTGTAGTTGTAATATTTATATTAATAATTTAAAATAATTGTTTATTTTATATATTGAAATGAAATGATACTTACAAGCAAGTCCACACAATTCATAATTTTGCAAGAATTGCCATCTTTTTTCAATTTGGTTGCCCACTGATCGTCAAATTTTACTTTGTGGGATTTCAGGTTTTTCTTTTGAATAATCTTTATTCCACAGTGTTTGCAGGTTTTGGAGGCACTGCCGATTTCTTTGTAGCAAGCACTACACTGCCGTGTTGTGGATCCAGGTGCCATGAGAGAGAGAGAGAGAGAGAGAGAGAGAGAGAGAGAGAGAGAAAGAAAGAGAGAGAGAGAGAGAGAGAGAGAGAGAGAGAGAGAGAGAGAGAGGAGTATGAGATGTGAAGTAACTGCAAGACAAAAACATAGTGAATTACAACTTTTGGATATTTCTTTTGTGATTCTTTATTCATTAAACATTTTATGTGTCTAACTATTTACAACAAAGCTCAAGATCCGCCCACAATCATATGACTAAATAAAAATAAATGAATAATATGACAATACAATAAAATAAAACTGTGACCAAAAAAGAAGAAAGGATCTCAAAGTCTTAAGATTTCTGGATTGAACATCAAATGTATTAAAAGCATGGTAAGTGTTGTTGTAACTGGGTTTTTATGGTAAAAGCAAGGCTGCTGTTACTGAACTACGAAATACCACAGTAGATTAGAATGTGGTAAAAACATAGTAAGATTTGTGTACTATAAACACAAAATACCACAGAAGAAGAACAGTGGTAGTTACTACTTCCATTAATTATGAATATAATAAAATGATCGAAGATCTGTCATGTTATGTGGAAGCTTATGCTAGTGTTTAATCACCCGCTAATCACCAGTAGCCTATCATGTGTTGGGTTAAACTTATTTTGAGCAAAAAAGAATGCAATATAGATGACCAATTCAATTCAGAGAACATTTAGAAGCCGATCTGAATTAATATAGAGCATATAATTAACTTTATATCGAACACCAAGACACCGCCTGATAATACTCACCGAGATGTGGCTGTTGATAAATATCGCGATGTTGTGCGAACGAGAATTGGGTCACACTTCTTGAATGCGATTAACAAAATCGTAGGATATAGTACGTTTTAATCCATTCGTACGAATTAGTACGAATTCGCCGTTACACAGGGGTGTGTTAAATGGGATGAACAAATCGTACGATTTCGTACGATTTAGCCACTTGGTTAAATCGTGCGAATTAGTACGAATTCGCCGTGAGATAGGGTTGGCTATATTTACTTCTTATTTATTAAATCCAAGCAATTGGTTGATGAAACATTGATTAAAATTAAGATACAATTAATACAAAACGAAATTCACTTTAATGAAAGGCTTTGTGCTTTCTGTTTTGAGGGCTCTGTGAAAGTTTTAAAGTCGTTTAGTGCCGCTTTCAGAGCTTGTCACATCCGTTGTTTTTCCTCATAAATGCGAACACGAAAAATAAAATAAAATGAATATTTTATGTTCTGTTGAGAGCCAACCCATCTTCATCCAGTGGGTAGTAGCCTATTACTTTTGATTTGCGCAGTGTAATTCACTGAATTGATTTCTCTGCTGCCAGCCTCTGTCACATATTGTGTGAGCTTGTGATGACTAGGGAAAGCGCGCAGCTGAGAAGTCCTGATTATATTGTCTGCTAAATTGACTTCTTATTTATTAAATCCAGGCAATTGGTTGATGAAACATTTATTAAAATGCGTGGCGCGAGCGTCATATCTCCGACAGTAAACTGATGCCCCATTCTGCTCTGTAACGGGTGCTTTTCCGCGTCTCGGGTAAACAGCTGTTGCGACGCGAGCAATAACGGCCGCGTCCGGTGTAGACAGTGTTGAAGCTCATTCTGCCTAACGCTACGTTACACAAGCAATACTTTATATAATTATAACACTATGTTTCACGTTTAGTACATTTTGCTTACTACTTATTTAAAAATAGTATAAAAGTACTGTAGGCCTACATATGTAATTAAAAACGTTTTCATTATGATATTATTAATTTTACTTTAGTAAAAAGATCTGAGTTCTTCCTCCACTGGTAGAGATTAGAGCAATTAAGACTAAAAATAGAAGATAATATTTTACATTAAATTAATACATGATTAACTAACTGTATTTCTTCTATGTACATTTCTGAAATGCTAAAGCTGCTTTGAAACAATATGTATTGTGAAAAGCGCTATACAAATACATTTGAATTGAATTGAATAATAAGGTTTTGTCAGTGACATTTTTGATATATTTATTGATATGTTATATATAACGTGACTAAATTAAAAGACAAAGTCGTTAGTGAAGATTATGCAACAGTATTTAGAATATAATATAACATGCAATGCAAACTAGTTTGTTTACAGCTCAAATGTATCATTCTCAATCTATTATTCCCCCTGCCTCCATTACATATCTTTGTCACACAAGTGTTTGATCACCACATTTGAGTGATCATTGCAAAACGTTTATATATTTATTCTGTTTATACTGTGTATTCTATATACAGTACTCATCAAAAGTTTTCTACACACCAATAGGAAAGTGTATCCAAACTTTTGACTGGTACTGTACTATAATACACATACATAATATTGCTACTGTATTATAATATACACATAAATAATATTGGCCGATATATCGGTATCTGGCTTTTTTTTTATCGGTATCGGCCCCTAAAAATCCATATCGGTCGGGCTCTTTTCAATGTACTCACTTCAGCTCGAAGCGACGCGTTTTCTTCTTTGAGTACATCCATTTGCGCGTAGCTAAAATCCAGTGATTGTTTTAACTCCTCGATATCACCAGATAATTTTGTCAAGTCGAGTTTCTGCAGTTGTTGTTGCATTGTTTGTATTGAATCGCGGATTGCTTGTACGTCCTTGGATAACTTGGACTCCTCCAGCTCATGCTCACTTGAGCTTAGCTCCTGTCGACAGCGTTTACTTTCTCTCGTGTCTGACATTGTAAAGTAATAATATGAGTCAATGAACGACTGCAGCTCCTCAATCGTCTCTTCCGTGCTTGCCTCCAGTTTCAACAAAAAAACTAAAATATTCAGTACTTTACAACTGTTGTGGCATTTTATTATATTATTATATTATATAATGAGACAATGACGTTTATGCGTGGTTTGTGAAAAAACTTTTAAAAATTGTCACTGAAATAAGGTCATGAAACCCATACTAAGGCCCCGTTCACACCGCAAGTCTTAATGCTCAATTCAGATTTTTTGCTCAGATCCGATTTTTTGATTGACTGTTCACATTACCTTTTAAAATGTGACCTATATCTGATTACAGTGTGAACTGTTTGAGGTTTCAAACTAACCCGCATGCGCAAAATAACAATAACAATGACATCATATGCAGCATGCTGTTGCACTAATGGTCGTGTGGTTATGGAGGAAGTAAGCATTTTGGCTTTTATTTCTAAATGTCTGTGTAATGGAAGCCGTAAAATTAATGAGCAGGTGCCGAGGAGGAGAAGAACGAAGAGAAAGAAAGCAAAATTGGCTATGTTGGCCTATTGCAGGTTTATGGCTGCAAATTCAATACAGAGGTCTATGTGGATGCGTAGACGAAGCCAGGAGTGGTGGGAATGTGATGTTAATAGTTTCACTGAGACGATGTTTTTTGAAAACTTTAGGATGTCGAGGGTAACTTTTGATTATCTTTGTCAGCGCCTCTCCTCAAGACTCCTACGAAAGGACACTCAATTTAGGCGACCCATCTCCGTGCGGAAACGTGTAGGAGTTGGGCTGTATTGGCTGGCAACGGGGGTCAGTTACCGCACGATGGGTAACCTGTTTGGCATTGCTAGCTCTTCTGTGTGCGCGATTGTGCACGAATTTTGCAAGGCCGTACGCCAAGTCCTCATGCCCGAGTTCATACAACTGCCCGAAGGAGATGCGCTCCGGGAGGTCGTACAAGGCTTTCAAATGAGGTGTGGTTTTCCACAGTGCGCTGGAGCAATTGACGGGAGTCATATCCCCATCATTGCCCCAGAAGAAAATCACGTCGACTACTTCAATCGCAAAGGATGGCATTCTGTCCTTCTACAGGGAGTTGTAGATCATCAGTTCTGGTAAGCCTGCTATAATTATGAAATAATCGCTTCTGGAATTTTTTCTTACTTTACTATAGTGCTAGCCGTCATTGAGTGAAAAGTCTGATTTAGGTTTATAAAATAGTTAAATAATGCTGCCTTGTGATACAATTATGTGGTATGGCTATGGCCATTATATCATTTAATCCTACTAGTCTCTATTTTCTTGATAACACTTATTTTTTAGATACTAATATCTATTCCATTAAGTACTAGTACTTATATTCATTAGCTAAATAAATACGTACTAGTACTTAATGGAATAGATAGGCTACTAGTATCTAAAAAAATAAGTACTTAGTGGCATTAAAATTTAGACTAGTAGGTTTAAATTATTAAATGTTAAAACGGTTTGCCATAGTATGGCTTGTTGATATTAAAATATGATAGCCCCTTTGTGTTTACAGTAACCATCTGTCTGTTTTGTTTTGCGATTCCCCTACTGATAATTTCAAACTTAGCCTATATTTAAATGTTTCACAGTACAATAATAACTGATTTGTGTTCCTTTTCATAATGCTTTACATGGACAAAATTAAAAAAAAAAAACACATTACATCACATGTCCCCATAACAGTTTCACCAACATCTACACGGGATGGCCTGGAAGTGTCCATGACGCCAGGGTTCTTAGGAATTCCTGTGTCTTTGCAATGGCAGAGAGAGGGGAGCTTTTTCCACCAGCAAGTTGTTCTATCACAATCATGTACACACACAAATCCTATTTGGAAACAGTACCATCTTAGTATAAAGGAGATTAAAATGTTTAGAGAAACATATTATAACATGTAATAAATTAAACTTCTCTTATTTTCCATTGCCTAAGGACACAGTGGAGATCAACGGTGTCCAAGTACCGATCATGCTACTTGGTGACCCGGCGTATCCCATGCGGAGCTGGCTTATTAAAGGGTACGCTGACACAGGGAACCTCACAGAGCAGCAACGGTACTTTAACGAGCGACACAGCAAAGCCAGGGTGACGGTGGAATGTGCATTCGGCCGATTGAAGGGGCGGTGGAGATGCCTTGGGAAACGGCTGGATGTGGACATCTCCACTGTCCCTACCATCATAAGTGAATGCTGCACTCTCCACAATGTGTGTGAGAAGCATGGTGAGGCATATGAGGGACCTGCTCAAACTATTCTTCAGGACAACAGGATAGCAGAAGGAGAGGCACAAGATGCTGCTGAGCCAACAAGAGTCAGAGAGGCACTAACAGAGTTTTTTTTACAGCCAACGCTGATTCACAAAAGAAACTTTAATTGACAATGTTTAAACATAACATTCTGAAAGTGTGGAGTAACAAATTTTTTTTTTCAATACTAATGATGAAATTGTCAGTTTTGTTTTAAAAAAAATAAATAAAAATGAAATGCATCCCTGTAAAATTAGTTGTGCAGGTGTATGTAAACAAATAATCCCTATAAAAATCGTCAAAAAATTTTCCACACAAGAATTTTTCTCAGCTAAAAAATAAGAAAACCTGCTAACTACAATGTTCTACTTTGAATAATTACTCTGAAAATGTTCATGTTCAAAATAAAAATGATTCTGCTATAGTGCAAGTTTCTGTCTGTTTAATAACACTACATAACGTTCAAACTGTAACCCGAAATCAAACTGTCAAGTATATTCTGAACTGTAATTAACCTGTATAATGATACAAACTTTATTTCTAAAGCACATTTAAATCAAATTTTTTGATGGATAGACTTTGCATGGATTGACCAACAATACTGAAAGCAATTCACAATTGTGATTTGATTTACTTTTCCTGGTCATCTGGAGGTCGGTAGAATGGTGGATGCCCTGAGGCCTGGTTGAAGGGCTGCTGAGCTGGACCTTGAGGGTGTGCTGACACCTGGCTGAAGGAGTGAGGTATATCTGGAGGATGTGCAGGGGGATGGTTGAAAGGTTGAGCCAGATCTTGCAGAAAAGATAGAGGCTGGTTGGTTGTCTCGTTACATGGTGGAGGCTGAGGTGAACCCATGCTAAATTTCGGGGGCTGAGTAAAGTTGTAAAAGGTAGGCTGAGGCGGCAGTTGTCTTGGGTTGTACTGTGAGGGCTGGACTGGTGCCTGGTAGAAAGGTGGACATGGGGAATTTGATCTTGCAAGAAACTGTGTGAACATTGAGAGCATTTTGAGCTCATGCTCATGCTGTGCTGCTTGCATTTTCAATTGAAGCTCAGTGTCGTCTGTGTTGTTGAGGGCACTGCTGATCTTTTCAGTGAAGATTTCCAGTGTTGCTTCCGTCTTGGTCTTCCTTTTCCTGCTCTTGGCAGATGTAGCTGTAAGAAAGAGGAGAAAGTGTTTGGCCATTGTATCACAATTAAAAAAATAATCAGTTAGGCTTGGAGGGTAGACATGAGTATAAGTAAAAACTTAGCAGTAATACAGTACAGTACAGTAATAACAGAATACAAAAATAGTAATGGATGGGTTAGCTATGTGAATACTCTACTAATGATTTAGCAACAACCTGATAAAAACATGATGAATCTTACTTCCAGAGGACTTGCTGGCTGTTGTGCTTCTTCCAGTGGTCTCTGTAATGCCTGCAGCTGATGAGCTTTCTCCAGATGTAGATGGTGCAGAAGACACAGAAGATGCAGATGGGAGTGACTCTGTGCTTGTATCATCTGGTGAAAGCAAACATATCATGCTATAATGTGATGTATTCAATGCAAATATTATGAGCTGGTTCACGTTACCAATTTACATAACACCCTCAACACACGTTACCCTGAGAAGATGATGATAACATGGTAGCTAGCCCCCCCTCCTTAAATGTTAGGTTATAATATGGGATTTGGTTCTGCAGAGCCAGGTTACCAGTGCACTTCATCAGATCGTAGACTGCGTACATTTCTGAATGACGAGCCCGATCTTATGAAAGTATGTATCTATTTCAGGAATTAAATGTATCGTGTCATTTATACGCCTTGATTTGTTTTTGCGTTAATGCTACGCATTTTTCGCGTGCATACGCACTTAATTGCGTGTATGCACGCACTCCACTCCACACCCCTAATTCTAACCTACGGATTTACAGTGTGTAGCATATGCATGCAAAAAACAAACAAAAAAACCAACCTTTTTTGCGTTTAAATGGTAGCCTACGAGAAATTAAATTTGTGGTATAGATACGCACTTTCATGAGTGTTTTGGAGCGACAGTAAAGGGTACTCTGCTTCTCTGGTGGGTTTTCTGAGTTGTGCAAAGAAAACTGTGCGCAGCTGACTGGCTTGTTTATTCTGTGAACATAATTTTCCTATAACAAACACCTCAACTTTCTAGTCTTTTTCTACAGTATATGCCTAGGCTATGTATGTCAAGACTGAAAACGTACCTGTTTCGACATCTATATCCAGGCTGTCTGCTGAACTCCTCGGAGTTTCAGGCTCCTCTTCACCTGCTTCGTAGCTATCCAGCAGCTCCAACGGCTGACAGCTGGGTTTATCGCCCATAACACGGCTAATCTCGTTGTAAAATGGGCAGGTGATGCGACCACGACCGCTTCGGTTGTTAGAATCATTTGCTTCTTTAAATTTACTCTTAAGACTCTTAACCTTCCTTTGGCACTGCAGCCACGTTCTCCTGTGTCCCCGTTCCTCCATTTCGTGTGCTATCTTTTCAAAAACAGAGCGGTTACGGTAGGACTCTTCTAATTTCGCTTGAATCGAAGTATCTCCCCATATATTAATTAGATCTAACACCTCACTGTCCCTCCACTGACTCGCTCCATCACTGTTCTCCATATCTAGGCAATTTTTTAATACTGTCTGTGTTTGTTGTGTCTGTTGCTAACTCGCCGGCGCATAATTGTGACAAATGTCGACGTAGATTGACGTAAAAGTCGCATCAAATCCGCCTTGATTGTTCACACTGCGGCCACATTGAAAAAAATCAGATCTGGGTCTGATTCAGGACCACATATGTATGTGGTCTAAATCTGATTTGAAAAAATCAGATCTGGGCTAGATTTGAGTGTTCACACTACCTCTGAAGAAGTCTGACCTGGTCACTTGACCCCAAAAAAATCAGATTTGGGCCACTTTTGCCTGCAGTGTGAACGGGGCCTAAGTATTTCTTCACAAGACTTTTGAAAATTGTATCACATAGCCTAGTATATTTGCTTCAAAACTATGTGAAAATCATCCTGATTACGCATTCAGATAAGTCAATAAAGTCTTGTATGACTTTGTATGACGTGTTTTCTGTAAGAAAGCTTTATGCGGGGAGGCGTTAACCAACCATTAATATTGATGGCTTTGACACCTGAGAAAGACAAAGACCCTCCCCTAATGGCCCTATTAGGTGCTATCAGCCCCTATCATTAGGAGCCTTGCACAAAGAATGAGATTTAAAAAATAATGGCTTTTAGATTGTTTGGATTTATTTACAACACAACATAATCCAAAGATACACAACAAAGATTTTTCACTTAACCATGTTCATGTACAGAGTCTCCTGTGAATGTTAAGGTCAGCAGGACTCATCAGTGGGGCATCTGGTACCTGTAGAAAATAAAATAAAAAAATAAACACCTGTGAACATGCTGATATCAAGAGAAACTACAGGGCTGCACGATTTTGGGAATACATTTTAGATTTTTCTGGTTAAAATTATTATTAAATATATGGGCCATTCTACAGAATTGGTGCAAAGTCAGAGTTGGAAACATCTTGAATTTTTTTTTTTTTCCCACAAATTTTGCATGTATGCAAATTGTATAATATCCAAGGTACGCTTTTCTAGTAATTGTGCAGTTAATTCTCATATTGTATTTTCAGAAAATGCTGGAATATTTTCCTTCTCCCCAAATTTGTCACTACCGAAACACAATATTAAATAATTTATTAAGAAGGCTTATAATGACCTATTAAGATTTTGTTTACATCTACCTTATAAATACATATTTTTTCTATTTTTAAAAAAATATTTTTAAGTGTAATTTATGAGATTTGTTGTATTTTGAACCCAATCTTTCTTTGTAGAAGGCATTCAGTTTATCGCACTGATTTCAAAGTTAAGTCAGTCAAGTCAAGTCATCCTCATTTATATAGCGCCTTTAACAACACAGATTGTTTCAAAGCAGCTTTACAGAGATAAACATATAATTTAAGGTAACAGAGATTGGTTTAGTTTAATAGTGGTTCTTGAATAATGTTTTTTCCAGCTAAAGTTAGTTTTGATTGATTCACTTCCGTCTAAATGATCATTTGTTATTAAATTAAGGGCCGCTAAGACGACACCGTTCTCTCTCAATTCAATTCAATTCAAATTTATTTGTATAGCGCTTTTCACAATACATATTGTTTCAAAGCAGCTTTACAGAAAGTGCATTTCAGAAATGTACGTAAAAAATACAGTTAGTTAATCATCATGTATTAATTTAGGGCATAACATATCGCCGGCGTTGAGTCGTCTCTTCACAGGCGTCGAGTCGTCTCATCGCAGGTGTTGGGGACTCTGAAGTCTCCGTGAGAGGCTGGATACAGACTGTAGCTGAAGAACGCTATTTACCTCGGGACTAGCGTCCCGAGATAACAGCAGAAAAGCAGATGGGAAATAATTAGCGTAGCTGCTGTTCATAAAATTAATGCATTCGATCTGGTTCAACAGTAGTATAAGAGGCAAGCATTATGTGAATGCTTGGCTGAAGAGATGCGTCTTTAATCTAGTTTTGAACTGGGAGAGCGAGTCTGAGCAACGAACAGTATCAGGAAGGCTATTCCAGAGTTTAGGAGCGAAATGCGAGAACGCCCTCCCTCCTTTAGTGGATCTGGATATCCTAGGAATGACCAGAAGCCTCGAATTTAGGGATCTTAAAGAACGCGATGGATTGTAGGGCGATAGAAGGTCCATTAAATATACAGGAGCTAGACCATTTAGGGCTTTATAGGTCAGTAATAGTACTTTGTAATTGATACGGAACTTAATAGGTAACCAGTGCAGAGATGATAAAATTGGTGTTATATGATCATATTTTCTTGACCTAGTAAGAACTCTAGCAGCTGCATTTTGCACTAACTGTAGCTTGTTTATTGAGGATGTAGGACAACCAGCTAATAAAGCGTTACAGTAATCTAGTCTTGAGGTCATGAATGCATGAACTAACTTTTCTGCATCAGAAACAGATAGCATGTTACGTAGCTTAGCAATATTTCTAAGGTGGAAGAAGGCTGTTCTTGTAACATATGAAATATGATTTTCGAAAGACAAGTTGCGGTCTAGTATAACACCCAGGTCTTTTACTGTAGTGGATAAAGTAACTGGACATCCTTCTAAATTAAAGTTGTATTGTACGAGGTTTTGTGGGTAGTTTTTTGGACCAATAAGTAATACCTCCGTTTTATCTGAATTTAATAGCAGGAAATTACACGTCATCCAGCATTTTATATCTTTAAGACACTCTGTCAATTTAGATTAGTGTTTTGTAAGTTAGTGTTTTCATCTGGTCTTGATTGTCATCAGCATAACAGTGGAAATTAATTCCATGTTTTCTTATAATATTACCCAGTGGCAGCATATATATTGAGAATAGCAGAGGGCCTAACACCGATCCTTGCGCCACTCCATAGTCTACTGACGTTATCTTCGATTTTTCACCATTTAAACAGACAAAATGGTAACGGTCTGATAAGTACGATCTAAACCAGCTTAATGCCTGTCCCTGAACACCAGTGTAGTTTTGTAGTCGATCTAAGAGTATTTTATGATCTATAGTGTCGAACGCAGCACTAAGATCGAGTAGAACTAGTATTGAGATACAGCCTTGGTCAGAAGCTAAAAGTAAATCATTTGTAATTTTAACTAGCGCAGTTTCTGTGCTATGATGCGGTCTGAATCCTGACTGAAATTTTTCATAGATATAATTTTCTTGCAAGAAAGAGCACAATTGAGCGGACACAATTTTTTCTAGTATTTTAGATATAAATGGAAGATTTGAAATGGGTCTGTAATTTGCTAAGTTATTTTGATCTAATTGCGGTTTCTTAATAATAGGTTTTATTACTGCCAGCTTAAATATTTTTGGAACATGACCTAAAGATAAAGACGAGTTAATAATATTGAGAAGAGGCTCTTCCACTACAGGTAACACTTCTTTCAGTAGTTTAGTGGGTATTGGGTCTAATAAACATGTTGTTGGTTTCGCTGCAAAGATAAGTTTATTTAGCTCTTCCTGTCCTATAGTTGTAAAGCGGTGTAGTTGTTCTTGAGGGGCGATAATTGTGGCTGAATCATAAGACACCATAGAGGATTGTACATTTACAATTGTATTTCGGATGCTTTCTATTTTCTCATTGAAGTAATTCATAAAATCATTACAACTATACTGTAACGGAATATTTTGCTCTGGTGATGTCTGTTTATTTGTTAGTCTAGCCACGGTGTTAAATAAAAACCTTGGATTATTTTGGTTATTTTCTATTAGTTTGCGGAGATGCTCAGCCCTGGCTGCTTTTAGAGCCTTTTTATAACGTGACATACTGTCTTTCCACGCGATTCTAAAGACCTCTAAATTAGTTTGTTTCCATTTACGCTCTAAGTTACGAGTTTCTCTCTTGATAACATGTGTAGTACTATTGTACCATGGTGCTTTAGTTTTCTCTCTAACCTTTTTTAATCTAATTGGTGCAACAATATCTAATGTACTAGAGAAAATGGTGCTCAAACTGCTAGTCATTTCCTCTAGTTCATCTGTTTGTTGGGGTTCACTGAGCAGCTGAGATAGATCAGGTAAGCTATTTGTGCTTACCTGATAAGCAGTCTAACTGATAAGCTTACCTGATTTAGCGGTCTCTAAACAGACTTTAAACGTGAACCTGTGATAGACGCTGATGGCGTTCACATGCGCATTAAGAATTGATTCTATAGTTATGTACGTTTGAATATATGTGCGCAGGTTTGTAATTCCTTACAAACCATGCCTACACAAACTACTTGTCTATAAATTTTGATGCAGAATTTTATTTTATCTTATCACTTCGGGTAGGTACGCGAACCGAAAAATTCCACTAGGCTTTATCTGTAGAGTGGTCTAGGGATCCTCCATAGGGAGAGGCTAGTTGGCACTTCAGCACTGCATTGTCATCGGGTCCAGGCGAAGGTCCTTCGTCAGATCTGGAAACGGCCTGGATCCGGCAAAACCTCGGGATAAACAAAGACACTAATATTAGCGTAGATGCCATTCTTCTTATGATGTAATGAGTACATCAGGATTTAAGGGAAGTGTTCCCAGTTCCGGCTGACCTAATCTAAGCAGCCTTATATTGAATTATAAAAGTCTATAGAGTGTTATGTGAATGCTAGGTCAAAGAGATGTGTTTTTAGTCTAGCTTTGAACTGATAGACTGTGTCTGCTTCCCGGACAATGTTAGGAAGATTGTTCCAAAGTTTTGGTGCTAAATAGGAAAAGGATCTACCGCCAGCAGTCGATTTTGATATTCTAGGTATTATCAACTGGCCGGAATTTTGGGATCGCAATAGACGTGAAGGACTATAATGCGTTAAGAGCTCGCTCAAGTACTGCGGAGCTAAACCATTTAGTGCTTTGTAAGTAATCAACAATATTTTAAAATTTATGCAATGTTTAATAGGGAGCCAATGCAGTGTTGACAGAACCGGGCTAATATGGTCATACTTTCTGGTTCTGGTAAGAACTCGAGCTGCTGCGTTTTGGACCAGCTGTAGTTTGTTTATTAAGCGTGCAGGGCAACCACCCAGTAGAGCATTACAATAATCTAGCCTTGAGGTCATGAACGCATGAACTAATTGTTCCGCATTTGTCAATGAGAGAATATGGCGTAATTTAGATATATTTTTAAGATGGAAAAATGCGGTTTTACAGATACTAGACACGTGACTTTCAAATGAAAGATTGGTATCAAAGAGCACATCCAGGTTCCTAACCGACGACGAAGACTTAACAGAGCAGCCATCAAGTGTTAGACAGTATTCTAGGTTATTACGTGAGGAAGTTTTTTGTCCAATAATTAGAATCTCTGTTTTTTCAGAATTAAGTAGAAGGAAATTACTAGTCATCCAAGTTTTTATATCAGCTATGCATTCCGTTAATTTTGTGAATTGGTAAGTTTCGTTGAGTATTGGCTGAGTATCGTCAGCATAACAGTGGAAGCTAATTCCATGTTTCCTAATGATATCTCCTAAGGGTAGCATGTACAGAGTGAACAGCAGCGGTCCTAGTACTGAGCCTTGTGGTACGCCATATTGAACTTGTGATCGATAAGACATCTCTTCATTTACTGCTACAAACTGATAACGGTCAGATAAGTATGATTTAAATCATGCTAGTGCAATTCCACTAATGCCAACATAATTTTCGAGTCTATTTAAAAGAATGTTGTGGTCGATAGTGTCAAATGCAGCACTAAGATTGAGTAACACTAATAGAGAGATACAACCACGATCAGATGATAAGAGCAAATCATTTGTAACTCTAACGAGAGCAGTCTCAGTACTATGGTACAGTCTAAATCCGGACTGGAAATCCTCGCAGATATCATTTCTTTCAAGAAAGGAACACAGTTGTGAAGACACTAATTTTTCTAATATCTTTGACAGAAAAGGTAAATTCGAGATCGGCCTGTAATTGACTAATTCTGTAGGATCAAGATGCGTTTTTTTGACAAGCGGTTTAATCATAGCCAGCTTAAAGGTTTTTGGTACGTATCCTAGAGACAAGACGAATTAATGATAGTAAGAATAGGATCTATGACCTCTGGGAGCATCTCTTTCAGTAGCTTAGTCGGTATAGGGTCTAACATACATGTTGTTGATTTAGATGATTTAACGAATTTAGTAAATTCTTCCTCTCCTATAGCAACGAATGAATCAAATTTTTCCTCAGGGAGACTACAATGCACGGCCTGATGCGATACTATAGTAGACGTTGCATAGTTATAATTTTCTCCCTGATATTATCAATCTTATAAGTGAAGAAGTTCATAAAGTCATTACTGCTGTGCTGCTTGGAAACTTCTGGGCTCGAAGCTTTCTTTTTCATTAGTTTAGCCACTGTTTCAAATAGATACCTAGGATTATGTTTATTTTCTTCTAATAGGGTTGAAAAATAAGCAGATCTAGCAGCTTTTAAAGCCTCTCTGTAAGCAATCGAGCTCTCCTTCCATGAAATGCGAAATACCTCTAGTTTTGTTTTCTTCCAGTTGCGCTCCATTTTTCTGGCTGCTCTCTTAAGGGCCCGAGTGTGCTCGTTGTACCACGGTGTTGGACTATTTTCTTTAATCTTCTTTAAGCGCAACAGAGCAACTGTGTCTAAAGTGCTGGAAAAGAGAGAGTTGAAAGTTTCTGTTGCAATATCTAGTTGTTCTAAGCTATCCAGGACGCTGAGATGATGAAACTGATTAGGAAGATTATTGATAAAGCAATCTTTAGTGGCAGAAGTGATAGGTCTAACATATTTATAACAAGGAGTCGGCTTTTCAGCCTTGGCTAAATGTAATTTACACAAGACTAGATAATGATCTGAGATGTCGTCGCTCTGCTGCAGAATTTCAACGGCATCAACATCTATTCCGTGTGATAATATTAGATCTAGGGTATGATTACGACAATGAGTAGGTCCTGACACGTGTTGTCTAACTCCAATAGAGTTTAAAATGTCTTTAAATGCCAATCCCAATGCATCATTTTCATTATCGATGTGTATATTAAAATCACCAACAATTAGTACTTTATCTGCAGTCAATACTAATTCTGATAGAAAGTCCGCAAATTCTTTGATAAAATCTTTATGGTGCCCTGGTGGCCTGTATACAGTAGCCAGCACAAAACTCAAACGTGATTTATCGTTTACACTATATATTTTTACATTAAGCACTAACACTTCAAGAGAATTATATTTAAAACTTGATTTTTTTAGTGGTTTTGAAAATATTACTATAAATTACAGCAACACCTCCCCCTTTGTCTTTCAGACGAGGTTCGTTTATAACAGTAATCTTGTGGGGGTGCACTCATTTAAAATAATGTAATCGTTTGGTTTTAGCCAGGTTTCTGTCAAACACAGCATATCTAGGTTATTATCTGAAATCATATCATTAACAATGAGTGCTTTTGAAGTAAGCGATCGAATATTCAGCAACCCAAGCTTTAGCATTTGCTCATCTGTATTATAGTTGTTTTTTATTTTTTGAACATCAATTAAATTTTTTCCCCTGAATGGGTTTAAACGTTTTTTGGATTTCCATATTCGGGGAACAGACACAGTCTCTATGTGATGATATCTAGGTGAAAGAGGCTCTATGTGATGGGATTTATCTGACCTCAGTGACGCGAGACAGCTAGCAGACGGTCGGTTTAGCCAGTCTGTCTGCTTCCTGACCTGAGCCCCAGATTGTCATGTTTGAGCTCTAAGACTATGTGCCATATTACTAGAGAGAAGAGCAGCACCATCCCAGGAGGGATGAATACCATCTCTTTTCAACAGGCCAGGCTTGCCCCAAAAACTTTTCCAATTGTCTATAAATTCTATATTATTAAGCAGACACCACTTAGACAGCCAGCCATTGAGTGAACACAATCTACTTACTATCTCATCACTCCTGCGAACAGGAAGAGGGCCAGAGCAAATTACAGTGCTTGACATCGTACTTGCGAGTTCAAACAACTCTTTAATATTAATTTTGGTGATCTCCGACTGGCGGAGTCGAACATCATTAGTGCCGAAGTGAATAATGATCTTAGAAAATTTACGATTAGCATTAGCCAGCACTTTTAAATTTGCTTTGATGTCAGGCACTCTGGCTCCCGGCAAACATGTGACTATAGTGGCTGGTGTCTCTATCTTCACGTTCCGTGTAATAGAATCGCCAATTACTAGGGCACAATCAACAGAATTCTCAGTGGGTGTTTCACTGAGTGGGGCAAATCGATTTGTTATGGTAATCGGAACGGAAGAGTGGTTTTTTGATCTGCGACTAGAGCGATCTCTCACTGTCACCCATTTGCCTGGCTGCTCAGGCACTAATTCAGCTGGAACCGACTCGTGTAAAGAGTTCACTATGCTAGGTGACACTATGCATCCAAAATAGTATCTAAAGCTCTAGCACTCTTACTATCCTCAATTAGCGTTTGGATGCGTGTTTCTAATTCTAAAGTCTTCTCTGTTAGCCTAACTGACTCCTGGCATTTATCACATATAAATCCTATATTGCCAACAGAGAAGGCTATGCTAAACATGTGACATGAAGTGCAGGTGACAATAACAGGAGAAGACATTACTCACCGTGTTTGTTGAGTGATTCTTACTCACCTGAGATTTTTATGAACAAAGGCGCGGGCGCGCGAGAGAAAATAAATAAATAAAAGTAGCTGAGCGCACGGGCAACGCGTTAGTAGGCAAGCGAATTACTAGCGTGCTGTGCTAGTAGTAACGCAAGCTAGCGATGTAATGTTAATCTGAGATGTTGGTTAAGCTGTATTTTAGTAGTAATATAAACAACTAGAAATTGTAGTAAATAATGGTTCAAAACAGAAAAGAAATACGAGGTTAAGACGGAGCTAACAGCACCGAAGTAAACACACTCAGTCACAGCAGGCAGCGAGGCAGGCAGACAGGAGCAATCGATCACCGAACCACCAACATGTCACATGTGAAGAGATTTCACTCTTCTCTAGGGTGACCATCAAACAAACCAAATGTGGGACATGTTACCAACACTAAACATAACCTGAAACAGTTATATAATGTCTATCTAACTTAATAAAGACATTTGTATTCTGCCTTTCAGCTGATAAAAATACTTTGTTCTTTAGTCCCTTCCAGAAAACACCATTACATCACAATGTAACATAACACGTCTTTATTTTACATGTCATTTAAATTCAACATCACTGAGCCCAAAGGCAGCGGCATCATGCACACAACTATTTCTGAAACAGTTCTGACAATGAACAAATAAAATATAAAACATGAAATTAGATCATTGGCAGTCTTATATATTAAGAATATATTAAATGTGTATATATAAAGATGTAAATTAAAACATCCACAGCAGGCAACAATTTGATCAATTCTGTTGAATGAAAATATTAAATTACCGAATTATCCATTCGAATTATCCACGTTTTCGTAATGTGATAATTAAAAACCAATAGACTGATGAAAATGCGGGACAATAAGTGACGTGCGGGACAAGGGGTGAAAATGCTATGCTGTACAACGAAAAGCGGGACGGGTGGTCACCCTACGGTCACCCTACTCTTCTCCGTGTCTGTCAATGGTTCCCTTTACATGCCTTTGAAGCAAAACTCTGCAGATTCACTTTATTTTGACTTGTCTGATAATCCAAATGTAGCTGTATACTTTATTATTATACAAAGCAAAGGACCTGCAATTATATTCTGGCTACAGATGACATTAATAATGCTTGTCTCTTCTGTTTTTGTTGCAAAGATATCTAATTGTGATAATAATAATCATCCAAATCAAAAAATATAGCTAAATTATAACTTGTTATTGTAGCCTATATGTATATATATATTTGATCCGTAGTAAACAGTAACTATCTATTTGTAGTTTTTTTATTGGAAACTTTTTTACTCTTAAGTCAAGTATATTTGTATAGCGCTTTTTACAATACAGATTGTATCAAAGCAGCTTCACAGTATTAATCAAAATAATACAACAAGCTTTGTTTCTAGTGGAAAAAACGTCCATGTTTGGTAATGCTGATCAATAGTATTATTGATTGATTAAATTAATTAAATATCCCCAACTGAGCAAGCCAAAGGCAACAATGGCAAGGAACCGAAAAACTCCATCAAGTGACCTAATGGTGACCTAAAGCTCCATCAGGTGACCTAATGGTGACCTAAAGCTCCATCAGGTGACCTAATGGTGACCTAAAGTTCCATCAAGTGACCTAATGGTGACCTAAAGTTCCATCAAGTGACCTAATGGTGACCTAAAGCTCCATCAAGTGACCTAATGGTGACCTAAAGCTCCATCAAGTGACGTAATGGTGACCTAAAGCTCCATCAGGTGACCTAATGGTGACCTAAAGCTCCATCAAGTGACCTAATGGTGACCTAAAGCTCCATCAGGTGACCTAATGGTGACCTAAAACTCCATCAATGGTTGACCTAAAGCTCCATCAAGTGACCTAATGGTGACCTAAAGCTCCATCAGGTGACCTAATGGTGACCTAAAGCTCCATCAGGTGACCTAATGGTGACCTAAAGCTCCATCAGGTGACCTAATGGTGACCTAAAGCTCCATCAGGTGACCTAATGGTGACCTAAAGCTCCATCAGCTGACCTAATGCTCCATCAGCTGACCTAATGGTGACCTAAAGCTCCATCAGCTGACCTAATGGTGACCTAAAACTCCATCAGGTGACCTAATGGTGACCTAAAGCTCCATCAGGTGACCTAATGGTGACCTAAAGCTCCATCAGGTGACCTAATGGTGACCTAAAGCTCCATCAGGTGACCTAATGGTGACCTAAAGCTCCATCAGGTGACCTAATGGTGACCTAAAGCTCCATCAGCTGACCTAATGGTGACCTAAAGCTCCATCAGCTGACCTAATGGTGACCTAAAGATCCATCAGCTGACCTAATGGTGACCTAAAGCTCCATCAGCTGACCTAATGGTGACCTAAAGCTCCATCAGCTGACCTAAGGGTGACCTAAAGCTCCATCAGGTGACCTAAAACTCCATCAATGGTGACCTAAAGCTCCATCAAGTGACCTAATGGTGACCTAAAGCTCCATCAAGTGACCTAAAGCTCCATCCAGTGACCTAATGGTGACCTAAAAACTCCATCAGGTGACCTAAAGCTCCATCCAGTGACCTAATGGTGACCTAAAGCTCCATCAGGTGACCTAATGGTGACCTAAAGCTCCATCAGGTGACCTAATGGTGACCTAAAGCTCCATCAGCTGACCTAATGGTGACCTGAAGCTCCATCAGCTGACCTAATGGTGACCTAAAGCTCCATCAGCTGACCTAATGGTGACCTAAAGCTCCATCAGCTGACCTAATGGTGACCTAAAACTCCATCAGGTGACCTAATGGTGACCTAAAGCTCCATCAGGTGACCTAATGGTGACCTAAAGCTCCATCAGGTGACCTAATGGTGAACTAAAGCTCCATCAGGTGACCTAATGGTGACCTAAAGCTCCATCAGCTGACCTAATGGTGACCTAAAGCTCCATCAGCTGACCTAATGGTGACCTAAAGCTCCATCAGCTGACCTAATGGTGACCTAAAGCTCCATCAGCTGACCTAATGGTGACCTAAAGCTCCATCAGCTGACCTAATGGTGACCTAAAGCTCCATCAGCTGACCTAATGGTGACCTAAAGCTCCATCAGGTGACCTAATGGTGACCTAAAACTCCATCAATGGTGACCTAAAGCTCCATCAAGTGACCTAATGGTGACCTAAAGCTCCATCAAGTGACCTAAAGCTCCATCCAGTGACCTAATGGTGACCTAAAAACTCCATCAGGTGACCTAAAGCACCATCCAGTGACCTAATGGTGACCTAAAGCTCCATCAGGTGACCTAATGGTGACCTAAAGCTCCATCAGGTGACCTAATGGTGACCTAAAGCTCCATCAGCTGACCTAATGGTGACCTAAAGCTCCATCAGCTGACCTAATGGTGACCTAAAGCTCCATCAGCTGACCTAATGGTGACCTAAAGCTCCATCAGCTGACCTAATGGTGACCTAAAACTCCATCAGGTGACCTAATGGTGACCTAAAGCTCCATCAGGTGACCTAATGGTGACCTAAAGCTCCATCAGGTGACCTAATGGTGAACTAAAGCTCCATCAGGTGACCTAATGGTGACCTAAAGCTCCATCAGCTGACCTAATGGTGACCTAAAGCTCCATCAGCTGACCTAATGGTGACCTAAAGCTCCATCAGCTGACCTAATGGTGACCTAAAGCTCCATCAGCTGACCTAATGGTGACCTAAAGCTCCATCAGCTGACCTAATGGTGACCTAAAGCTCCATCAGCTGACCTAATGGTGACCTAAAGCTCCATCAGGTGACCTAATGGTGACCTAAAACTCCATCAATGGTGACCTAAAGCTCCATCAAGTGACCTAAAGCTCCATCCAGTGACCTAATGGTGACCTAAAAACTCCATCAGGTGACCTAAAGCTCCATCCAGTGACCTAATGGTGACCTAAAGCTCCATCAGGTGACCTAATGGTGACCTAAAGCTCCATCAGGTGACCTAATGGTGACCTAAAAACTCCATCAGGTGACCTAAAGCTCCATCCAGTGACCTAATGGTGACCTAAAGCTCCATCAGGTGACCTAATGGTGACCTAAAGCTCCATCAGGTGACCTAATGGTGACCTAAAGCTCCATCAGCTGACCTAATGGTGACCTAAAGCTCCATCAGCTGACCTAATGGTGACCTAAAGCTCCATCAGCTGACCTAATGGTGACCTAAAGCTCCATCAGCTGACCTAATGGTGACCTAAAACTCCATCAGGTGACCTAATGGTGACCTAAAGCTCCATCAGGTGACCTAATGGTGACCTAAAGCTCCATCAGGTGACCTAATGGTGACCTAAAGCTCCATCAGGTGACCTAATGGTGACCTAAAGCTCCATCAGGTGACCTAATGGTGACCTAAAGCTCCATCAGGTGACCTAATGGTGACCTAAAGCTCCATCAGGTGACCTAATGGTGACCTAAAGCTCCATCAGGTGACCTAATGGTGACCTAAAGCTCCATCAGCTGACCTAATGGTGACCTAAAGCTCCATCAGCTGACCTAATGGTGACCTAAAGCTCCATCAGCTGACCTAATGGTGACCTAAAGCTCCATCAGCTGACCTAATGGTGACCTAAAGCTCCATCAGCTGACCTAATGGTGACCTAAAGCTCCATCAGGTGACCTAATGGTGACCTAAAACTCCATCAATGGTGACCTAAAGCTCCATCAAGTGACCTAATGGTGACCTAAAGCTCCATCAAGTGACCTAAAGCTCCATCCAGTGACCTAATGGTGACCTAAAAACTCCATCAGGTGACCTAAAGCTCCATCAGGTGACCTAAAGGAGAAAAAAAAACCTTGGGAGAACCCAGGCTCAGTCGGGGGCCAGTTCTCCTCTGGCGTTTATGAACTAAAGGCCGGATTTAACTGTAAGATTAAAAATATTATATGAATGCCTGGCTGAAGAGATGCGTCTTTAATCTAGTTTTAAACTGGGAGAGCGAGTCTGAGCTACGAACAATATCAGGAAGGCTATTCCAGAGCTTCGGAGCTAAATGTGAAAATGCTCTCCCTCCTTTGGTGGATCTGGATATCCTAGGAATGACCAGAAGCCTCGAATCTAGTGATCTTAAAGAGCGCGATGGATTGTAAGGCGATAGAAGATCCGTTAAATAGACTGGAGCTAAACCATTTAGAGCTTTATAAGTCAAAAGCAATACCTTGTATTTAATACGGAACTTTATAGGTAACCAATGTAGTGATGATAAAATCGGTGTTATATGATCATATTTCTTACTCGAGTAACTATTAGATTATTACTTTTACTTTGAGTAAATATTTGAGTAAGTAATTACTTTTTAGTAGCCTTCTGATTAAATGAATATGAGGGGGCGATATAACTATAATCTTAAACTGCAATAAGAGTCATTTTGAATCACAGTTATGATACACATACCGTGACATAATAATATTGTGCGAAATAAGATTTGTCTCTATAACTAGAAGTTAGGGTTAATTAAATGATGTTAAATTATGTTAGGGTTAGTCAAAATTAAATTATATTGCTTTTAAATTATATTATAATTATATTGTGTTTTTATATTGCTCAACATAGTCACATAATTATTTCTTATTAATAAATATGATCACTGTATGAGATGTAATCTCCCAATATAATGCATTAAAACATTATTTATTATTTAATTATTTATTTATATTTATTATTATTTTGTTTAAAACTGCTTTTAAATAATGTGTATTTTGAAAAGAGCTTCATATAATTAAATATGACTCAACTTGACTAAACATATTTACAAATCATTATTCTTACCTTTTTAATTGATTTGCTTGAGTTTTTGTATCTTTTCACTTTGGCAAAGTTGGCCTAATGCTATAATATATGGTTTTATGATCCGAAATCTCATCATAACGGCTGGAGACACGAGAGACTTCAACATTTCTGCTGAGAACCAGATCCAGGATGCCATGCTTAATGTGTGTTGGTTCATTTACATGCTGATCAAAGCCAAAAATTGTACAACAGTATGTTTCAAACATTAATGTTCTCTGCGTAAGGGTTTCCTCGAAATGGACATTAAAATCACCAGCCATAATGATACTTTTGCGGCACGGGGAAGCCTCCTTCAAGAACTCGACAAACTCATCAAGGAAATCTTTGAACTTCGTTGGATTTTTTTCCGGTGGGCGATACACATTTATGAACAGAACATCTTCCTTCCAGTTGTCATGTCGCAGAGCTGTGGCTACATATTCAAAGGTTGTTTTAGAGCCAAAATACATTCTTCGATCTCGCAACACCGGTGAAAACTGAATGGCAACACCTCCCCCTCTTTGACCCTCTCTGCACTGTTGATGGAACTTGAAGTTTGGCGGTGAAGCTTCCCTAAGGGCATCAGCTGCAGTGTTATTTACTAACCATGTCTCTGTTGTGAGAAAGACATCCAGGTTATTATCTGTTATGATCTCTTTTATCCTGAGTCTTTTTTCCTTTTGTGCCTTGTCACTTTTGATTGAACGAACATTGAGCAACCCCACATTCACTGCAGGAGGATCCTCTGTCTCTTCCTCACTGTCTTCCTTCTGCTCAGTCTCTTGTAACATTTTCCTGTGAATAAAAAGGAAATATACCATTAGGATGATTTAGTCTACCAGTGGTATCCAGATGTCAAAAAAATATTAAAATATTTTATTAAATATTGTCTGATTTGATTTAATTCATTAAAAAAAGTGAGATTATTTGTTCGATTAATCATTTTTACAAGATTTTAAAAATGAAAAATGCTTCCCCCTGTATTCAGAATCAAAATCAGAATAAGCTTTATTGCCAAGTATGTTTACACACACACAAGGAATTTGTTTTGGTGAGAGGAGCTTTCAGTGTAGAGAAAGTACTGCCATAAAGGCAATAAAATGAACTATCACACACTAGTCAAGTCAAGTCTATAAGTATACATAATGTGCTATATACACACACCGATCAGGCATACCATTATGACCACCTAATATTGTGTTGGTCCCCCTTCTGCTGCCAGAATTCTTCCAGAAACTCACAGGAGCTGCTGTTACTATTGTAACGAACAAATCTTTCCTGCGCACATTTGATTGACAGATATAACTCATTCTCTTATTTCAGTATTGTAGCGACAATGACTTTTGTAGGGAGATTATTAACGCAAAGGGGGAATAATATTCATGAGATGATGAATATGCATTATCGTATACACCAATTAGATTATCCCAATTAGGGAATAGGTTAAACCTCAACGTATATGAATCATTAACACGATTGCTCGTATTAATTATTAATATAGGTCGGTAAAATCAGATCAATTATCAGGGTAAACTTTGATATGATTCGAACTTAGTTTATCATGCACTCGTTCGTTTACCAGCCTGTAAACATCAAAAATACCCTTCCTGTGGCCACCAGAAATGATATTTTCATGTAAGGCACTTTAGATATTTTAATATAAATCAAGTAGAGCTTTGTAGCATAAGATCGGCATTTTCAGGGACTTCAAATTCATAGAACAATGAGACAGATTCAATTCAAAAGATTATGGAGTTTAATAAAACAAGACTAAAGATTACATAAACTACTTAAATCACGCAGGAGTAAATATGCATAACAAAAACAAACGAGTAACAAATACAAAAGAACGATTGCAATACGAAATATTGGAGAGAGAAAGTTAGAGGGTGAGAGAGAGAGAGAGAGAGAGAGAGAGAGGAATCAGTTCAAACAATTCAAACAATTCAAACGAGACCCAAAGGCTTTCTTAGGCGTATCTAGACAACCTTAAACAGCACTTAATTTAGATTGTACGTTACTTGATCTTATGGTCCCTTTTTGTGCAGCTGTGTTACAAAAGAAACTTGGTCGGAGTGTCTGGAGCGTCTTCCGGTAGGAGGTAGATGTTTGCGATCGCTTCAGCTCGTACGACAGATGCTTAATCTTAAATTAGTTTCGTTCGTGAGTGCACTGAACGAAAGAGAATTATCAAACTGAGGTAGCTCAAGAAAAGAAAGAACTTAGATTAAAACAAAGTAGAAAAACGACGCGGAACTCCGGGCTGGAGTTCGCAGGGAAGTTGGGATCGCTCTCTGGCGTAGTGAAACTGCTAGCACGCACTGAGGAGACATGGCGCTCCTGGTTTTGAAGGCGCTCGAGACACGCCTTTCGTACGTGTCTGATCCAATCGTTTGGGAGGAGGCGTGTCGGCAAACCTTGTGGTTCGCGAAGTACATGCCTTCTGGGTCATGTGCATAAGAGATTACAAATTTAGTAATAATACACTTCTAAACTAGGATTAATAAAATATGCCTCATATTGCATTTTGGGTTAGTGATTCGATCTTATTCGATTTCTCTGATTCCAATCATACCACTCGCGGCATTCCTAGGGTTAGTAAAATGCAGATACATGATTTTTCGTGATTAAACGAATGTCAGACTGATCACATATCATACAAGCTTACAGTTATATCAATTAGGTCACAAGGGAATCCTGAACACAACCAGAAAACATTTGTACATTTGAAAGTTACGTTTAACTACACGTGGTTCAGAATGATTGTCTCTTTGTGTGTGTGTGTGTGTGTGTGTGTGTGTGTGTATTCAGAGTTCGTCGCGTGGTCAGTCACGCGTTGGACTCCTGATCGTCTTCAGTTCCGTGTATGTGTGTGCGTCCTTCGAATTTGATGAGTTTTAAGTCTGGATTACAATGACCAGTGTGGTTCATTACACAAGGTTGTCTGTGTTTGTGAGGTGTCGTTTAGAGGGGACACCATGAGATCTCCGGCCAGAGAGGCGCCCCTGTCGAGTCACATGTGGTAAGACAGAGGATCCTGTGATTACTTATCATCGAAAAACGCCGCGGGGGCACTTCTGGCATCGGTAATTTAATTAAGTCCGAGCACCATTTGCTTTGTGTGTGAATTGGTAACTTAAAAAGTCCCATGACATCTGTTTTTGTCACAATCTGAAGAATGGAGGAGTGTTTACTTAATTAGAATCTTAGTTGATTAAAACCACATGATTGTGCGGATCATCTGATTATTGCTACAGTATTGTTCATTTTGTGGTTATTTCAGCAAACAGTTCATAAATTTAGTTAAACAGCATTAAGTTAAAGGGGGTAAACTTGATCATTCATCTAGGGATGGGAAGTTCGGATCATTTTAATGAATCTCTCGTTTGATCTTGTTCATCAAAATGAGCAAATCTTTTTTTGAGTCATTTCATTCATTTAAGGGGCTTTAAATGTTATACTTTTAACAGCCAAATTCCCCGAACACATCCACCTATGCAATCTTGATCATATTCTGAATTAAGAAATCATTATAATGCAGTCAAAAATTATTTACAGGGAACATAAATAATTAACTTCCGAGTCTTCCGTTCATTTGTCACGTGACAGACGCAATGGGTCTCATTCATGAAACATTCGTAAATATACGAGTAAATATGCGAGTGATTTGCGCGTAAAGAGACCTTCCCGAAAACTCTTCTCCTGATTCACAAATACTTCGTAAACGTCAGATGTGATAGTGAAATGTGTGTGTGTGTTAATGAATTCCAATCAGTCGTAAATGGGATGCGCGTGCACGTTCATTCTCAATTACCATAAATCCCGCCCATTAAATCCGACTGACAACTATATATGGGCATCATATTATGACATGAATGCGAATGAAAAAATTTTTTTCTCAGATGCAGAAATTGAAGTTTTATTATCAGAAGTTCATTCAAAACGCCACATTTTATTTTCAAGCGTACATAGTGGCGTATCGGGTCCTAAAAAAAAAGGAAGCTTGGCAGCATATTACAGATGCAGTCAATGGAGTTTCATCTGTTAATCGAACATTCCCAGAAGTGAGAAGAAAATGATTCGACATTAAGCTTGAGAGCAAAAAACGAATTAGTTCAGTTCGGAAAAATAGTATTCAAACTGGAGAAGGACCACCATCGCAGATGATATTACTGGCTCTCATAATAAGAAAAAATGTATGTAATTACTATATATAATATTTTTTCAAAATGCTGTGCAAATATGTACCCGATTAAGGTGAATTAAAATGCAGCCTTATTAATGAGCAAAACGTTCGGGTGTTAAGCGCACTACTTACGCGTGGCTGGGAGCAGGTGTAGATTTCTTGTGTACCAACTAACATTTGGAAAATACGAACATTTTAATGAATCCGAAAATTTACGCCAGAACCACTTTACACACAATTTACACAAAAATTCGTTCTGCTCGTGTTTCATGAATGAGACCCAATGAACGGATCGTTCATGAATGACCCATCACTACTTTCATCTGAATGAACTCGAGATCAAGCCTTATTTAGGGTGATTTGTTACGGCTGGCTGAGTCTGACCATGACTCACAGATTGAGACTCTGCCAGTGTAAACCTGTCACGGTAAAGTTGACTGTGAGACGAGGATTCAGTTGCAGAACTTTATTAAATGATAGACAGGCAAGGTACAAACTTCGAACGCTGAAACAGACGGGAAGGTACACAAGAAACATGTACAACGAACCAGCACAGGACTGCAGACACAGGGAGATTAAATAGGGAGGCAAACAAAGGAGGGTAACGAGGAGGACAGGTGGGACAAATAAACCAATAATCAGATAACAAGGGGGAGGGACCTGACAATGATAAGAGCACATGGCCCAAAATAACAAAACACCCATGTGCATCACAAGACAGGACAGGCATGTGACAAAACCAGTGTAGAGTTTTCTGCATCAGCTCTAGAAAAGTGTAACCACACTTCTGAACATTTGGTTCCCTCCGCCATCATCACTCTATTATTAAGCGGGACCGTTCATGCTGTGTGCGAGACGGACAGACTCTGCACACAAGAGATCTCACTTCTTGTGAATAACTAAAAACCAGATGAAATTGGCGAATGTCTTAATATTATCGCAAATTAGAAATGGTTGGTGAGATAAAAGGTGCAAGATAATGTTTATTTGGCAATAATAAATAGGAAGTGTATTTTCTTATTTTCTCTAGTACCGAAAGCAGAACAGAAGCATCAGAGCATATCAGTACCCATCCCTATAATCACCACCTATCTCCCAGAGCCTGGATTTTCAAAAACACGTCTTCATAAGAGCAGGACAACTTCCAGTGAAGCCAACTAAGAAGATGGGATCAACCCTACTTGGTGCTGCCCGAGACTGGAAAATGCAGGTTGATCTAGACAAGAAGCTCAGCTTTCCACCAGATATAATTATATGTAACCTCAGGCCTGACCTGATCTTGTGGTCAACCTTGCAAAAGTCCCTGTTCATCATGAAATTAACTGTGCCATTGAATGGGGATACAATTGGTGAAGCGAATGAAGGTAAAAAGCTGAAGTACCAAGAACTAGCAGCCGAGGCAGTACAACGGGGTTGGCAAACCCAGATGCTCCCACTTGAGGTTGGTTGTAGAGGTTTAGTAGCCACTACCGAATAGGGTTAGGAGTTGGAGGCCAGGCCCTCCGTCAAGCCGTCAGCTCACTGTCAGAGGCTGGCTGTGGCTAAGAAGGAAGGATCCCAAATGGGCTGCAAAATGATCATGGGGGGTAAATACGGAGGATGCTGGGGTTTGCCCTGGAGATGTTGTGGCCTCACATTGACAGAACATCTGAGAACTGACGAGTAATTAAGTTGCAAGGGTCCACACTACAAAGCTCTGTTAAGAAGTGGAATTGTGAAGATACAATTTTCTTGTTATCCATCTCACTTAGATGCAAGGAAGTTTCTTGCCAATGAGATGGTAGCAATGAACCAACTGTATTGCAGACTGTAAGAAATGAACTGATTATACAGATGCACAGTATAGTTGGCTGTACACCTAAAGGGGTTTGGACAAGTTCTGAAACAAAACACATGCTGGTGTTAAATTTTATCTGACATGAATCAATCAACTGCTGCTGTCTCAGAGTAGAAATGTAAACTTTTTACACACCTACAGGAGGTAGAATCTCATTTTTTATTTATATATATATATAACATACTTGATGTAATTGATCTGTTCCTTCATCGTCTGAGTGGTCTTCTGGATTTGGTTGGCTGTGTCTCTCAGTGATTGGCTGGCTTCAGTCACATGGTTCCCCTGGATCATTTTTGTCCAGTTGTCAATCATTTCAGGAAGTTCCAATGCTAATACACCAAATCCTCCAACAACCTGATGTTCAATAAGAACCAATCATTACAGGATTCATTTTCATTATTATTAGACTGTCAGACAGTCATAAGCACTTATAAGAAACTTAACAGCTTATGGATTGCTTAAGAAAGCTAAAAAGCTTTATGAGTTTCTAATAGTTGTTTATAAACACATTTATTTTCATTATGACTAGCACACATTAAGTCTTTTTATATTTTGTTTCTGGTGAACAGAGTATTTTTACTTTGTTACTGTGACAAATGTAAATGTTTCTATATCTGTACAAAATATGTTTATCTCGAGAAACTTTTACTTCACTCCGTTTCAAAGCATAATATTGTACTTTTACGCCACTGCATTTCATAAAAGCATCGTTCCTCTTTATTTCGAACTAGGAAATTTGACACCCGCTGTGAGACATGGGAGCAATGCCCTTATATCATTTTTACTAAATACGACCACAAACCAAACGTTCTGTAAAACACAGCCTCAAAACAGCCCTTCGAAAATAAAAGGACAATTATTACGACCATTACAGTATCTTTCAACATTGACGTAAATTGAATTGTGAACAAGACATCCTAAAAATGTAATGTTTTTCTAATCACTGTTTCCGAGTGGGTGTGTTTAGGTGTCAAGTTGCTCTCCCCCGACTCGTTTCATGATGGGAAACCTCTAGCGTCTGGTGTTGTGTATTGTCTGTTGGTCTTGCCACCATAGCCATATTGCCTGAGTTAGTTAGCTGTGCCCTTCTTCTAGTTTCTCCAGCGGCTGTGGAACCGCTCCGCTTTCTTCCATTCATTCCCCGACTGTGTTGGATTGCCCTCCTGGTTTTCCCTTGAGTTTTTATTTATTTATTTATCTTTAATACATTTTCTGTCGTTGTTTCAGCATATTATGAAAAACTGCATTATCAATGTTATTCAATATGTTACATATTTAATCATTATTTTATTGATGTAATATTTTAGTCTGATTATTTACTTAGTTTGAAAACAGCTTGGCTTGTAGTCTTTCTTTGTGTCTCTGTGTAAAGGCCTTTTCTCTGTTAAGGAAAATGAGTTAATGATTATAACTGAAACCAAATAGGACAATAAACTATAGATATATACAGTATGCAAAGAGACAGGGTATACCTGTCAGAGGAGTAAAGGAAGTGTAAGAAACTGGGCAATAATTGTTTAAATAAATGAAAAGAGAGAAAATAAAAAAACCATTGGCAGCGCATGTACAGATGTGGCCAGGGGCGTCATGCAAGCCAAAATTCTGGGTGGGCACAATCTGAGACTTTGTAATTGTTTTCTGACGGGTGATATGGATCATGTTAGGAGGGGTCAGGGGGTTTCTCCCCCTGAAAATTTTTAAATTCTGGCTGCTAAACATACCATTTCAATGCAGTTTGGGAGGGACAGAAATACCTTAACGGTGCTAGCAGCAACCCTCCTCTATCTGAGGACTAAGTTAAAGTATCTATTTTGTAAGTTTATGTAAAAGACAGGTTGATGAAAGAACTGTAAGCTCAAATTCAAAAGCTTTTGAAGTCTACTTCATTAAAGCATGTTTACACACACACTTACTGTACACTTAGGCCTACTACACATGATTTTAAAAACAGTACCATTATGGCAAGCCGTTTTAGCTTAAATTGTACCCAGCCTTACTCGTCGTAATTACGTTTTTACTAGTAAGAATTCAATTAGAGAGCTCTACAATTCAATTCTTACTAGTAACAATTACAATTAGAGAGCTCTCTAATTCGATTTTTACTAGTAAGAATGTAATTGCAAAGCTCTTTAATTAAATTACAGAGCTCTGCAATTGCATTCTTACTAGTAAGAATTGAATTAGAGAGCTCTCTAATCGTAATTGTTACTAGTAAGAATTGAATTGTAGAGCTCTCTAATTGAATTCTTACTAGTAAAAATGCAATTACAACGAGTAAGGCTGGGTACAATTTAAGCTAAAACGGCTTGCCACAGTACCATTGCAGTTTTTATGTTATGATTTTAAATTGGTATGTGACCTAAGAACGATCTTACATTAAAGGTACATAAAGCTGCTGAGGTCTGACTTTGTGGTGCTCTGAAATTAAGTTATTTTAATATTAATATGTGATCAAGGACTTTGAAAGAAGTTTGACAGATTTCAGTGCTGAATAAGGTTAACACTACCCCGTTTATTTGAAAATGGTTAATATTTGACAGAAATGTAAAAAAGTAATCAAATCAAATGTAATATGTAACATTACTTTAGTAAAATCATTGAAATACTGTAGTTACACTGTCTCTAAGCCTACATCACGGTCATAGCGATCTGTATAACAACTAACTTATGCTGTAGCTTTCGAACGGGTAGCATATCTTTTTTCACTGCATTTGAATTAGCTGCCTGATCCGTGAAGAACCGTGAATAACAGTCTACGGGAGAAACATCAAGTCGATGCCTTGATAACGTTAGGTTGGATTTTGCAGTTAGCCTACAACAAATTTAACACCCTCGTTTCTATGAAACTGAAAACAATTGAACCAGCTGGAGACTTTGACACAAGACAAAACAGAACAGATGTTTCAAAACCGATCAGGTAACGTTACTATGGCTTATTGGCTTTGTATGGCAGGCAGTAACGTTAGCCAACTAGTTTACGGTTAGACTAGGCTAGCTATCGATAACGTTACACTGACACAACTTAAGTTAATGCTCTGAATTCGCAGCTATTATCAAATCCATAACTTTTTGATCAAGTTAAAATTTCCAGGTCAACCACAAATAATCCCACTACCTTTTAATATCATCCGATAACTAATTCAATGCCGATTTGTTGCTTTGCCCACTTACCACTTCAAGACCATCTGTAAAACATTGCCAGCTCAACGTGCGAGACGAGTGAGTTGCTTAAACATACACAGCAAAGATTCTAGAGGCTACGCGCGCATCGCTCTAGATTTGATATCCACAGACACCATATTATGGAGCATAATAGGAATAAAGTTGTGACAAAAAAATTATCAGGGAGGAAAAATCTGAGGGGGCACGTGCCCCTCACTTTGAATGGGCATGACGCCACTGGATGTGGCCATTAAGAATGAGCATTTTCCCCACGGCTTGCTGCAATTCGTCCCGCAGAATGCCGCTGAATCCTGTCAGGACATTTTTTAGAAATTGAATAAATGAGTTGTGCTTCACAGAATATCCTGTGAAGATATTATATATCCTATATTTTAATATCCTATATTTTGCCTGAAGAAGACCCAGTGGGTTCGAAACGTTGCTTTTTTATTAAATATGGGAGCATAAAGCAGTGTTGCGGACATTACATTTTCTTTCACAGTATATCCACCAGATGGCGCATGGAGGAACATAGGCCTACTGTATCAGACCAAATTGCTCGTAAACACTCTGCAATTATTCGTCTTGCAATTGCAATTGCAATTAGCAATTAAATGCTTTCTACTTCAGATAAATGCTGTTCTTTTGAATTTTCTATTCATCAAAGAATCCTGAAATAAAAATGTAAATAACCGTTTTAACACTGATAATCATCATAAATGTTTCTTGATCATCAAATCCTCATATTATAGTGATTTCTGAAGGATCATGTGACACTGAAGACTGGAGTAATGATGCTGAACATTCAGCTTTGATCACAGGAATAAATTACACTTTATTATATATTCACATAGAGAACAGATGATTTACATTGCAATAATATTTCTCAATATTACTGTTTTTTTTTGTATTGTATTGTATTGTATTGTATTGTATTGTATTGTTACAAAAAATGGTCAGATCGGTCAAAATGTTAATAATTTATTCATCATGCTGATAAGATTATGTGAAGTCTTCATTTTCTAATGCGTAAAATGCATTCACATAATGAATAAATGGTTCTAAGATTGTTTTATCTGTGTAGCCAGAATATGGCGTGCAATTTCCCCAACACAAAAACATTTTACTACCATTTTACTGATTATTATTACTATATCAAATATTAAATATTTGTGATAATATCTATCTCAATATATATATCAATTGCCTTTATCTGTTATTTTTATCTTATCTTGTGCATACTGCTGTAGGCCTTCATAGCAGCGGGATGTAGCATTCTACTGCACATAAAGCTAATACATAACGCTAAAACAGCTCACGTTAGCTACAAGAAGTTATTGTGAGAACAGATTTAGAACAGGCATACTACTGGGGTCCTACAGTAAGCTGGGACTCATCTCTACACCGGCCTGTGCTGCATCTCTACGGAGAAGCCAAGCCGCCATTCGGCCCATTGTTGTGCCCTCTATTGTAACACTCTTTTACACCACAATGTTGCAACTCCCATGATATGCATGTAAAAACCATTAAAAACCGAATGATTAATATTTTATACTAAGTATTTTATTAATATTATATTTCTAATTGAGCTGTACAATATACTTAAAAATGTGGTTCTCACTCGTTCATGAGCTCTGTCACTTGCTGTCAATACGTGCCTGATAGAAGTTATCATATTATTGGCTTCAGTACACGCTATAACTGAAAGAAACAGGACTGCCCCCTACTGGTGATGTACGTGCTAGAGAACTTGACCAGGGCCGCGGAATGCTGTGATGCGCATTGTTAATGACCACATCTGTACATATTTGTTTGTGACCAATACACTAAAATAAGGGAAATCATTTAACATATAAATCAAATGAATGTAGAAAGTAATGATTGTTAGTCAATATATTTAGTGATGTGAATGCTGAAAGAGACTAGCTGATGTGTGCAAAACAGCGGTTGCTAGACGTTGGCATATTATAAATATATCAAAATAAATGTTTAAACATTGTTTAATGATTTTTATGTTATAAATGCATTTTGTTATTATGTTGATTGCGAAAGAATGTTGTTCAATATACAATTTACCTCAATATTGAAAGAAACTGTATGTGTACCAATAATTGTCTAATAAATTAATAAATGTTTGAGGCCGCTTCATAGAAAATTGATTTAGGTCAAAATAATGGAAAGTAAAAAATACTTTTTTAAAGTGAGCTTTCTTAAAGTGTTTTTGTGCTCCACCACAAAATTACATTTTATCAAACTTGACCACATGTAATACGTAATACATCACCCTTAATAACAACAAAGAAAGCCTAAGTTAACCTTAAATGTGTTTCTAATAGTAATATAAACAATTATAAGAAACTCATAAAGCTTTTTTTAACATTCTTAAACAGTCTAAACTGTTAACAAGTTTCTTAAAAGTGCTTATGAACGTCTTATTATCTAACAATACATGTGTTTTCAAATCTGTTATGAAATATCCTATAAGGGCCTTATTACCTATCAACTTATGCTTATTAGAAGGCCCTTAATATAAAGTGTTACCCAATAATCACTAATAATCAATGATATTCACAAAAAATGTAATTATATGTGTGATCTAATGTCTACATGTGTACAGGATCTTACCATGCTACCTCCTAGCAGGGCTGTTTTAAATCCAGGTGTAGAGATTGACCTTAAACCTGTGTTCATCATAACCTGAAATTTAGATATCATCCCTGGGAATGATTTAGAATGACTCGACCTGAAAACGGCAAGGGTCATGGCTAGGATCACACACGCACATATTGGCAGCATTTTAGGTTGAAGGCTGGACTGGGGGGTGCTCTGGGGGCTCGAGCCCTTGCCCTTTGAGTCAGAAGTGCCCATCCAATCTCCAGAGTCCCCCGCCCCTGATCGTTGCCCCGCCCCTGATCGTCGCCCCGCCCCTGATCGTTGCCCCGCCCCTGATCGTCGCCCCGCCCCTGATCGTTGCCCCGCCCCCACTGACGGAGAAGAACCCCCTCCAGCCCCGCAACTGTGCATATCACTGATCATCTCCAGAGGAAACTCTTGAAGCTTGTGACTGAGCATGTCATTGAGGATTGAGTCATTGATGATTTTAACATTCAGACCACTCTGTCTCGCAATAGCTCTCAGAATCTCAGCCATGATGTGATACTCCAATTCATCTGGTTCTGCAAAGGAGTTTACCTCCTCCTTTTCGGACGTCAGTTTCTGGAACAGTTGCGATATTTCTTTTGCAATTTCCTTGCTCTTCTTTTCTATATTCTGCAAGTTCTTCATGGTTCTGCAGGATAAGAAGTCCTCAATGATTTTAGTCGTTAGAGAAATAGTGGTACCTATGCTTGTAGATGTAACTGCAAAGGTCATAAGTCGAGAAGATAATCCACCCGTAAATATAGTGGCCACACCGGCCCCGATCATACTTGCAGCTCCTAACACACTCAATGTGCTGCCAACACATTCACCGGCATTGCATTTTTTTCTGAGTGACTCCAGCTCCTCAGCCAGTTTCACCAGCTTGTCTGCAAAGCACTCCTTCTCCTCGATCCAGGAGAAAACCAGCTCTACCAGCAGGTCAGCGATGGCCATGATGTGTCCTCTGTGTCCTCCTGATCCTCTGAGCAGAGCGCAGAAACCTGAGAAGGAAGACAGAGGACAGATGAGAAGACACTTTGCTTTATTCTTCAATTAATAATTGAGCATTGACCGATCAAACTTATTCTGCCGATGAAGAGCAAAGCCTGAGTGGGGTTAACTTTCAGATTAATGACCCAGGGTTAGGGTTAGGGTTAGACTGGTCAACAAAGGGCAAGGTGTTAAAAGAGAACATTTTGAAATATTGCACCTAGACAGAGGACTGTCTAACTCGATAACAAAGCAAATCTGGAGTCTCCTGCTCAATCCGCTTAGCACCACCAACAGGTCAATGTTTGGCTAATAACTTTTGAACCATGAGCCCTAGAAACTAAATTTGATCTCTTATTATTTGGGCTTAAGACGATTTGATTGCAAAATATAAGCCGCTTATCCAATTTTCACCAAAAACGAATCCGATCATCTACAGACCCTGCTGACAAAAAGTTCTGGAATTCAAGTTGATTCGTCAAACTGTTCTTGAAATAACTACTTTAGCACACAAAAATAGATTTAAGGCTGTATCTCAGCAAAGCTTTTATGGATTGTGACGAAACTTGGTATGTGTTGTGGTAGATTCTTCCTCTACACACCTGACTTAAGTTGAACCGAGTGTCCGAGTAAAAATGTTATACTCAGTTGAGTTGCCTATGAACGTGCGGGTTGACGCCTAAGCATAGCTATTCTTACCGCATAAATAAAATGCCCAAGAATTAGAGTTACTTGACCGCAATCTAACCCCACCTAAGAGTCTCACAAAGAGTCGAACGACGTCTCGCCCCCTATTGAACACTATCACTTGGGAATAAGGTCTCTAGTGTTTCGCTAAATAACTTGTTCCACTAACTAACTTGCTGCGCAGCAATAATAACCAGACAGACTTCAGACAATGTCCTTCAAATGCTTTAATCACGGCCGGGAGAGTTCTCGGACAAATTTCAGAGAGAATCCCACCCGAAAATAGAAATACAACAGTTTTTATAGAATAGGAGCATGACGAAAATGACATGATTTATTACATAATTTCCCTACAATTTGATTGGTTCTTCAAAGACAAACCCTTCTGTTACTGGGTAAAAGCAAACTGTTTTAATGATTACTTCATTGTTAATCACAAGGTTTTAAACCTAGACATCTGTCTAGTTTCATTTCTCATATTTGTTCATTTTACACTCTGGTTGTGTGAGTGTACAAATAACAAATATGTAAAATGAAACCAGTTTTCGACTGGTTTCGAACAGTACATTTTGTTTAAATGTTAGAATGTTAGGCCTAAAAGAGAAGTAAGGTTAGATGTTATGATTGTGATGATTAGTTTGATATACTGTTTACTATTTTAGTCATTAAGAAATTCATCACAGTGTCATCACCATTATGCCCTGAGGTTATCTGAAGTGATTCGGTGCACTGCCCCCTACTGGTAAAAAAGAAGATATTTTGAGAAACGTTTCTTGGTTATACAATGGAAGCCAATCGGCACAATGTTGTTTGGTTAGCAGTGTTCTTCAAAATATCTTTGTGTGTGAACATCATACCGGTTTTTAAGACATGAGGATGAGTGAATGATCACAGAACTTTAATGTTTGTATGAATTAACCATTTAAATAATTTGTATGTGTTTGAAACAATCCTTTAGTATATATAATGTCATTTTGTGGCATTTTTTTTAAATATATTGCTTTAAAATCATTTACTGTATTTTATGCCTTTGCCATGTATCAAACATATGTATGATTTATTGATACAATGGAGTCACTGTATCTTTTCAAATGTTCACAAGATACAGTTTTCCACAGAAAGTACTTTAGTCATCTGTCATCGACACTTATACATGTGATATCTTGTAGAGGGCCACCATGATCAATTTCTGTTACTGTAATTGAAAGATGATCTAATTTACAAAAGACATAAAGTTACAGATGAAACATTCTTTTCAGCATTTGAAGTGAGATTAATGTTTTATTTTTGTTTTTTTATGATTTTAGAGTGAAAAAAGGAAAGGAGCACCATGCATAATTTTAGGCACCCCAAGAGATTTCAGCTCTCAGATAACTTTTACCAATGTTTTAGGCCTTCATTAGCTTGTTTACTATCATCGTTAGGAGAGGCGAAGTGATGCAAATTTCAAAGCTTTATAAATACTCTGAGTCCTCAAATCTTGTCCCAACAATCTGCAGTCATGGGCTCCTCTCTGAAAATTAATATAATTGATGCTCACAAAGCAGGAGAAGGCTATAAGAAAATAGAAAATTGTTTTTCTCTGTTCATAATATAATTAAGAAATGAACTTACAAAAACAGTGGATGTCAAGTTAAAGTCTGGAAGACGTATTACTAGAAAGGCACCAGTTGACCATAGAAGACCCACAAGAGGATTTAGCAGACTGAAGGAGTGCTGGACTATTCTACTGTGCAGCAACATGCAAAAAATATGAGAAGAAAACCTTTCTCTGTCCTCACCACAAACTTCAGCGTCTGATATATTCTGGAAACAAGTCTTGTGGACTGAAGAAGTGACAATAGAATGATCAAAGGTGTGTTTGGAGAATGTCATGAAAAGAATAAACACCTTGTGGTGCTGGATCAGATATGCTTTGGGCTTGTGTTGCAGCCAGTGTCACTGAAATTAAACATCACACCATCTGTAAAAAAGCTGAAGATAAAAGAGGATGGCTCCTACAACAGGATAACCATCCAAAACACACCTCAAAATCCACACCGGACATCTTAAGAGGTGCAAGCTAAAGATTTTGCCATTTTTACCCTCACGGTCCCCCAACCTAAACATCATTGAGAATCTGTAGATAGACCTCAAGAGAGCAGTGCATGTAAGATGGCCCAAGAATCACACAGGACTAAAAGACTTTTGCAAGAAAGTTCCCAAAACAACAATTAAAAGACTCTTAGCTGGTTACAAAAAGCGTTTACCAGCTTTGATGCATGCCAAAGGGGGCTTTACTTACTTACTGACCATGCAGGGTGCCCAAACCTTTGCCTCATGCAAATTTCCCTTTTTTGTTATTTTGAAAATATAAAAATACAGTAAAAAAAATAGTTAAGGTAACTTTATAATAACTCCATACTAGTAATCATTAGTTAAGCATCCATAAACAGTTAATTAATAATTTATAAAGCATTAATATTCATTAATAAGCAGTTTATAAATACAGCTAGAAGTGCTTTATTCTTGATTTGTAAGCATTAATAATGCTTTAATTATTGTATTTTAATACTTTATTAATGATCAATTTATCATTTCTAAATGAAGTACTGCATTATTTACAAACCAGTTATTTAGGAGTTGTCAGTGGTTCATACGATCACTTAGAAAGTGTAAGAAAATGATTAATAAACTATTTAAATGTACATGTATACATCTTATTATTTAAACATATAGTAATAGTTAGACTACTTAGTGTGTTAATAAATGCTTTATTGACATGTATTTCTACTGTAATTCATGGTTAGTTCAGGTAGTTATAAAGGATTTAGTAGTGGTCAGCTGGCCCGGATCTACCATACATGGAATCTGGGCTCGTGCCCAGGGGCCCTTGCGCAGAGAGGGGCCCTCCGTGATGGGAGACTGTGACACTCACACACACACACACACACACACACACACACAGAGAGAGAAAGACACACGCCAGTATCGTGCCCAGGGGCCCTTGCGCAGAGAGGGGCCCTCCGTGATGGGAGACTGTGACACTCACACACACACACACACACACAGAGAGAGAAAGACACACGCCAGTATCGTGCCCAGGGGCCCTTGCGCAGAGAGGGGCCCTCCGTGATGGGAGACTGTGACACTCACACACACTCACTCACACACACACACACACACACACACACACACACACACACAGAGAGAAAGACACACGCCAGTATCGTGCCCAGGGGCCCTTGCGCAGAGAGGGGCCCTCCGTGATGGGAGACTGTGACACTCACACACACTCACTCACACACACACACACACACACACACACACACACACAGAGAGAAAGACACACGCCAGTATCGTGCCCAGGGGCCCTTGCGCAGAGAGGGGCCCTCCGTGATGGGAGACTGTGACACTCACACACACTCACTCACACACACACACACACACACACACACAGAGAGAAAGACACACGCCAGTATCGTGCCCAGGGGCCCTTGCGCAGAGAGGGGCCCTC
The DNA here is from genome assembly GCA_026230005.1 of Gila orcuttii. Classification (NCBI taxonomy): domain Eukaryota; kingdom Metazoa; phylum Chordata; class Actinopteri; order Cypriniformes; family Leuciscidae; genus Gila; species Gila orcuttii. The sequence goes on from JAPDVR010000018.1 coordinate 70,107, forward strand.
CGTGATGGGAGACTGTGACACTCACACACACTCACTCACACACACACACACACACACACACACACAGAGAGAAAGACACACGCCAGTATCGTGCCCAGGGGCCCTTGCGCAGAGAGGGGCCCTCCGTGATGGGAGACTGTGACACTCACACACACTCACTCACACACACACACACACACACACACACACACACACACACACACAGAGAGAAAGACACACGCCAGTATCGTGCCCAGGGGCCCTTGCGCAGAGAGGGGCCCTCCGTGATGGGAGACTGTGACACTCACACACACTCACTCACACACACACACACACACACACACACACACACACACAGAGAGAAAGACACACGCCAGTATCGTGCCCAGGGGCCCTTGCGCAGAGAGGGGCCCTCCGTGATGGGAGACTGTGACACTCACACACACTCACTCACTCACACACACACACACACACACACACACACACACACACACACACACACACACACAGACACACACACAGAGAAAGACACACGCCAGTATCGTGCACACAGACAGCACGCCAGAATACAGATCTCTTTCGTGCCTGAACTTACAATAACACACACAATTATGCCAAAATGTCCGTTTTGTCGAGTATCTTCATAACATAAGAGTAGTCTTATGATGGACGTGAAGAGTTTGAGAGAATGAGGCGCGTGTGAGATCCGCGTCTCCGTCAGCTGCTCTTAAAGAGACAGCAGCCAATAAAGCTTTCTGTCAGCAAAGTTAATCAAAAAACAAAGGGAACAGAGAAAATGACTCACTGCTCTTGACTAAAGAACTTTTGTAGCTTTAATAAGGATTAGTCTATATTTAATTATAATTTATGCAGTGCAGACTGTTTGATAACTTTATTCAATTTCGGTATATGTCCTAGGCCTACCAGTTAGACAGTAAGGGCACAGGTAAATATGACATTTATTTTTACTATTGTAATATTGAGACAAAGCCTGCAGTAATACAAAGATGTCAATATTTAATTTAAAAAATATTATTTTAATTTGAAAACAGTGCATTTAGTTGTTGCTAGTTTGAGTCAATAAATACACATTTCAGATTATCACTAATCTGTGTGTGCATTTTACTTGAGAACCAAGCAAGTTGATTCATGAAACCATTTGTTTATTATATCACAATCGCATATCGCAATATTGACCTCAATAATCACAATATGACATTTTCCCCAAATCGTGCAGCCCTACTTTTCAGAGAGAAAAAAATTGTATCATTGTCTTGTGAACTTGTCAATCAGCTTTTGACCAATAGCGATTGGCATGTCAAATCCCACACCTGGTGGGCCTTAGTAGTGTGTGTGTGTGTGTGTGTGTGTGTGTGTGTGTGTGTTCCTTTGGAGGGTGTGGTTGTCAGGTAGGGGAGGGGTGTCACAGTGTCTGGTTGTGTTTCCCTGGGGTTCACTAGAGGTCCTCGTTTTCACGGTGTCATTCACAATAGACTACAATTCCCAGCATTCTGTTCTGCCACTCATCTGTTCATTGCACATAGCTGTTTCCCATCACCTTGTTAGTTCAGTGTGTGTATATATACCCTGTCTGTTTTAGTGTTCGTCACGGAGTCGTTGTTTTATGTCCCCACACTTCTGAGGTTTGTTTCTGCTCGTTTCTCGTTTTTGTTGTTTTGTTCTTGGATTGCTTATACGGTGTTTGACCCTTGCCTGGACTGGATTACGTGTACGGATTACCCAATAAACATACTGCTACTGGATCTACTGTTTCCCTGTGTGTGCGTCGTGACAGAACGACTCCGTCATCAAGATCCAGCGGTATGTTTTTTAATATCTCTTCCCCAGCCACCGAGCGGGAGAGAAGGGATTTGTTTGAGGGGACCCGGTTGGTCAAGTTTCGCGGGACCCGTGGAGGTCGCAGTGGAGGAGGTGGTCGAGAGGAATTCCAACACCATTTTCCACTCAGGCCCCTCTTCGACCCTGGGCTGGTGCGATCCAGTCCAGAGTTTCATCCGGCGCTGTTTCCATCCAGCCCAGAGCGCGCACTTCACCAGCGGAAACGGCGGAGGAGGAAGACCTTTAGCCTCTCCAAAGGCCCGGAGGCCGTGTCCCAGCAGCCCGCTGCTTTTCTGGAGGCTGATTCGGAGACGGTTCACGTCACGTCTGCCGATCCAGAGACTGTTCAAGTCACGTCTGCCGATCCAGAGACTGTTCAAGTCACGTCTGCCGATCCAGAGACTGTTCAAGTCACGTCTGCCGATCCAGAGACTGTTCAAGTCACGTCTGCCGATCCAGAGACTGTTCAAGTCACGTCTGCCGATCCAGAGACTGTTCAAGTCACGTCTGCCGATCCAGAGACTGTTCAAGTCACGTCTGCCGATCCAGAAACGGTTCAGGCCACGTCTGCCCAGTCGGAGACGGATCAGGAGATTCCCATTCTCATGGCCACGAGGGCACTGACCGACTATTTAGAACGTCTAGCCCAAATCCTGGAGATGCCTTTCAGACCTTTCGTGTCCGTTGAGCCGGAGCCAGTGTCTGCTGTTCCTGAGCCGGAGCCAGTGTCTGCTGTTCCTGAGCCGGAGCCAGTGTCTGCTGTTCCTGAGCCGGAGCCAGTGTCTGCTGTTCCTGAGCCGGAGCCAGTGTCTGCTGTTCCTGAGCCGGAGCCAGTGTCTGCTGTTCCTGAGCCGGAGCCAGTGTCGTCTGTTCCTGAACCAATGTTTGTCTCTGTGTTTGTGTCTGTTCTTGTGACTGTTACAGTTTTGGTGTCTGTTCCTGAGCCGGTGTCTGTTCCTGAGCTAATGTCTGTTCCTGAGCCGGGGCCAGTGTCTGTTCCTGAGCCGGGGCCATTGTCTGTTCCTGAGCCGGGGCCATTGTCTGTTCCTGAGCCGGGGCCATTGTCTGTTCCTGAGCCGGGGCCATTGTCTGTTCCTGAGCCGGGGCCATTGTCTGTTCCTGAGCCGGGGCCATTGTCTGTTGCTGAGCCGGTGTCTGTTGCTGAGCCGGTGTCTGTTGCTGAGCCGGTGTCTGTCGCTGAGCCGGTGTCGGTTCCTGAGCTGGTGTCTGTTGCTGTTCCTGAGCCGGGTTCTGTTCCTATGCCGTGGTCGCCCGAGTGGTCGTCTTCGCCCTGGTCGTCACCGCCATGGCCACCCGAAGGGTCTTCACCGCCCTGGCCGCCCGAGGGGTCTTCACCGCCCTGGTCGCCCGAGGGGTCTTCACCGCCCTGGCCGCCCGAGGGGTCTTCACCGCCCTGGCCGCCCGAGGGGTCTTCACCGCCATGGCCGCCCGATGGGTCGTCTGCTTCGCCCTGGCCGCCCGATGGGTCGTCTGCTTCGCCCTGGCCGCCCGATGGGTCGTCTGCTTCGCCCTGGCCGCCCGATGGGTCGTCTGCTTCGCCCTGGCCGCCCGATGGGTCGTCTGCTTCGCCCTGGCCGCCCGATGGGTCGTCTGCTTCGCCCTGGCCGCCCGATGGACTGTCTGCTTCGCCCTGGCCGCCCGATGGACTGTCTGCTTCGCCCTGGCCGCCCGATGGACTGTCTACTTCGCCCTGGCCGCCGGCTAAACCATCACCCCCTGTTTCTGTTCCCTTCCATGGACCTGGCCCCCCATCCCTCCCCCTGATCCTCCACCATTCCACCTCCCTCCTGGACTATTGTTTTGTCTTGTTTTCTGTCATGGAGCGTCTGGTAGCCGCTCCGTAGAGGGGAGGTTCTGTCACAGTGTCTGGTTGTGTTTCCCTGGGGTTCACTAGAGGTCCTCGTTTTCACGGTGTCATTCACAATAGACTACAATTCCCAGCATTCTGTTCTGCCACTCATCTGTTCATTGCACACAGCTGTTTCCCATCACCTTGTTAGTTCAGTGTGTGTATATATACCCTGTCTGTTTTAGTGTTTGTCACGGAGTCGTTGTTTTATGTCCCCACACTTCTGAGGTTTGTTTCTGCTCGTTTCTCGTTTTTGTTGTTTTGTTCTTGGATTGCTTATACGGTGTTTGACCCTTGCCTGGACTGGATTACGTGTACGGATTACCCAATAAACATACTGCTACTGGATCTACTGTTTCCCTGTGTGTGTGTCGTGACAAGGGGTCCATGAGCTGGGGATACTAATCCAGCAGTGGTGGTCAGCCAGCTATGTTTGTGAGCTCATCTAAAGTGAGGACTATGTATGCATTGCCTTGTAAAGCATTTACAAAGCAGATTTAAAGGCTCAGTTATTTTTGCATTGTGAAATAAATATTTATGTTCTGTATCACTGTGTGTTTGTTTCCTTTTTCTGTTTAGAAGATCAGTGAGTCTTTAAATCTCCTTTATAAATGCTTTGCAAGGCATAACTAGTCCTCACTTTAGATGAGCTCACAATAATAGTTCACTGACACTACTAAATGCTTTATAACTGCCTGAATTAATCATGAATTACAGTAGAAATACATGTTAAAAAAACATCTATTAACACACTAAGTAACCATTACTATATGTCTGAAAAATAAGATGTATGAATGTACATTTAAATAGTTTACTTTTATTATTTTATTTGGGGATATTCAAATTAATTAACCGATCATACCACTGATCAGCTCTACCAAACTTGGATGTCTTACAGATTTTTCCAGTAATAAACAAACATTGTTAAGTTGTTTTGATTGATACTGTGAAGCAGCTTTGATACAATCTGTATTGTGAAAAGCGCTATACAAATATATTTGACTTGACTTGACTTTTACTTTCTAAGTGATCTTATGAACCACTGGCAACTCCTAAATAACCGATTTGTAAATAATGCTATACTTCATTTAGAAATGATAAATTGATCATTAATAAAGTATGAAAATACAATTATTAAACACATTATAGATATGCTTATAAATCAAGAATAAAAATGTATTGCTGTATTTATAAACTGCTTATTAATGTTTATTGATGCTTTATAATGATTAATTAACTGTTAACGAATGCTTAGCTAATGATTAATAGCATGCAGTTATTATAAAGTGTTTCATTTCCATACACTACATATATTATTTCCATATTTATACTAGGGCTGGGTATTGACACAAATTTCACAATTCGATTCGATTCCATATTGATTATTTTGGATATCAGGTTCAATACATTGCAAATTTTCTCAAGGAAAACAAATCTCTTCACTAATGCTGTAAACTATGGGAGTCAGTGTTAGCCTATAAGCTTCATTAGCCTACTATAATACTGAAGGTAAAAATTAACTGAGTTGTATACAAACTGTAACAGAACGAACCAGAGGAGAGACGTACAGATCCATTCGCAAGGCTTTATTCCAAAAAATTAGTCTTAGTACAGGCAAGGTCAATGAACAGCAGACAGGTACGGCAGAGGCATAGCACAGAGAAACCCTAAGGGCAAGCGTGGGTCGACGAGGCGCAAACAGAATCCGAAGGGCTAGGCTGAGGGAGAATCCAAGTGACACAGGCAGGAATCAAAACACGAAGGACAAGGCAAGACTAGAGTTCAATGGAAGGCTCAGTAAGTAGCTAACACTTGGGGAGTGTTAAACGCTGACAATACAGTACAAAGAAACAATATCCGGCAACAGAGAGAGGAAGTCCAAGGGTTATAAAGGGTGTGAGAGGGTGTGTGATGGTTCTCAAGTGTGAGCGTGATTAGTGGAATCAGCTGTGTGAATCGTCAGTGCAATGAATGATGGGGATTGTAGTGAAGTGCAAGAGTCCATGCTGTGAGTGGGAGACCTCTGGTGGTGAATGTCCGGAAGTGAATGGACCAGATACGTGACACAAACACTTAAAATACACTTTTATTTATTTTTATAATAATAAAGTTATATGAAATTATATAAAAATTTAAATGGTGGCTGTCATAAAAAACTTTCCAGATTTATTCAAACATGCATTAAATATTGAAGAACATTAAAAATTATAATATGTAATATGGTGCATATATTTGGCTAAATGCTCCTCTCTAGAGTTAATGTTTCTCGCTGACTGACGAGTTTATGGTCACTGGATATTGACGTCTTTCCACAGCAGGGACGTGCACAGACATTTTGAGGGGCAGGGGCTCAAGGGAAAAAAGGGCACTTCTCATAATTACGTTTTTTTTTTTTTACTTTTTTTAAACAAAAAAGTATATATATTAACACAACTCTGACTTCCTTTTAAAAAAATAATAATTTAAAAAGTTAATTAATTTTATATGATGGTGACTGACATGGACTTAGTTTCACATTTGAGGGAGGACTGTATCATCATCATCATCATCAAATAAAACCTTCAAAATCCACATTTAGATGGAGTTTGTTTTAAACCTACTATCCTCCATCTTTTTGCATCTGTAGATTTCTTCTAAATTCACCAATTTAGATTTCTAAATTTCAGGGGGAAAGACTATTGATGCAAGTCATTAACTGGGGACGTTCTGTGGTGATATGCTTTAGTTATTTATCTGCATTTCCATGTCAATTAGATGCAAATGTGCACATTTTAACTAGTTGACACCTAATTTGCATATCAGTTTATCGATTGTGATGATGTTATTAGACACAGGGCCGGCTTTGCCGACAGGCGACCGCCTGGGGCGCCATCTGCTGGACGGGGCGCAAAATTGCAGAAAAAAAAAAAAAAAAGTTAATTAAATGTATGTATCGTATTATGAAAGCTGCGCACACGCTGTACACTTTTACTGTGCACTGTCCACACACTGCTTGTATTTGTCCATTTCTTTTACTAGATTATACAATCCTAAAAAACGACTGAGTCACTCTGACAGGCAGCTGTCAAACTCACGCGCTTTGCTCAGCAACCGGGAGTGGCGCGAAAACATCTGACAGCTGGTTTTAGCGCTTTAAATGCGCTTTAAACGCTCCTTGGCGGTTGTAGGCTATAAATGATCATATATTATATAATCTTTTATTATGAAAAGAACACCCAAGCCATCGGGATCGGCTTTCCGAAAACGAAGGAAAGAGGAGGAAGAAAAACGGGCCCAAAGCAGAGGTATGTAGACTATATCATCAAGCTCACAGCCAGTGGTTAAATTGGGCCGGGGCTCTCCGGGGCTCAGCCCCGGGCCGGATGTGTAGCGGAGTAGGCGCCCTCATAAGATTTATGAGTAGGCGCCCTCAAAAAGATGGATTAAGCAAAAAAGCGGCCGGGGGCTAAAATAGAAATAGCCCATTCGTTTTGTTTTGTTTTGTTTTGCTTAATCGGCGGCGCTGGGTTAGTGCTGGTGTAATGCATTGGTCAAAAAAAAGTTTCTGACACCGCATGAAACGCGTAGATCAGCGGCCCATTGGTTGTTTTCTTGATTGACACTGGGCTGGCCCAATCACATCTTTAATGTGAAGTATAGAAAAATACTCTTTCTATTAGTATAGAAATTAGTACAAAACTTATGAAAGTTTCCTTTATTTTTCAGTGCATTGTTTTACAATATATGGGTATTATCATGGGATTAATATTATAACTATTATTATGCAATGTAGACAGACACTAACTAAAAGAGGTTTGAATTTTTCTTTGTTTAATTTGAACACTGAATATGGGTTGGAGCTTTTAATTTTGAACTCTCAAAGTGCACCAGATTGATGAATTTAACATTAAATTGGAAATCAATCTCGCCTTGGGCAACCAAAGGGCTAGAGCCGGCCCTGATTAGACACACACACTGTATTCACCTGTAGGGTCCCCATTTAGTACAGTAGCACTGTATGGCCATGATATATTTGCCTTAGCTAAACTGTAGCTACCTAACATTAGCTAGTAGCTTATGAGGCATGCATGCTAGCAAGACACAGGTTAACTATATTTGTCTTTGGCTAATCAGCAGTAAATTCGAGCCTCGACCAGTGCCTCGAATTTCGAGTTTAATCTTTTGTTCATCGCCACTCACCTCAACACAAGCCAAGAAAAACACTGCTAGGAGGGGCCGCTGCTGCTGCTGCCTGCAGGTGTGTGTGTGTGTGTGTGTGTGTGATGTGCCGATGTGTGCCGCTGCGCAGAGACGCAGGGGCGGGGGGAGCGCTTCAGAACTCCTGACCTGATATTTAGATATACTATTCAATAAATATATTTGTTTGACAGGGAAGCTGTGCGCAAACAGGAATATATATTATTTTTCAAAAAAAAAAAAAAAAAACACCCCAGAAAAAAGGGCACTTTCTCTCCAGGAAAAGGGCAGGTGCTCAAGCCCCTTTTGATGTCTATGTGTGCACGTGCCTGGTTGCAAAACCCTGATTGAGATTCCATGTGACATGATACGGACTTCGATAAGTTGTACTCTATCATTTAACACACTTTCAGATGCTCATTCATGTTTATCTCGCACCGTAACTGGTGTTATTAAGGCGGAGGAGAAGATCATGTGTGCTCCGCGCTGCTGCTTCTCTAGAGCTGAGCTGAGCCAGAGCGATCAAATGGACGTAATTTGAAATTTTGAGACTTTGTTTCATATCAATAATAACAAAGCACAAATATTATTGTGATTTATTGGATGGGATGCGCGCTACATGTTACATTCATTCATCAACTGAAAACAGGATGACTAATCGATTCTTAGGATTTAAGCATCGATATCGTTTCGTAAAAATGAGAATCGATTAAAATCGAGAAATCAACATTTCTCACCCAGCCCTAATTTATACAATATATTGTTCTTACCTGTTTAATCTGAAGATCTGTAGTCTGTGACTGTGCAGTGATGCAGCTCGATCTCAGTTCGCTGCTCTTCCGATCTGGTTCTGACTGGTCTGAAACCTGCAGCAGAGATTTTATATTCCACTGCAGCACTGCAGCACTTTCAATATGATTTCCCTATCACACTCTATGATATTTATTACGTAACGGTCCCGGCTAGGTCTCCGCTGGCAGATACATATAGGGCTGGGAATCGATTTTGTTTTTTTAAACTAATTAATTTAAATTGCATTTCCCCCAAGCTTGTAATCATCAATATTTAAACTTAGAATCACCTAATTAAATTAAACACAGGGGGAAAAAGGAACAGAAAATAGCCTTATATTAAAATAATATTAAACATCAATATATCAATATATTAATAATCAATCAACATAATTAATTTAACAGATTTTTTTTTTTTTTTTTTTTTATTTTTTTTACTAATTATCAAAATAAAATATAATCCTACAAAGCTATTATTTCCAGAGCATGTGATCAGAGCAGGTCATTTACCACTGTTGCCCAGCATGACTATACCAGCTCAGTAGGGCTATTGCAAACAGAAGTCTACTACTGAGAAATGTCACGTTATTTGAGTGCACTTTGCTTTTCCAGTGCGTGATCGGTACATGATTGGAGCGTTTGGGTCGTTAACGACAGAGCAAACTTAGATTCTCTATCAGGTGCGCTTGTAATTAGAGCACATTAAACACCAAACACGGGCAGAAACGATCGTCAGTGAGAGCGCTTGTCCTGCGGTTTTATCCAGCTTATCTACTTTTGAGGAAAAAACTTTGTGACTGGAAAAAGTTATGAGGTATGAGTGAATGAGTACAACAGAAAACAATAGGTTACTATCGTAACCCCGGTTCTCTGAAACATCAAGTGCAGAGATCCACCTATGGGAAGGGCATCCGTACCTGACCTCTGCAGAAGCATCCAATTGCACCAAGTCTGGCTAGACAGACAGAAGCGCGCAGCCAATGCCAGGTGAGGCCACACCCCCTTACCTACGGGCATATAACAGCTGGGCGCGCTGCTATTCCTCAGTAAGTATATTCGCTTCTCGTGCGGCAAGCGGGGCAAAGCTGGTGGATCTCTCCACTTGATGTTTCAGAGAACCGGGGTTACGATAGTAACCTATTGTTCTCTTTCATCATCTCGTGTTCGAGATCCACCTATGGGAGAGACATGGACAGCGCCCCGATTGCCCAATACACTCACAGTGAGGTTCTGAAAGCCAGAGAAAGACGGTCACCTCGGGAAGGCGGTGCCTGACACGTCCATTAATCATGAACCTGCAAAGGTGATGCCACACCTAACTGCTGTGGACAAGCAGGACATGAAACATGCATGAGACACATACATGATAGTAGCCCAACCCCACCAAGGCACATAAACTATACCCATAAAGGGAAGTAAATGTTTGGTGACAGGAATGAACATGACCAGCTGGCCCATTCACTCTTATTGGTTTTTTTCCAACAGGGTTACAGGGAAGAGCTAAGACGACCCCACCCCTAAAACCGAATGTGCTACCGAGGTTCTGGTGACATCCAGCCGGTAGTAACGCACAAAGGTATGAGGAGAAGCCCAACTGGCAGTGGAGCAGATGTCCTGCAGTGACACTCCCCTAAACAAAGCCCAAGAGGCGGCTAAGCCCCTTGTGGAATGAGCTCTGATGCCCCTTGGGGGCTGCACTCCCTTTGCTTCATAAGCCATAGTTATAGCGTCCACAACCCAATGTGAGAGGCGTTGCTTCGATATGGGACTCCCTCTGTGCGGGGGGGCCCATGAAACAAAGAGCTGGTCGCTCTTCCGGAAAGCATTGGTCCTGGTCATATATGCCTGTAAAGCACGGACTGGACACAAAGCATTCAGCCTCTGATCCTCTAGAGAGGTAAAAGGTGGAGGGTGAAAAGCGGACAGCTCCAACACCTCCGAAGTGAACGCAGGGAAGCACTTCAGCATGAAGGCCGGGTTAGGCTTAAGGGAAACCTTATCTCCACTGAGGGAGAACTTAGTGCACGAGGGGTGAACCGAGAGTGCATGTAGCTCACTGACACGTTTAGCAGATGCCAAGGCCAAGAGCAAAGCTGTCTTGAAGGACAGCAGCTTAAGGGAAATACTCCCCAGAGGCTCAAAAGGATGTTGAGACAGCACTTCCAGCACCATGGAGAGGTCCCACTCCGGAACAGTTCTCCTGATGACTGGCAAAGAGCGGCGTGCACCCTTCATAAATCTGCGGATTAGAGGGTGCTGCCCGACAGTAGAGCCCTCAAAACCCACATGACAGGCTGAAATCGCAGCCAAGTAAACCGTAATGGTGGAAAAGGACCTCCCTTTTTCCATGAGGTCTTGAAGGAAACACAAAATATCAGGAACTGAGCACTGATAAGATGTGAGACCGCGCCCACCTCACCACCCTTCGAGCACTTGCCACTTACAGCCATATAAAGACCGTGTAGAGACGGCCCTGGCATTCTGAATAGTGGCGACCACACGCGGCGAAAGCCCAAGTGTGTTCAGGTTCGTCCTCTCACGGGCCAGGCCCAGAGAGCCACCCCGTCCGGGTGGGGGTGGTAAATCTCCCCGTTGGCTTGGGACAATAGATCCGTGCGAACGGGAAGGCGCCATGGCTCGGCGTATAACAGAGGAATTATCTCCGCCAGCCATGGTGCTTTGGGCCACCTGGGTGCTATCAGAATGAGAGACAGGCCCTGCTCTCTCACCCTGGCCAATGTGGGAATTATCAGGCACAGGGGAGGAAAAGCATACAGGAGCACTCTGGGCCATGGGTGGGCCAGTGCGTCTACCCCGAGGGGCGCGTCCATGTCCCTTAGAGAGAAGAACATAGGACAATGGTAGTTTTCGAGCGAGGCGAATAGATCTACGCTCGACCGTCCGAATCTCATCCATAGCATTTCCACTATCTGCGGGTGAAGACGCCAATCTCCGTAGATTGGGTTTCCCCTTGATAGCAGATCCGCGCCTCTGTTCAGAATGCCCAGAACGTGAGTTGCGCGTAACGACAGGAAAATCCGTCTGCTCCACACCAAAAGCTTGTAAGCTAGAGCGTGGAGTTTCGACGAGCGCATGCCGCCCTGACGGTTGATATAAGCCACAGCCGTGGTATTGTCGCACCATACTAGAACGTGATGTCCCTGCAGGCGAGGCAGAAAATGATTCAGAGCTTTCCAAATGGTTAAAAGGTCTAAATAGTTTATGTGCGCTGAACGTAGTCTGTTTGGCCACAGACCGTTCACCGTTCTGCCCTCCTGGGTGGCACCCCAGCCTGTTAAGGACGCATCTGTCGTCACAACTTTCCGCATCGTAACCGCCCCCAGAGGGGTTCCCTGTGCGTAAAAGTCCTCGCTCTCCCAGTGGAGCAAGGCTGCCGAGCAGGCGCGTGTCACTGTTACCGAGCGGCAAAGGTCGCGAATCGGGCTGAAATGTAGTGACAAAACCCATTTCATGAACGCACTCATCCTCAGGAGTCCCAACGGCACAACTTAGGTGGATGAAGCCATGAGACCCTGCAGCCTGAGACATGTGCGATATTGTACTTTCGCCCCTTCCCTGAACTGCGACAGACAGTTCATTAGAGAGCGAACGCGCTCTTGAGAGAGACGCGCTCGCATGGAGACCGAGTTCAACTCCAAGCCCAGGAAAATGACATTCTGACTGGGCGTGAAATTGCTCTTGCTCACATTCACTTGGAACCCGAGCAATGTGATGTGCGTAAGCACACGGCCGGTGTCCTGCAACACCTTCTCCTTTGATTCGGCTATGATGAGCCAATCGTCTATGTAAGTCAGGATTCTCAGACCTGATATTCTCAGAGGTGCTAAGCCCGCCTCCGCGCACAGACAGAAAGACCGGGGACTCAAACTGAGTCAAAACAGAAGAACTGTGAATTCGTAACATATGCCCTGGTAGGCGAAACGAAGAAACTTCCTGTGGGGAGGATAGATGCTTATGTGAAAGAAAGCATCTTTCAGATCGACTGATGTGAACCAGTCGTTCTGTTTTATGGCACGGCCGAGTGCGCCTTGTGTCAGCATTCTGAAATTGTATTTCCTCAAATGTTTGTTCAACACTCGAAGGTCCAAGATAGGGCGGAGAGAGCCGCCTTTTTTTGGGACCAGAAAATAACGGGAATAAAAGCCCTGGTTCATCAGATTGGGGGGTACCACCTGAATCGCTCCCTTGTTTAGGAGAGATGAAATTTCCTCTTTCAGAATGTGAGAGGCGTTCTCTTCCGTGTGAGAAAAGAGAATGGCATTGAAATGCGGGGGTTTTACTGCGAATTGCAATCTGTAACCCTGCATTACTGTACGCATCACCCGCTCGGAAGCTGAAACGGTTCGCCAAGCCGCTTCGTGACTCACGAGTGCTCCCGCTCGGGCCAGAGCGGAGCTGTGTGAGACCAACAGGTTTATTTGTGATGCAATGGCACCATCTAGTGGGCACACTAGAGGCAACATGCAGGGGTTCAGAGGGATTTTCTCTCTCTGCAGTGAGATGAGTTCTCTCTGCGGAGAGAGGTTTTCTCTTCGAAACGAATTCATTCGATTCGTATTTTTTTGTGTTTTGTGTGTTTTGTGTTGGGCAAACACTGGGGCCGAAGCCTTTATTGAGAGAGTGAGGGGAACAGAGTGTGGGCAGTGTGGTGTCACTGAGCTTAAACTTTCCCTCACAAAGGGCCCCCTGAACGTGGGGGGAAAACACACATTTCTCGAACACACGAGCTGGGCAGTCTCGACAGGCGGTGAGCTGACCCATCCGCGGGACCACTTGGGTCTTTTGGACGGGGGTCCTAGAAGAGGAGGGTAGTCCGAAGGGCTCGCGGCCCGTGAACATGGACTCGATGCCCCCATCGGCTGAACATCATGCAGGCCCTTTGCGTTTCGAGTCGGTGGGGTTGGAATTCGCAGGTCTCCCGGTCGCGGCCGCGGCGGGAGCGGGCTTACACCAGTGCTTGTTTGTAGGTGCTGGGTTATGTTGCCGTGGGGGTGGTTTGTTGCGGGGCTTTTCCTTGCCCTGATGAAACTGTTGTCCCGTGGCTGGTGGGTTAGGCAAACGCACAGGGGGCGCCTGGCGTGGGACTGCCTTCCTGGGAAGGCAAAGCTTGAAAGCCTCATCCTCCTCCTTCTTATCGTCACACCGTTGTTGCATCAGTGCGACGGCGGGGCCGAAGAGAGCCCGGCCGGGCTCCACCGGCGCGCCCGCAATGTGCCGTTTCTCACTGTCAGGGAGTCCTGACAGGTTCAGCCAGAGCCCGCGCTCTCCCACCACGGAAAGCGCCATGGAGCGCCCGCAAGCTTGGACAGCCTGCCGAGCGTTACGGAGGACGAGGTCGTTCACCGTGAGGATCTCCTTCCACAGGGTTTCAGAAGGATTTCCCTTTTCCAATTGTTGCCCTAATTCTTCGAGGATCTCCGCCTGGTAGGCGGAGAGGAGCGAAGAAACGTTAAGGGCCCTGACAGCCACGGCCGAGGACTTATAAGCTGCCTGGTGAACGGAGGCAGTAAAACGGTCCATCTTGTTGGGCAAGACCAGCTTAGTGGGAGCGAGCAGCCCGCCCTGAGCGGGGTTAAGGTGCCTGGCGATGGAAGGCTCAACGGCGGGAGGTTCGCCCATAACGTGCGCTGCCATGTCCTTAACCTCGAGTCCCGTGAGGCCGCGTCTGAAGTCGAGCGGGTCGCTCCAATAATTCCTCATGTGCTTCGCGCACGCCGGGAGGATGGGGAAGAGTTGTTTCCTCGGGCCGGGAGGGGGTCCCAGCACTTTCCCATCATAAATATCCCTCTCCTGGTCGGTGGCGCTCTGTGGTGCCGGCCATTCAATGTTGAGACGAGCAGCCGCTCGCTCACACACTTCCAGGAGGATGGCTTGAGGCAGAGCCGCGTGGGCGGTAGCCTGGGGAACACCAGAGAGCGGGATGGCCTCCTCGACCTCTGAAACCCCAAGAATGGCTGCATCCTCCTCTTCGCCAGAACCGGGCGGTTCGTGGACGAGAGCGAGGTTGTCCTCAAAGATGACCTCCTCGGGGAAGGCGGGATTGGGCTGGTCAGCCCAGATGAGAGACGTTGCGCCCCGGGAGGCCCCCGGTAGCGCGTCGTCATCACCGTGTCCCCCGTCTGAGTCAGAAGGGCTGAGCCCGGTGCACTGTGTCACTGCCACCTTAAAACGGCGATTAAGCAGCTTCCTAGGCAGCATGAGGCAGAAACTGCAATTCTCTGGGTTCTCCAGGGCTTCCCGAGCGTGCTTAGGACCCAAACAGACCACGCAGAGCTGATGAAGATCCTTAGCTGCGATAAGGGCTCCACACGCGGCCGGGCAGGCCCGTGATAGGCTATCCCCTGGAGAGGCTGCAGGCTTAGACAGTGACATACCAGCGAAGAAATCGGAGAAATCCATGGCGGGCAGCCGTGAGGAGAAACGGTGAAAATAGCGAGAGCGTGGGCGGCTCCGAATGCAAAGCAGCAGCAGTTGAAAAATAAACAACTGTCACGTCCGGCGGAGGCTGATCTGGCCGATATGTCCTCCTGAAGACACGAGGTAAGGGGGTGTGGCCTCACCTGGCATTGGCTGCGCGCTTCTGTCTGTCTAGCCAGACTTGGTGCAATTGGATGCTTCTGCAGAGGTCAGGTACGGATGCCCTTCCCATAGGTGGATCTCGAACACGAGATGATGAAAGAGAACGGATGCGCATCAGTGATTAATCAACCCGAGACGCTGCTGGTAGGATGACTGTTTGAAGCTCAATTAATTTATATTCAGATAAATGCCATCTTGTGTGTTATTTGTAATGTTTACATGTTTTGAAACATTTTTACTTTGAGTATGATAAGGCTGCATTACAGTGCATTAGATTCATATATGAATTTAAAAGTCTGTTAAAAATGTATATATTGTGTTAATGCACAGGGTGTCAAATGTTTGATTGTAATTAGGAATTGCATTATTAAGTGTGCTTGCTGAAAGCAGCACACTTATTGTTCTTCTTAAGTTTTCTTATTATTATTATTATTATTCCCGGGGGATAAATTTTGGCCAGCTCCTGCGCCTAGGCCCTTTGAGACAGAGACACCGTTCCAACTTTAAAACGTTTAATACATTTGTAATACAACAGTTCCCCCTTTGAGAGTTCTAATAACTCTCACAAAATACAAATTTAAACACTTAAAAGTTCATTCTTGTAACTTGTGATCGTTACAGGCACATGCTTCTGTGTTGATGTTTCTGCAATTGCATGCTGACACAGAAACAAACATGCAATTAGGATCCGTGACGTTCTTACGGGTAATAGTCTTTTCTGTTTGGAACTGTCATTTCTTTGTGAGGAGCGTGAGTCATTTGTTGAATGAAACACTTGATACTGTGGACGCATAGATAGTACGCCAGTAGAAGAAACAACAGCAGAATTGCTATTTCCTTGATCCACAGCCAGGGTTTACCTAACAAGTTTCCGAACCATGAAGAATTATCTTCAGTCATCTGGTGTAATTTTGCTGAAAGATCAAGAATGTCTTGTTGAACCACCATGTTTGTGCACAAGTGAGTCCTGGAATGCAGCCATCTGCTTTGTTGGTGCGTGTGGCATGCAAACGTTCTTTCCAGCAAACAAGGCATTTCTTGACATATTCATCAGCTCTAAGAATATGTTGTTTCTGGAGTCCACACTTTGTGCGATGTCCATGACGGTTAGTAGTACGACAATCTTGATCATGTTGATGGATGACTGAAGGTTTCGTATGTGAGTCTCTGCGTTGTGTATTTTTTCTTTTGCGATAGTTGATTCGTCAGTGGGTCTAGTCGTTTTCTTGAGGTTTTCTTGTAGCTTCATACGCAGATGAGGAGGTCGTGTGTATGGGTCTTGGGACAGTCATCAGTGGTATCTGCACAGAGGAAGAAAGAAAACAAAAGACAGTAGAGCAGTATTTGTTCAAACACTAGGGTTGTAAACTTTTCCGAGTCTGCTAGACAGTAGAGCAGTATTTGTTCAAACACTAGGGTTGTAAACTTTTCCGAGTCTGCTATTGTTGTTCCCTCTTTCCCTATTTCTTAATTCCTTTGACACCTAAGGAGCAGTGAGGTAAGGATGGACTAGTGGATGGGGAAGGCCTATGAAGGAGTCTTCACCGCAGAGTTGGCCCCCGAAGCCTGTTGCATTCGGTTCTTCTCTGGGCTCCTCACTTTGTTCCGTGTCCTATCCTATCCCTGTAGATGGAGGAACAACTTTACAGTGACACATTAGTCCAGGTTTTTCCTTCGCTGACACAATACTGTAGCTGCTGTAATCAACATCACTTAATGTGGTCCATGCCACATAGGCTCTAATGGCTTGTTTCTGAATTACTTTCAATTACTTGAGCTGAACCGTGAACAAACAACTCAAATTCTGAATTCTCTATGGGAGTTTCTTTTACTTCCCTCGTAGGTATGTAAGCGTAACACAATCATGAGTCATTTCTCCTTCATCCTCTAACACAACTTCAGTCATTGCAGACATCATACATGAGGATGGGTTTGTGACAGGTGTACGCTGTAAAACAATGTTCGGGGCTGTGAGGGTAGTTAACCAATTTCCCCAACGGGAGGAGGTGACAGAAGTTTTTTTTTGCTTCATTCATCAGTGTGGACACTGCATGAGGGCATTTTACATTTACAGCCTGACCTAACACCATTACTGATGAAAGGCCTGTGCAGTAGCATAACATTTAAGGCTGTGAGTCTACTTAACCAGTGTCCCCCAAAGGAAAGCTGAGACAGTCACTTTCCTTTTGTTCTATTAACAAAAATAAGTCTTTCATCTTTGTTGTAAGTTACCGGGGAAATTAAGCACTCACAGCCCAAACGGTTAACACCTGAGCAAGCTACCCCACGAGTTTAATGACGAGGGGAGGGGCTGCTTCAGAGTAGCAAGCAGACTGAGTAGAAGATGAGTAACATTGTTAACTTGTTTAAAGTTCTTTTTGTTTTTCCTACACTCTTTTCCCCAATGTCCATGTTTACCACAATAATAACAACTGCCCTCTCTCTTAGGACATTTGCGTTTCTGTTGATTCTCTGTGTTGAACTTAAAGGATGCTGCTGCAATTTTTACTCTTGCCTTGACATCAGAGTCTCTTTCCCAAATAGCTAACCTCTCCAAGTTGTTTTGCAGGGTTCTAGTGGACCATGTGAAGTCTAAGAAAGGCAATGCTTTTCTATGTTCTGACAAAAGACCATCAAACCATGTGCGAACTAGTGGGCCGTTATCATCTAGCACCCTCTCTGAAGTGTCAGCTATCCCACTGTATGCTGCAGCTGACTGACACAATCTTTCAGTGTACTCACTAACAGTCTCATCCTTCTTCTGTACACAACTAATGATATTTGACCAGTCCATGTTTGGTCCAACAATGTTCTTTAACGCTTTCAGAACTCCCTCTCTCAATTCGTCTTTTCTGGCATGTTTTAGTTCAGAAGTAACAGCAGACTCAAAACTGTTGAATTCAGATTCAGTTAGAATTTGTGACATCAGCTGTGTGACTTCATCCAACGACATGTCGTATAGACGCATTTTGCTGATTAACGCTCTTCTAAATTCAGAAAACTGTGTGTGTGCTGAGGGTAAGCTCTGGGACAGTCTCTCTATATCTTTAGGTCCCAGCGCTTTTGGCAACAGTTTGGATTTGGACAACAGAAGAGTTGGCAGGAACACTTTCAGTTCCCTCAATTCCCTGAGATCTTCTCCTTGCGCTACATACCTTTACTGAATCTACAGGCTAATCAGTTACTGGTTGAATGGCTACATCTGTTTTCAAAGAAAGCTTGTAAGTCAGGATAAATCTTATCTGACTGTTGGTCTTCTGAGTCACATTTGGTTGAGGCCTTGTTATGGCCCAACTTTTTCGTGAGACAGGAAACTCGAGTGAACAATTGTTTGTTCTGTTCTTTTAACTTAGCAATACACCTAGCTTGTTCTTGTGCAATGGATAAGCTAAATTCTCTGTGGCAGCAGATAATGCCTTTTATATTTCTGCTTAGCTTTCTGATACATGCACCTAACATCTTGCATTCTTCAATAGACCATACTTTTTCTGGGTGAACACCAAATTTTGTGTCGAGTCCATCTGCTCCCCTAACAATGACTTGAACTCAATGTCTGTCCATAAAGGGGTAGCTAGTCCACCTTTCTCAGTTGTGGGGATCAGTCTAGCATTTTTTCTAAACATTTTGTGATGTTTTCCTGACACGGTACTTCCCTGACAAAACAGAGGATAAACCAATAACTTCTCTGACAAAGCAAAGGATAACTAGTTATGAATACTCATCATAATGTATTCAACCTTCCTTGGCAATCAGAGGAGAACCAATTTGCTAACACACTTTTAACAGTTGTTAAACTTTCCTGATTAAACAGAGGATGAACCTTCTTCTCAAGCAAAGTAGAGGACAAACTACTGTTAACACATTAAACTGTTAACTGTTGTTAAATGTCCCTGGTTGAACAGAGGATTAATCTTCTATGACTACACAGAGGATGTATCACCTTCCCTGGTAAAGCAGAGGATAAATCTTCCCTAACTTTACAGAGGATAAACCTTCTCTAGCAATGTAGAGGATAACTATTCCATTAAACAACTTTCCCTGATTAGTCAGAGGATAAAACAACTTCCCTGACAATACAGAGGATGAAAACACTTCCCTGGCAAACAGAGGATAAACTACTGTTAACACACTGTAGCTGTTGTTAACCTTCCCTGGTTAAACAGAGGATGAATCTTCTCTGACTACACAGAGAATAAACGAATATTAACATGTAATGCTAATCTTCCCTGCCTAAACAGAGGATAACTTTCATCTCTAAAAGAAAACTTTAGAGGATAACTTAGTTAACCAAACTCTACAGCTGTCTGTTAACTCTTCTCTGACGGCGCAGAGGATACAAATTTGTACTGGTCTTAATGGTTATTTTGGATAGAGTAGCACTCACCAACCCTTGGTTGAAGTTTCAATCTGGATTCAGGTGAGTAGCTCTATCCGGGTCACGGCACCAAAACTGTTGGAAACTCAGAAGCGAAGACCAGGAGACTTGGTTGTATCTTCAGCAAGATTCTTTATTGAGAACACGAGCTGTCGGTAGCTGCAGTCATCAAGTCTAACAGTGCTGTAGTCTAATTCATCCAAGTCTGAACTCAATAGCTCAGCACAGTGTTATATCCTTTCAAAGGGGGAGGGATTTACATAGAGGTGGAGGCAATCTGAACAAAGCATGTAAATGAAGTACAGAAATCAGCACGTTACCGGAAATTCCCCAACCCTGATCTTCATCAGCATATTGTATTGGATTTCTAAATTAAACATTTAATACATTTGTAATACAACAATTACAAACTCGGTTAGAATGGCAGGTAGGGAGACAGATGATAGTAACAGTATGGAGTTTAGTGAGGAAGAGGGAAATTACGTAGATGAGGGGGGAGGAAAAGGGTGGGAAGAAGTGGTAAGACGGAGAGAAAACAGGAATGCAGGTAGGTTTAAGAGAAAGAAAAATACAGCTAGTTTAAGTGAAGCAGAAAATGAGTGAGGAGAAAGTGAGAGGAAGAATCCAAAGGCAGGAGTGCTCAATGTAGTGTTAAGATTTGAGGGGAAGGGGGGAGTAAATAAAATTGACCCATTGAAGTTAACAAAAAAGCATTCGAGGGCAAATGGGGGAAGTAAATCATGCAAAAGTATTAGGAGATGGAAACTTGCTAATAGGGTGTAGTAGTGAAGAACAAGTGGTGAAAGCAAAGAAGATGACTATTGTTGGAAAAATGTATGTATCTAAGGTTGTAAGAGTTGGAGAACAAAGAATCAATGGTAGTAAAGGGGTGATATCTGGAGTTCCTCTAAATGTCAGTATGAGGGAGCTAATGGAGAACTTGAAAGTGAGGGAGGGATCAGTTAAGAGTGTAAAAAGAATGACTAGAGGAATAGAGAAAATTGAGACTGAAACTGTTTTGGTACAATTTGGAGGAAAGGTGATTCCAAAGGAGGTTTACTGCCGATTTGTGAGATATAATGTCAGGGAATACATACCAAAACCTATGAGATGTTTCAACTGCCAGGAGTCTGGACATATAGCCAAAGTACGCAAAGTAAAGAGGAAATGTGCTAGGTGTGGGGGGGATCATGAATATGGAAAGTGTGGAGAAGGAGTGAGTCCCAAATGTAGTAACTGTGGAGGTAATCACAGTGTTGCTTATTGGGAGTGTGAGGTGTTGAAGAAAGAAGTGGAGGTACAACAAATTCGAGTAAAGGAAAAAGTATTACATGCTGAGGCAGTTAAGAGGGTAGGAGAGAATAAGAAGCATAAGGAGGGAGGATGTAGCAAAGAGCAAGTGGTGGGGAGAAAACAGCAAGACGAGAAGGCGGCATGGGTAGAGAAGAAGAAGATGGTGACATTCATTGCAGGAGTGATAAATGCAACATATATCAAATCTAAAACTGAACGGATTCAGGTCATAGTAAAAGCTGCAGTGCATCATTTGGATATGACAGGATTAAGGTGGGAAGAAGTAAGAGATGAACTTAGTATAGTCAAGTCAAGAGACAGCATGTGTGGGTTGATAGTTTTAATACTAATAATTTTAATTTTTCAGTGGAACGCGAGAAGTTTGATAGCTAATGGGCAAGACTTCAAACAGTTTATAGTTAGTAGAGGGGGAAAACCTGACATTGTGTGTATACAAGAATCCTGGTTAAATCCAAAATTGGATTTTGTCCTACATGGGTATGTAACTGTGAGGCGAGATAGGATAGAGGGGGCAGGCAGGGGATGTGTCACTTTTATAAAGCAGGGCATTCCTTACAGTATTTTAGGGATAGGAAGAGAACAAGAGTATGTGGTAGAGAAAATATGGGCAAGGAAAGAAGTAACGGTTGTGAATTATTATAACCCGTGCAAAAGAAATAGAATTAATGAAACTGGAAGAGATAAAAGGGCAGAATAGTAGTGATATTGTTTGGTGTGGAGATTTTAATGGACATAACACATTATGGGGTAGTGATAGAACAGACACAACTGGGCAGGTGATAGAAGAGCTACTTGATGAAAATAATTTAGTATGCTTAACCTGTTAAGCTGCAACCCCACTTTTGAAAAATCCCCAGAAATGGCATACCCAAACTAAAACAGATACAGTTCATGAACCCTTTGTACTAAAAGCACAAGTATGATCTCATTTGAAAGCTGACACCTGGCAGTTTATTGTAAATGTAGAATTAATTATTGTCGTAATGAAAATAGTTATAAATAGCTTCAAAGTTTTGTAAAGTTATTAGAAATTTATTTTTTATGAAATATCTTCATAAAAATAATATTGAAGTTGGCATTGTATCAATCTATGAATGCACTGCAGCTAAAGCCACATGTCTGACCATGTTATATTTAAAGGGATACTCCACCAGTTTTTCTTATTAAACTATGTTATTCCCTTAACTAAGACGAGTTGACACATACCTCTCTCGTCTCAGTGCGTGCACTATATCGCTCTGTATTGCCGCAAAACTATGTTAGCTCTTAGCTTAGCCCATGCATTAAATATGGGCCAAGCAGAGAAGCGACCAAACACTTCCACGTTTTCCCTATGTAAACACAGTTACTAGAGTAGTGTAACTTGACCTGGGCTGGTGACACAAAATAAACCGTTGCGCTTTTCTAAGCGTTTAAAATTGATGACTATATTGTATGGCGGAATACCATAACAAGTGCTTTTGAGCACTTCGACTTGGCGCAATAATATCTTCACTCGTGAAAAGTCCTCTTACCGGCTCCCGCTTCCTCTCCCCCTCCCTCTGACATTTCCGTCAATACAACCAACGTGTCTTTTACTACCTGTGCTATTAGCAAACTGCAGATCATTTGCAATGGCGGACTTTGTAGATGATTATGACTTCTTTGTAGCAGACCCAGAGCCATATCTTTTTGAACCCGAGTACACGGAGGAGGAATTAGCTCTTATGGACCGTGAGAGGCAAGAAAGATATGATCCAGAACAGACCGGAGCTGGCGAAAGACCGGCGCATGTCACGTTGGTTGTATTGACGGAAATGTCAGAGGGAGGGGGAGAGGAAGCGGGAGACGGTAAGAGGACTTTTCACGAGTGAAGATATTATTGCGCCAAGTCGAAGTGCTCAAAAGCACTTGTTATGGTATTCCGCCATACAATATAGTCATCAATTTTAAACGCTTAGAAAAGCGCAACGGTTTATTTTGTGTCACCAGCCCAGGTCAAGTTACACTACTCGAGTAACTGTGTTTACATAGGGAAAACGTGGAAGTGTTTGGTCGCTTCTCTGCTTGGCCCATATTTAATGCATGGGCTAAGCTAAGTGCTAACATAGTTTTGCGGCAATACAGAGCGATATAGTGCACGCACTGAGACGAGAGAGGTATGTATCAACTCGTCTTAGTTAAGGGAATAACATAGTTTAATAGGAAAAACTGGTGGAGTATCCCTTTAAAATCTGAAGATGACAAGTCTAAAACTCTGTATTTAGTTAAATGTTTTTCAAGGGGTGGTGATGGCGCAGTGGATAAGACACATGCCTTTGGTGTGAGAGACCCGGGTTCGAATCCACTGTGAGACACCAATGTGTCCCTGAGCAAGACACTTAACCCCTAGTTGCTCCAGAGGCGTGCGACGTCTGACATATATAGCAATTGTAAGTCGCTTTGGATAAAAGCGTCAGCTAAATGAATAAATGTAAGATCATGTCATATGACTTTATTTTGATTAGACTCTAAAATGCAAACTGATGTTTATTGTCATGTTCTAAGCATCTATTCAGTCTATTGTCTATATTGTTTTGTGGTGCAAACGAGCCCCATTCAGTCTTGGTCTCCCCTGCACACATTCACACCTCTCCGGCCTGGTTATGGCTCTAAATATGTTTTTCTTTTGTCTTCATTATAATTACTAACGACTGGCTATTCACGCTGTTTCAATCCCTAATTTCTTTTTTCAAAGTTCTCAGTTGAAACTGTATCAAATTACCTTCTTGAAAAAAGAAACATTTCAGTAAGCATTCCTATTTAGAAAAATTCATAAAAATAACAGCTAGGTGGCAGGTGCACATAGGGCTAGCTAGCATGTTAGCTTAGCACACCATCAATACACGACAATTTATGAGATTAAAAGCATGTTTGTTCTCCAAACTTACTTTATAGCGCAAGTCAAGTGTTTTAAATAACCTTCTGTGATCTGATTTGGCTTCAGATAAAAAAATCAGACAGAAAATATATTATTTTATTGTATTCTGCACAATGATAGTCTATATCGATTAGCATTACATTATAAATATAATCTATTATTATGAAAATACCTGACATGGCTCGAAGAACACAGGTAACTCAAATATCATTGCAATCATGTTTATTGTCTTCAAAACGTCTTTATCTACATGTTACAGCGATCTCTGGAAGCTTTGTTTGTGTCAGGGAGTTCCTGGGATGTCACATGATTATGGCACTTCTTCATGTGTTCCATATATGGACTGCATGTGCACAGGGCGCCCTCAGGCTGCCAGTATGGATTGAAAACACAGTACATCAGAGTATCCAGCGCTCATAATGATTACATCGTTATCATTATCATTATCCCTCAGCTAAAGCCCTGAGGGACGTGGTTTTGTGAAGCGCTGTCATGACGACCTCACAGGAGTTTTTTTCTGAATGAGACCAGCTGACGCTCATAATTCATATTAAAGGTATCGACTCATTTTTTGATTACATAACTCCTGACACAAATTAAGACATAACTGTCACTATACATTTCTCAGAATACAATAGTGGTCAAATACTGAAACTTGAGTCTTATATCTTTTTAATGATGTATAGTTTGTCAAGGTAATAACTTTAAATCTGATAGTAACTTTGAACTATTTAAACAAAAAACGCTTCAGTGCGTCAGCACTCTGGCAACCGTTAATAGGTTAAATTATGGCAGTAACACTAGGATAGATGTACATACAGGAAAAGAATCTGTGCTAGATCTCACTTTGGTATCAAATTCCATGGCATCTGTATGTGATTGGTCAGTGTATCATGAAGGACCTATAGGGAGTGATCAGAGTCCTGCAACGGGTCGCATAAAAGTGGCTAAAACGGGTGGATTGTGTGACATTCCTAAAATTCACGGGCGGGGATGCGGGCGAATAATGAACTCCTTGCGGGCAGGTAGCGGATGAAAAATATGTGCAATATTTGTGTCTAAATTACCATTACACATACGCAACAACGATATGACCTTTGGACCAATCACGTCACCACTGCGACAGTGCAACTTTCGTTGATGCTTCTCGTAGCCTAGTTGGAGCATTGCAGGAGTAGCGGTGGATGAAGTAAAATTAAAGTTGGCGAGTGGAGTATATAAAATTGTTGACAACGAGGCTTGACAAATAGGCTATTGTTTGTGAGCGACAGGCTCAGGTAGGTTTTATTATTTATATTAACGGGTCTGGGCGGGTGCGGATTTAATTTTGATATTATCACGGGTGACGGGTCGGATCTGGTGCTGAACTTTGCGGGTACGGGCGGGGGCGGGTCTCTAAAAATGGACCCGTGCAGGACTCTGGGAGTGATCATTATCCAATTTGGTGCAAGATAAATATGGCAACACCACTGGTCATAGAGAACACAGGGGGGAAATGGATTTTTGAGAAGGCTAATTGGGAGAAATTTCTTGATGTAAGTCAGGGATCACCAACCCTGCTCCTGGAGAGCTACTGTCCTGCAGACTTCAGTTCCAACCCTGTTCCAACACTCATGCATGTAATTATCAAGTAACCCTGAACAGCTTGATTAGCTGGTCCAGGTGTGTTTGATTGGGGTTGGAGCTAAAATCTGCAGGACAGTAGCTCTCCAGGAGCAGGGTTGGTGACCCCTGATGTAAGTGATAGATATTTAAATGTTTTGAGAACTGAATAAATGGTTTGAGAAATTGTGCCAACTGAATCAGTTACAGTGTGTTAGCAGTCGAGAAAAAACGTAATCGCAAAATGAATGCGTTAATGTTGACTGAGCTAATATAATTGCATTTTTGAATTGATAAATGCAGACCATTGAAGATTGTTTAGTGATTTGGATTAATAAAAGACTGAAGTGCTGCAGGACTAGCCCACAGTAAACACTGAAGTGATCTGATTGGTTGCAGGATCAGCAGAGGCCAATCAACTTATGCCATGAGGTTATGATGTGTAAAGGACATCTAGATGAAAAAGCTGAAATCAAATGAATACAAGTGAACTGATTCACATAATACTTTATTAGATTGATAAGGATTGAGCAGATAGAGGTGTTTTCCACACATCATCACATGGGCCGCTCTCGGGGTCGAGTGACGAACTGCCACCACAGCGGAGGAAGATCCCCTTCCCTGCGGGCCGGAGGAAGAGCCTCAGATTTAGGGCCCTCAGCAGGGGTTTCAGCCTGAAGCTGCTGGACCTGCAGAACAAGAAGACTCATTAGGGAGATTCAGCATTACTGGGGTCACTGGGGGGATTCATCATTAGTGGGGTCACTGGGGGGATTCATCATTAGTGGGGTCACTGGGGGGATTCATCATTAGTGGGGTCACTGGGGGGATTCATCATTAGTGGGGTCACTGGGGAATTCATCATTAGTGGGGTCACTGGGGGGATTCATCATTAGTGGGGTCACTGGGGGTTTCAGCATTAGTGAGGTCACTTGGGGGATTCAGCATTACTGGGGTCACTGGGGGGATTCATCATTAGTGGGGTCACTGGGGGATTCAGCATTACTGGGGTCACTGGGGGGATTCATCATTAGTGGGGTCACTGGGGGTTTCAGCATTAGTGGGGTCACTGGGGGTTTCAGCATTAGTGAGGTCACTGGGGGGATTCAGCATTAGTGGGGTCACTGGGGGGATTCATCATTAGTGGGGTCACTGGGGGGGATTCATCATTAGTGGGGTCACTGGGGGTTTCAGCATTAGTGAGGTCACTGGGGGGATTCAGCATTACTGGGGTCACTGGGGGGATTCATCATTAGTGGGGTCACTGGGGGGATTCATCATTAGTGGGGTCACTGGGGGTTTCAGCATTAGTGAGGTCACTGGGGGGATTCAGCATTACTGGGGTCACTGGGGGGATTCATCATTAGTGGGGTCACTGGGGAGATTCATCATTAGTGGGGTCACTGGGGGTTTCAGCATTAGTGAGGTCACTGGGGGGATTCAGCAATAGTGGAGTAACTGGGGGGATTCAGCATTAGTGGGGTCACTGGGGGGATTCAGCATTACTGGGGTCACTGGGGGGATTCATCATTACTGGGGTCACTGGGGGGATTCAGCATTAGTGGGGTCACTGGGGGGATTCAGCATTAGTGGGGTCACTGGGGGGATTCATCATTATTGGGGTCACTGGGGGGGGGTCACTGGGGGGATTCATCATTAGTGGGGTCACTGGGGGGATTCATCATTAGTGGGGTCACTGGGGGTTTCAGCATTAGTGAGGTCACTTGGGGGATTCAGCATTACTGGGGTCACTGGGGGGATTCATCATTAGTGGGGTCACTGGGGGTTTCAGCATTAGTGGGGTCACTGGGGGTTTCAGCATTAGTGAGGTCACTGGGGGGATTCAGCATTAGTGGGGTCACTGGGGGGATTCATCATTATTGGGGTCACTGGGGGGATTCATCATTAGTGGGGTCACTGGGGGGATTCATCATTAGTGGGGTCACTGGGGGTTTCAGCATTAGTGAGGTCACTGGGGGGATTCAGCATTACTGGGGTCACTGGGGGGATTCATCATTAGTGGGGTCACTGGGGGGATTCATCATTAGTGGGGTCACTGGGGGTTTCAGCATTAGTGAGGTCACTGGGGGGATTCAGCATTACTGGGGTCACTGGGGGGATTCATCATTACTGGGGTCACTGGGGGGATTCATCATTAGTGAGGTCACTGGGGGTTTCATCATTAGTGGGGTCACTGGGGGGATTCAGCATTACTGGGGTCACTGGGGGGATTCATCATTAGTGGGGTCACTGGGGAGATTCATCATTAGTGGGGTCACTGGGGGTTTCAGCATTAGTGAGGTCACTGGGGGGATTCAGCATTACTGGGGTCACTGGGGGGATTCATCATTAGTGGGGTCACTGGGGGGATTCATCATTAGTGGGGTCACTGGGGGTTTCAGCATTAGTGAGGTCACTGGGGGGATTCAGCATTACTGGGGTCACTGGGGGGATTCATCATTACTGGGGTCACTGGGGGGATTCATCATTAGTGAGGTCACTGGGGGTTTCATCATTAGTGGGGTCACTGGGGGGATTCAGCATTACTGGGGTCACTGGGGGGATTCATCATTAGTGGGGTCACTGGGGAGATTCATCATTAGTGGGGTCACTGGGGGTTTCAGCATTAGTGAGGTCACTGGGGGGATTCAGCAATAGTGGGGTAACTGGGGGGATTCAGCATTAGTGGGGTCACTGGGGGGGATTCATAATTAGTGGGGTCACTGGGAGGATTCATCATTAGTGGGGTCACTGGGGGGATTCATCATTAGTGGGGTCACTGGGGGTTTCAGCATTAGTGAGGTCACTGGGGGGATTCAGCAATAGTGGGGTAACTGGGGGATTCAGCATTAGTGGGGTCACTGGGGGGATTCATCATTAGTGGGGTCACTGGGAGGATTCATCATTAGTGGGGTCACTGGGAGGATTCATCATTAGTGGGGTCACTGGGAGGATACAGCATTAGTGGGGTCACTGGGGGGATTCAGCATTAGTGGGGTCACTGGGGGGATTCAGCATTAGTGGGGTCACTGGGAGGATACAGCATTAGTGGGGTCACTGGGGGATTCAGCATTAGTGGGGTCACTGGGGGGATTCAGCATTACTGAGGTCACTGGGGGGATTCAGCATTAGTGGGGTCACTGGGAGGATACAGCATTAGTGGGGTCACTGGGGGATTCAGCATTAGTGGGGTCACTGGGGGGATTCAGCATTACTGGGGTCACTGGGGGGATTCATCATTAGTGGGGTCACTGGGGGGATTCATCATTAGTGGGGTCACTGGGGGGATTCAGCATTACTGGGGTCACTGGGGGGATTCAGCATTACTGGGGTCACTGGGGGGATTCATCATTAGTGGGGTCACTGGGGGGATTCATCATTAGTGGGGTCACTGGGGGGATTCATCATTAGTGGGGTCACTGGGGGTTTCAGCATTAGTGAGGTCACTGGGGAGATTCAGCATTACTGGGGTCACTGGGGGGATTCATCATTAGTGGGGTCACTGGGGGTTTCAGCATTAGTGAGGTCACTGGGGAGATTCAGCATTACTGGGGTCACTGGGGGGATTCAGCATTAGTGAGGTCACTGGGGGGATTCAGCATTAGTGAGGTCACTGGGGGGATTCAGCATTACTGGGGTCACTGGGGGGATTCAGCATTAGTGAGGTCACTGGGGGGGATTCAGCATTACTGGGGTCACTGGGGGGATTCAGCATTAGTGGGGTCACTGGGGGGATTCAGCAATAGTGGGGTAACTGGGGGGATTCAGCATTAGTGGGGTCACTGGGGGGATTCATCATTAGTGAGGTCACTTGGGGATATTCAAATTAATTAACCAATCATACCATTGATCAGCTCTACCAAACTTGGATGTCTTTTTTCCAGTAATAAACAAACATTGTTAAGTTGTTTTGATTGATACTGTGAAGCAGCTTTGATACAATCTGTATTGTGAAAAGCGCTATATAAATATATTTGACTTGACTTATTTCGTACTGCTGTAATATGTCATGCTGCGCCACGTTATCGACCAGGTAGAACAATTCTTCCATCCACCATAGATCATTTCTCAAATAGCTTATCTGATCTGTCTCAGCTGCTGCCAGAACCCAAACAAACAGATGAACGAGACGAACTAACTAGCACTATGAGCTCCATTCTCTCTAGAACATTGGATATTGTTGCACCCATTAGATTAAAAAAGGTCAGAGAAAAAAGTATAGCACCCTGGTACAATAATACTACGTATGTTTTAAAGAGAGAAACCCGTAATTTAGAGCGTAAATGGATAAAAACTAATTTAGAGGTCTTTAGAATCGCGTGGAAAGACAGTATGTCAGGTTATAAAAAGGCCCTTAAAGCGGCCAGGGCTGAGCACCTCAGCAAATTAATAGAAAACAACCGAAATAATCCAAGGTTTTTATTTAACACCGTGGCTAGACTAACAAATAAACAGACGTCGTCTGAACAAAATACCTTGTTACAGTTTAGTAGTAATGATTTCATGAACTTCTTCACCGAGAAAATTGAAAGCATCAGAATCACAATCGTAAACGCTCAATCTTTGCTCGCGCCTTATAATTCGGCCGCAATTATCACCCTGCAAGAACAATTACAATGCTTTACAACCATAGAACAAAAAGAGTTAAATAAACTTATCACTTCATCTAAAACAACAACATGTTTATTAGATCCTATACCAACTAAACTATTGAAAGAAGTGTTACCTATAGTGGAAGAGCCTCTTCTCAATATTATTAACTCATCTTTATCTTTAGGTCATGTTCCAAGAACGTTCAAGCTGGCAGTTATAAAACCTCTTATTAAGAAACCACAATTAGATCCAAATAACCTAGCAAATTACAGACCCATCTCAAATCTTCCATTCATGTCAAAAATATTAGAAAAAGTTGTGTCCGCTCAACACGGCTCTTTCTTGCAAGAAAACGACATCTATGAAAAGTTTCAGTCTGGATTCAGGCCACATCATAGCACTGAAACTGCGCTTGTTAGAATCACAAATGATTTACTTTAAGCTTCGGACCAAGGCTGTATCTCAGTACTAGTTTTACTTGATCTTAGTGCTGCGTTCGATACTATAGATCACACAATACTCTTAGATCGACTACAAAACTACATGTTGTTCGGGAGGGTTTCGAGAAAAATCCTCCTCGCTCGTCCAAACTCAAACTCCAGTATATTCAGCTGTCAGACACGACTGGATCTACAGAAGGGACTGGATTCTGGATTCTGTGATCAGATGAAACAAAAAAAAGGGCTTTTTGGCAGCAAACCCACCAGATGTGTTTGGTGCACACAGGGATAAAAGTTCCCCATGCCTACGGTTAGGGTTGGGAACCGAAAATCAGTTCTTATCCAGGACCGTTAGTGTTTTTTGAAAAATACCGGAACCGTGCGAAGTTTCGGTTCAGAAAACGGTTCTGGTGCGCTGTGTGGGCGAAGTGCTGGGATCCTTTAATACCTCATAAATATATAAAATAGTAATGAATGCACTAGCCCTCGTGCTACTCATATACGTTTTGCTTCAGATTGACACGCAGGGATTGTGTGTCCATATGCGAGTGAGAGAGAGTGTCTGGTGCTCAATAATACATACTACAATGATATAAAGACAGTAGAGCTGCACGATTATCTTTAAACGATCTCGATTCAAACACCCATGCGATCTTATTCCTAAATGACAAAAAACTTCACACCGGATCAAATCTGTTTGCGCTGTCGTTGACGAGAGAGCAGTCATTCAGATTCGAATACCTTTATTAGTCCTCAAGGGGCAATTCAGTTTTACAGCCAACCCATCCATAATAGTTAAAATGCATTAGCACACAATATATAAAAGAAAAAAAAAAAAAAAATTAATCACATCCACACATTTTCACATGAGCCAATTAGTATCACACACACATATACACGCACGCGCGTGCGCGCACACACACACACACACACAGGCTAATCGTTCGATTAGGATGTGGAGCTGCATTTTGTTAAAAGCTGAACTAAAGTCAGCAGATAAAATTCTTCCGTGTGATGCAGGTTTCTCAAGATGTTTATACACCCTGTCAAGAATGAAGAGCTTTGCATCCTCTAACCCCTTGCCCGCTTGATATGCGAATTGTAGTGGATCTAATTTGTCTACAGTTAGGAGGATGATTATGTCCTTTACGATTTTTTCAAAGCATTTCATTACCAGGGAGGTCAGTGCAATTGGTCTAAATTCTATGAGGTCTTTAGGAGATTTTGTTTTAGGGATAGGTATTACTGTTGATGTTTCCCATATGTCAGCACATTTTTGAAAGATAACTGTGAAAACCTCACTAAGCTGCTCGGCGCAATAGTGTGGTGTACGTCCACAGATGTGCACCAGCAGCCTTTCCTTTTTTTGTATTTTTAAATAGTGTTATGACTTTTGTCTGTTGTATTTTTATCCCTCTCTGAGGCGTTAATGTCTCTCTCAATGTGACTATACTATCTGAGAAGGACCTTTCAAACCTGCAGAGAAATGTATTAAAAGTATCTGGCAAATCGCCGTCGTCTATGCCATTCAATTTTATTTGTTGCCTTGTTCTGAATACAGGCTGATTAATGGCTGCCATAGTTTTAATACCTTCAGTAAGTCATGCGTGACGTACCTTCACATTCCCTATATGAAACAGCTTTACTTTCAGTCTTTTCAACCACACAGTATCAATATTTCTGTTACAAATATACAAATGATCACATTTGAGATACAAGTTTATAGTTCGAGTATAAACACTAATGTCTACGGTAGCAACCAAAACAGAGTAAATCACCTTTTGAAAGTCGCTGCCTTAAATAACGAGTGTATCGATTACATCTGATGCTTCAAAACATTCATAAAGATGACTCTTAAAGCTGCAGTCTGTAACTTTTTTATGTTCAGAATTTACAAAATTTATACAATGAGCGAGTACATCATGAATGTCTTTTTTCAAACCGTGTTTTTGTCTTATCCTGAATCACTGCGGTAAGTCTGTCATAAAGCGTTTAGACTCTACTCTACACCGGTCGGGTCGGCTGCGGAGTAACCCAGTGCCTGCGTGACTCACCCGCGTCACAGACATAAACAGACTCATAAATAGCTCCGGCTACCAAGTTCTTCCGCAAGATCCTCCGTTTCGACCCGTCTTCACTAAAACGCCCTCCGGAGATTCAAAACGCAATACAGGGTCGGCAGCGTTTCTAAAGTTCTCTGTTTTAGGTCTTCGTTTTTGTCGTTTTAGTGTGGACGGGAGGAGCAAACCAGGGTTCCCACACCTTGATTAACCTCAAATTCAAGTGAGAGCAAGGTTACATCGTGTTACCTTGTAAGATACATTGTTAAAGTTTTCATGCGTCAAACACAACTATGCAAAAAAGCATTTTTTTGCATTTATTTTTAGCCATATTACAGAGATCTGGGCCCGTATTCATAAAGAATCTTAATGCAAAGAGTAGCTCCTAGAGACAAAATTCTAAGAAAATTCTTAGAAATATGGGCGTTTACTGTTAAAATTAAAGAAAAAATCCTAGTAAAGAAAAAAGTAATTCAGAAAGCATCTTAACCCTTAAAAGAGGTCTTAAGGTCAAAATTGTTAGGAGTACGGACGAGAACTTTTAAGAGGCTTAAGAGTTTCTTTAGCAGAGGAGAAATGGCAGAAAGACGAATAGGGAGAAGAAATGTGTTGCAGACAATAGATGACAGTGAGTTAATAAGACGCTATAGATTGACACCCGGCCCGAATTTTCCTTTAAGGATGGCCTTGTGTTCGTCCACTAACTGGGCTCACAGTAAACACTGTTCCTCTGTCCAGTCGGGCTTTCTCATCCTTCTTGGTTTTGATTCCATGTTTGTTACATTAAAACCAACATTCAAACCACCACTAAAATAGACATGCCAGCAATCAGTGTAATTGGAAAGAGTGGAACAATTTTTAGCATTCTAAGCCAATCAAATACCTTATAGGAAATTAACAGCATGGTAAATAAAAAAAAAGGATTTATATACACATATATAATGTGTGTGTGTGTGTGTGTACGGTCAAATAGGAAAAATTACGCATGTAATTTCAAAGTGAAGGCTTAGAATAGACCCTATACTTAAAATCACTCTTTTTTCCCTTCTTGGACAACCAACCAATCACAGTCTTCAAAAGATTGTGTCATACATAGCAACGGGGTCAGCCCCGCCTCCTCACTAAGATAAAAGTTTTTGTCTTTTCCTTACTCAGAGTTGCTCTCAGATCGGTCCCGAATCGCTCTTAAGTTAAGACTCCTACGTAAAAGATTTTAAGCTAAATTAAGAGTTTTCTGAGAGGATTCTTAGAATCTTTATGAATACGGGCCCTGATATTCTATTTGTCGTATTTCTGTTTTGCATAAAACTGAAGAATATTTGGTACATCCTATACTGTATTCTAAAATGATCTGATATTAACGTTTGCATGGATTTTATTGAAAAGAGCTTAGGCTCATGTAACCAGAAGTTTTCATATATTTGAATATGCTTTTAAAGAAGCAGTTCACTTTAAAATGAAAATCAGCCCATGATTTACTCACCCTCAAGCCATCCAAGGTGTATATGACTTTCTTCTTTTAGACGAAAAGAATATTAATTAACACCCTGACGCTTCCAAGCTTTATAATGGCAGTGGATTGCAACCATCAGATTGAAGCTCAAAAAAGTGCCTCTATCCATCATAATAGTGCTCCACACTGCTCCGGGGGGTTAATAACGGCCTTCTGAAGCAAAGGGTGAGTTTTTGTAAGAAAAATATTCACATTTAACACGCTACAAAGAAAAATTCTAGCTTCCGGCCAAACGAACATATGCAGTCTACTTACGCAAAGCGCAACTTGTGACGTCAGAAGTAGCGTAGCGCGTCATGGCGTAGCTTAAATATCAGCAGTACGTTTCATTATTACGCATTACTGTCACATTACTTACCGTCAACCAGAAGATAGTTTTTTACTTTATAACGTTTTAAATATGAATATTTTTCCTACACGAACACATGGCTTCAGAAGGCCTTTATTAAACCCCCCAGAGCCGTGTGGAGCACTTTTATGATGGATAGATGCACATTTATCATGGATAGATGCACTTTGATGGACTTCAAAACAGAAACATCCATTCACTGTCATTATAAAGCTGGGAAGAACCAGGACATTTTTTAATATAACTCCGATTGTATTCGTCTGAAAGAAGATGAGGTCATATACACCTCATTGACTGAACATATATGGGTTAGTATGCATAGGCCACGAAGTGTTGGCGAAATAACACATTAGCGGACCGGAGGGAATAATATGGAATTTTTTTACAGAAGACTTCTTGCACAAAATAAATTCAAGCACTTTCAAGGACCTGTATCTATGTATGTTTATTTTCAAAAACTTTCCAGGGCCTTGACATTTTTTTTCCAGATCCACAAACTTTCAAGGATTTCAAGGACCCGTGGGAACCCTGGAAAACATAGTAAAAGGTCTCGGTTTCTAAACTAAAACGTAGCAGTGTGGATGGGGCCTAAACCTGAACTTCTGCTAGAAATCTTATAATGGGCCGTGGTTGGATCTTCCATCAGGACAATGATCCAAAACAAACATCAAAATAAACACAAAAATGTGTAACTGAGCACAAAATGAAGCTTCTGCCATGACCATCTCAGTTTCATATAAAATCACCCTATAAAAGAGGAGCGCTGAACTGAAGAGAAGCACCAACATCTGTGAATCTGCAGATCTGGAGAGCTTCAGTCTGGAGGAACGGTCTCTGATCTCTGTCAGGTGTTCTCCAAACTCATCCGGCGTTACAGAAGAAAACTCAGAGCTGTTATCGTTTCAATGAAAGTCTAGATTTTTGTGCATTTTTTTAATGAAAGTTGAAAAAGATAAACAATGCAGAAATCTTTTTTACAGCCATCTTTGATCATATTTACCAGGGGTGCCAATAATTCTGACCACAACTGTATAGTAAAGCTGTTTGTAGTTTTTGCTTTTCTTGTTTTTTTCCTCCCGTTTAATTTTTTCCCCAAAAATCAAAAGACAGTGTTGTAAAAAATGTTTTTAATTATAAATATATCGGCATTGCCATTAAAAAAAAAAAAATTATCAGTCGACCCTTATTCTTCAGCCGACAGTTCAGATGGTCTTGCGAACCCGGTTAACTTGTGTCGCTGAGTTATAGGTTTGCATGTAGAGATCCATAATCAATTTTCTATATATTTTCTTCTGATATTTAATTATTTTTCCTCAGTCAGATATTGTTTTTTAATAAAGGGCACCACCTGGTGGGAGTTTCAGGATTTGCACACATGTGGAGGGAGACGACACTGTTCACAGACACCGTAACTTGAGTTGGTTTATTTAATAAACTATTCAGCGATCAAATCGAATCAGTCCCAAAGACACTAAAAGAGCCTTGGACAAGTGCATGTTGGGAAAAGTACTAGGAAAAAAATACTATGGAAGTAAATGGGGCTCATCACTGCTTGATTACCAACATTCTTCTCATCTCATCTTCTGTGCTCAGCAGAAGAAAGAAACTCGCACAGGGTTGGAACAACTTGATGTAAATAATGACAGACGTTTCATTTGTGGGTGAACTGTCCCTTTAAGAACCTGCATGTAAACAAAGTCAGTGTTGTGTTGGTTTTGTCTTTGCTTACGAGGGATTGCTTTAAAAAATCATGTGAATGGATAAATCATTTATACTAACGGCAATATTTAATTTTTTTTAATTTTGATATGTTGACTTTAAGGACATATAGACATAGCTGTCAACATTGAACATTGAAAATAAGGGAGATTACCCGGAATACATCCCCAAAATAAGGGATTTTTTTACACAATTCTTACCCACAAACTTTAAAAAAGCACTAATCATTAACAGTCTAAAGAGTTTATAACTACACAATATATATTAAAGAATGACAGACCAATGGATATGTTTAAAGTTCTTTATTTATGATACGTAGCCACACTACGGTTGAAGTCGTCCAAAAAACTGAATGCGACGTTACTTTTGGCAATTAGCATCGACATTTTCACCTCAGCTTTCAATATTTGGTCAGCTTCAGACGAGGCACGGTTCACCACGAATGATGATAAAGATGTTGTGTGCCTAGCTGACTCACTCGCGCGCTTGTGTTTCAGTGATTTGTCGTGCTGCGAAACGTTGTTTTTCCCTCCATGACCAACACTGAATTACAACGACAAATTTTGCAGTAGGCATAATTTGGACCTACATGGCTGCTTGTCAGGTAGTGGAAGGTGGTCTCCCATTTAATCAAATATCGACATAATGTCCTCGGTTTTGGTTGGCGGTTAATGCAGTGTTTTTGGCCGTCGGCGTCCTCCTGATCCAGGGCCGGCCCGAGGCATAAGCGAACTAAGCAGCTGCTTCCTAATCGAGTTTAAATTATTATTTTTTTTTTTTTTAGATGACTTAAACAAGTGACATAAATGAATGAATGAATATGAATGAATGAATGAATAATTCAAGACAAGAAAATTCTGATTTCATGATCAATATACCTGCCAACAACTGCTGCGGTGTCTGCCAGCGTTTAAGTCATGCGCATAATCTAGACACCTCGCGAGTGCATAGACAATTCGTGCAAAACTGCGCATAGTCACGGTATCGGTTTAAGAGAAAATAGCCGCAGGGGAACTTAACCTTCTAGGTGTAAGGGTAGCAGTGTGAATAAATAATAAACATAGCAGTTTGAACTCTTCTCCACTTTATTATACCACACATCAGATCACTAACTCCAAAAACCCGCGACACTCCAGTACCAAGTGCGCACGACCCATTCCTATCTACGGCAAGCCCCGAGGGGAAAAATACATTGCATACACACATACAACGAGCGCCAGTACATCATTACCGGTATTATAGTGACAGACTTTGTTGGATTCTGTCATGTACAATCCAACAAAGTCTGTTACAATAATAATAATAAAAAAGATTTTGAGGACAGTTACACTGTATTGAGACAGTTGAGAAATAATAATAATATTTTTACAGTTTTCAACAATAATTGTCATTTTTGAACCCTTGCTCTTATTATGTTTCTGATTTCTCAGTTTTGCCATTATTTTTTGCAAATAATTTATTTTATATGTTTTGAGACCGTTTGTTTTAAGAAGTTTCAAAGAGTTAGTAAAAGAGTAAAGTAAAAATTGAAAATTTTTTATTTAAGTAGGCATCTATTTTTTATTAAGTATTTATTTTGTATTAATACATAACCTCACTGTATTCATTTATAATGTATCATTATTGCGTGACATTTGTGTCAATAATCGTCAAGCACAGGTGACTTCGTGTAGTGGGAGGGGCCCCCAAATCTAATTCTGCTTAGGGCCCCCAAAAGGCTCGGACCGGCTCTGTCCTGATCCATCATCGCACATCACACTCATCTACTCTAACGTTACTCTCCTTGAAGTTCAGACTTCCCGCTACTTTTCCCTCTTCCTCCCGCCCGCCGCTGCAACTGTCTTCTTCTTCGATAGTAGCCTAAGCTACTGTCTGTCTGTATACTGCCACCTGCTTTACTGGAGGTCTAGCAACCCAAGGGCAAGCCACTTCACAGACACAGATGTGTGTGTTCTTAACACAATCAGAGCGTAAAAATACGGGACATTTTACGGGAAAATACTAAAACGGGAAGACAGCGGGAAAAGAGCTAAAATACGTGAGAAACCCAGAAAAAACGTGAGGGTTGACAGCTATGCATATAGATGTAAGTGATGAAGTGGCGAAGGTGAAAAGCATGTGGTGTGATGTGTGTAAGGAGAAGCACCTCTCGATCCCAGCTCTGAGCCCGAAGCTTCTTCCACTGCTCCCTCTTAGCAAAGTAATCCGGATACATGGCTTTCTCCGACGGGTGCCAGTGATCCAGACACCACTCAGGGACCTGGAGGAGAACAGGGAATCAGTGACAGCGAGAAAGAGTTGAGGACACTCATCAGCTCCACCCAACCCACGCTCAGCAGATCGAGTCCACATTACCGGGAACAGAGTTTTAATACGTCTCAAACAGTGTTGCCATGGCGAGGAAATACATTTATGGTGAAAAAGAATCATTAAATCATGTAAATCTATTCTAGTAGACCCCATAAACAAAATTATAAACCTGTAAATGAGCATTATAGGGCCCTTTAAGAAGATTCTAAATCTATGATTTACTCTCTTGCTGCGTCTCAATTCCCCTTCCTACTACGCCCTAAAAGTATGTACTCTGAAGAAAAAGTAGATACTTTTGAGAGTGTAGTAGAAGAGTAGACAAGCTTTGGGACATACTATCAGGTCATACAATTGCGTCTTTAACAGTTGCTGTCGCATTCTGACACACAAACTGGCCTGTCAATCATCCTGTAACAGTAAACTGGCCTGTCAATCATCCTGTAACAGTAAACTGGCATGTCAATCATCCTGTAACAGTAAACTGGCCTGTCAGTCATCCTGTAACAGTAAACTGGCCTGTCAATTATCCTGTAACAGTAAACTGGCCTGTCAATCATCCTGTAACAGTAAACTGGCCTGTCAATCATCCTGTAACAGTAAACTGGCATGTCAATTATCCTGTAACAGTAAACTGGCCTGTCAGTCATCCTGTAACAG
Source organism: Gila orcuttii (assembly GCA_026230005.1). Taxonomy (NCBI): domain Eukaryota; kingdom Metazoa; phylum Chordata; class Actinopteri; order Cypriniformes; family Leuciscidae; genus Gila; species Gila orcuttii. The sequence goes on from JAPDVR010000018.1 coordinate 109,193, forward strand.
TAAACTGGCCTGTCAGTCATCCTGTAACAGTAAACTGGCCTGTCAATCATCCTGTAACAGTAAACTGGCCTGTCAATCATCCTGTAACAGTAAACTGGCATGTCAATCATCCTGTAACAGTAAACTGGCCTGTCAATCATCCTGTAACAGTAAACTGGCCTGTCAGTCATCCTGTAACAGTAAACTGGCCTGTCAGTCATCCTGTAACAGTAAACTGGCCTGTCAGTCATCCTGTAACAGTAAACTGGCCTGTCAATCATCCTGTAACAGTAAACTGGCCTGTCAGTCATCCTGTAACAGTAAACTGGCCTGTCAATCATCCTGTAACAGTAAACTGGCCTGTCAATCATCCTGTAACAGTAAACTGGCATGTCAATCATCCTGTAACAGTAAACTGGCCTGTCAATCATCCTGTAACAGTAAACTGGCCTGTCAATCATCCTGTAACAGTAAACTGGCCTGTCAATCATCCTGTAACAGTAAACTGGCCTGTCAGTCATCCTGTAACAGTAAACTGGCCTGTCAGTCATCCTGTAACAGTAAACTGGCCTGTCAATCATCCTGTAACAGTAAACTGGCATGTCAATCATCCTGTAACAGTAAACTGGCATGTCAATCATCCTGTAACAGTAAACTGGCATGTCAATCATCCTGTAACAGTAAACTGGCCTGTCAATCATCCTGTAACAGTAAACTGGCCTGTCAATCATCCTGTAACAGTAAACTGGCCTGTCAATCATCCTGTAACAGTAAACTGGCCTGTCAATCATCCTGTAACAGTAAACTGGCCTGTCAATCATCCTGTAACAGTAAACTGGCCTGTCAATCATCCTGTAACAGTAAACTGGCATGTCAATCATCCTGTAACAGTAAACTGGCCTGTCAATCATCCTGTAACAGTAAACTGGCCTGTCAATCATCCTGTAACAGTAAACTGGCCTGTCAATTATCCTGTAACAGTAAACTGGCCTGTCAATCATCCTGTAACAGTAAACTGGCCTGTCAGTCATCCTGTAACAGTAAACTGGCCTGTCAGTCATCCTGTAACAGTAAACTGGCCTGTCAGTCATCCTGTAACAGTAAACTGGCCTGTCAATCATCCTGTAACAGTAAACTGGCCTGTCAGTCATCCTGTAACAGTAAACTGGCCTGTCAGTCATCCTGTAACAGTAAACTGGCCTGTCAATCATCCTGTAACAGTAAACTGGCCTGTCAGTCATCCTGTAACAGTAAACTGGCCTGTCAATCATCCTGTAACAGTAAACTGGCCTGTCAGTCATCCTGTAACAGTAAACTGGCCTGTCAATCATCCTGTAACAGTAAACTGGCCTGTCAATTATCCTGTAACAGTAAACTGGCCTGTCAATCATCCTGTAACAGTAAACTGACCTGTCAATCATCCTGTAACAGTAAACTGGCAGTCAATCATCCGGTAACAGTAAACTGGCCTGTCAATTATCCTGTAACAGTAAACTGGCCTGTCAATCATCCTGTAACAGTAAACTGACCTGTCAATCATCCTGTAACAGTAAACTGGCCTGTCAATCATCCTGTAACAGTAAACTGGCCTGTCAATCATCCTGTAACAGTAAACTGGCATGTCAATCATCCTGTAACAGTAAACTGGCATGTCAATCATCCTGTAACAGTAAACTGGCATGTCAATCATCCTGTAACAGTAAACTGGCCTGTCAATCATCCTGTTACAGTAAACTGGCCTGTCAATCATCTTGTAACAGTAAACTGGCCTGTCAATCATCCTGTAACAGTAAACTGGCCTGTCAATCATCCTGTAACAGTAAACTGGCATGTCAATCATCCGGTAACAGTAAACTGGCCTATCAATCATCCTGTAACAGTAAACTGGCATGTCAATCATCTTGTCACAAAAAAAATCCTCCACATTTCAATTTAATTTAATTTCCTACTGTATCGGAGAGAAATGCAGAAGAGCGTTGATCTGCAGTCTCTCCTCATATTAATGCATTATTAATGATGCATATAAAAGTTAATGGCCACATGGATCTTTATAAAAGTCCACATTGTTATTGCAGATGAAATATAACACGGATAACTTTTTTTTTTATCAGGTTAAACTTTGATTAGTGACTCAAACCTTTATCTAAACCTCTCACCGTCGGTTGAGCGTATCTGCCAAGTTTTGTATTTTTTTAACACTTTTTACTCGTGTTTGTAGTTCCTCCTCCAAAGCGCAGTGGGTTGTGGGTAATATTAGCTGTTATAGTGAGCACGGATCCACACTCTCGAAAATCCACTGGGAATAGTAGATCATCCGGGGACTTCTGGCACACTCTTGTCAACATACTATGCTTTGGGACACACTTATTTTAGTCTCACCTACAGTTCAGGATGGACAGTGTGGACATTGAGACGCAGGGTCTGACTTAGATCTTTTGTCAAGACTTTATGAGAAGAAAATTCACAGTTCAACTTGAACTTTTGTACACCGCAAAGGAAAACCAAAAATTTGCATACGCTTTTAAGTAGGGCTGTCACTAACGATTATTTTGGTAATCAAGTAATCTGTCGATTATATTAACGATTAATCGAATAACCTGATACTTTTTTTTGTGGTAATAAAAATAGACCTACGCCTTTAAAATAACTTAAAATACATGTATAACAATGAGGCAATAATAATTGGTTCAAATAAAGGATCAAAAGCAAGTAATCATATGGTTTTATAGAACAACACTGTTAAAATGCATAATATAAACTATTAACTTATGTAAATTATACATATATAAATAAATGCCTGCACAGGGCGCCAGCGGCCCGGTGTTATTACACTACAGCAGATAAAATCCTTGTTTAATATTGGACAAAAGACAATTAATTCAAATGTCCACTTAATCTTTAATATTTGGCCACTTTTATGATTTAAATGCTATAGCTACTGTAATTTTTTGAACAAGAACTCAGAGCAAGGGGTTAATTTTATTTTGAAATCGTGATGAACAGTTAGCATAGAATCATGTTGATGTATTCTCCTGTGTTGATTTACCTTACAGATCTGATGAAATGGTACACAACCCAAACCCATACGTAGAGATGGAGTTTGAGACGCTCCACGCATGATATCAGTTAATGTGCATCAGCGTTTACTGTGAACGGAGCCGCTCTGAGACACACGTGGCCAACACACATGTACATGATTACAGCGCATGTATATTAAACATGCAGGACTTATATTTATTTAATTGAATCGCAGCCTTTGGGAATTCACAATAGCACTATGCTATAGTATGGTTTTTAAATGGTTTTAATACACTGTGCAGTCTAATAGTGCGGTTCATGGATTCTCATCTTTGGAACGCGCCACTTCCAGTATTTTGCCGGTTACTCGACACAGGTAAATTGCAATCGAGGATTTTTAAAAATCTAGTACTCTACTTTCAAGACATTTGTTGGTAATTAAACCAACACATATTCCTCTGCAGAACCTCTACACAGTTAACCTTGTAGCGCTCGTAGCGAAGCGTTTGCCCGGTCACCCACCTTGTAGCATTCGTAGCGCTCGTAGGATGTGCCTCCAGGTGAGTCGGGGAACAGGTAGGGCTGCGGATGCTGATTGGTCCAGAACTCCTCTTCTCCTGCCTTCAGCATCAGGGTGGCCTTCACCAGGTCCTTCTCATGCTTGTTCTCATCGAAGCGCGCTCGCAGCAGACATGCGTAGAACCGATATTTATCCCTGAAAGAGAACAGAAACTTTAATGATTTTTAGATTGTACACACAAAAATTGTCTGTATTTTTGCCTGTTTCCCATTCATTTCCTATGGTGGTCATTTTTGACCGTGAAGACCATGAGTGTGAAATTTTTTTACCACTATTTAGACTTTTCAAATCATGCCCTCAATTTTTTTGTGTTCATATACGAAGTGCCATAAAAGTGACCAAGTTTCGTACCATTCCGATGAAGCTACGATTTTTAAAACTTCAAAAATATAAACATTTTTGGACAAAAGAGACAGAAGAGCATCATTTGGCAATTTAGGAGATTTGGGAGATACTCAAAAAATAATGGGGGTCTCAGTCCTAATTTTATAACTAGAGCATTAGAATTAGAGCATTTTATCACTAAAACCAGCTCCTAAATCTGTGAAACGTTAGTAATCATAAGGAGGACTCCAGAGTCACTAAGACCAAATCACAAACAATCCTAATGGCTGTTGATGCAATCCGCCCGAAGACACTGAACACCAGTGAGGTGATAGCGATAGAGCCTTGGGTGCTGAACCTTTCCTTCATAAATGCAATACACATTTTGATTTATAGATTGTACTCTACAATGACATAAAGGTGTATTTATGTACAGAATGAATACTTGAATGCATTGAATGAAGGAGAATAAAACATTGCGTTGCAGTTAGGGCTGGGACGGTTACCGCATTACCGCAATACCGCGGTCACGTGACTCCAACCGCGGGTCTGAGCTCGTCACCGTCATCACCGCGCAAAAAAAAAACAAAAAACCATTGGCCTGCACATGTGTGCACGTTGTGTCTAATGACATGGATTCATTGATTCTAATGACATGGATTATGTCTAATGATATTGTGGCTTACATGGATTCAAGGTTTTCTAAACAAAACTTATCATCAAAAGATGGAGCAAATCCGACCTTTCGCGAGTTGGGGAGCGCAATGTTCCATGACACATAATAACATTCCACTCGTATTAGAGATGCGCGGATGGGCTATTATTATTTCATCCGCAACCGCATCACAAAACTCATCATCTGTCCGCCATCCACCCGCACCAACGTTTTTCGATCAATTTTTTAAACCGCATTCGCGGCGCTGACTGTTTTAAGGTCTATGAGCAATGCTGTCGCGAGGCTAGAAAGCTTTGGCTGTTCTAGAAAGAACACTGATCCAATGCAGCAAAGATATTTAAAGGCTAAAGTCACAATTGGCTATGTTGTATCCCCAGAATATCAGCAGTGAACTCCGTCTCCGATCGGCGCACAGGGATAAATATAAATAAGTAAATAGCCTATAACGCACATCGGCAAACCTGACCTTACCTGACTAGGCTACTGTAGACTAAAATGTTATCATTTCGTTTTGAATTTTGTTTAAAAGTAGACATTTAGGCCCAGCCTACGCCGAGTTTCGGTTCATTTATGAGACGAGCTCCAGTTCACGCGCAAGAGACCGCACCGGCGCTTCCACGTCCTCCTGATTATATGTCTGCTATATTTGCTTCTTATTTATTAATTCCAGGCAATTAGTTAATGAAACAGTGATTAAAATTAAGGTACAATTTATACAAAACGAAATTTAATTTAAAGAAAGGCTTTCTACAAAACAAAACTTAATAAAGTGGTCAAAATCGTGTCTGACCCATCTTATGATCCTTACTCATGCTGTTCATTTTTCATATAATCGACATAGATTAAATAAAAAATAACACTATATTATGTAAACATAAATATGAAGTATAATATTTGTAATTAAGACATGTTGCAATAGGTGTTCTTTAATTTCCAATGTGAACATCATAATGTATTCTCCTGAAAATTCAATGCTAATGTATCTGAGAATATTCTTAAATAAGGAAATCTATTCAGTGATTGGTTCATGCCAAATTACTGCTTGATGAAAATTTGACTATTTCAAATTGTGATCGTTTTTTTTTTTGGATGTAGGTGACGATATTTAACAAAGTATGTCTAGTAAAAACGACTTCTGGTGCGTGCGCTAAAGTCTGTCGGGGGGGTGGGGGGGGTCGGGTTATTTAAAGCGGTTTACCGCCATACCGCGGGAAAATCATGCTTTTCAACTGCGGTTAGAAAAAATCCATACCGCCCCAGCCCTAGTTGGAGTAGAAAATTAGCTATCGTCTGTGCTGAAGCCGTGTGGGCAGTTCAGAGTTCAGTACCCGATTCAGTCCACCTTTCTCAGATAATGTCTGATTACCTGTGGCAGTTGTTTTCACAAGTTCACACTTAGAAATGATTGAGGGGATCTCTGCCGTGCTGTCAGCCCAAACCCAGAGTTATTCCCGTATCCCCAGCCGAGAGTGAGGAGTTTATCCCAAACCCAGAGTTATTCCCGTATCCCCAGCCGAGAGTGAGGAGTTTATCCCAAACCCAGAGTTATTCCCAGTATCCCCAGCCGAGAGTCAGGAGTTTATCCCAAACCCAGAGTTATTCCCGTATCCCCAGCCGAGAGTGAGGAATTTATCCCAAACCCAGAGTTATTCCCGTATCCCCAGCCGAGAGTGAGGAATTTATCCCAAACCCAGAGTTATTCCCAGTATCCCCAGCCGAGAGTGAGGAGTTTATCCCAAACCCAGAGTTATTCCCGTATCCCCAGCCGAGAGTGAGGAGTTTATCCCAAACCCAGAGTTATTCCCGTATCCCCAGCCGAGAGTGAGGAGTTTATCCCAAACCCAGAGTTATTCCCGTATCCCCAGCCGAGAGTGAGGAGTTTATCCCAAACCCAGAGTTATTCCCGTATCCCCAGCCGAGAGTGAGGAGTTTATCCCAAACCCAGAGTTATTCCCGTATCCTCAGCCGAGAGTGAGGAATTTATCCCAAACCCAGAGTTATTCCCAGTATCCCCAGCCGAGAGTGAGGAGTTTATCCCAAACCCAGAGTTATTCCCGTATCCTCAGCCGAGAGTGAGGAATTTATCCCAAACCCAGAGTTATTCCCGCATACCCAGCCGAGAGTGAGGAGTTTATCCCAAACCCAGAGTTATTCCCGTATCCCCAGCCGAGAGTGAGGAGTTTATCCCAAACCCAGAGTTATTCCCGTATACCCAGCCGAGAGTGAGGAGTTTATCCCAAACCCAGAGTTATTCCCGTATCCCCAGCCGAGAGTGAGGAGTTTATTCCAAACCCAGAGTTATTCCCAGTATCCTCAGCCGAGAGTGAGGAATTTATCCCAAACCCAGAGTTATTCCCAGTATCCCCAGCCGAGAGTGAGGAGTTTATCCCAAACCCAGAGTTATTCCCGTATCCTCAGCCGAGAGTGAGGAATTTATCCCAAACCCAGAGTTATTCCCAGTATCCCCAGCCGAGAGTGAGGAGTTTATCCCAAACCCAGAGTTATTCCCGTATCCTCAGCCGAGAGTGAGGAATTTATCCCGAACCCAGAGTTATTCCCAGTATCCCCAGCCGAGAGTGAGGAGTTTATCCCAAACCCAGAGTTATTCCCAGTATCCCCAGCCGAGAGTGAGGAGTTTATCCCAAACCCAGAGTTATTCCCGTATCCTCAGCCGAGAGTGAGGAATTTATCCCAAACCCAGAGTTATTCCCAGTATCCCCAGCCGAGAGTGAGGAATTTATCCCAAACCCAGAGTTATTCCCGCATACCCAGCCGAGAGTGAGGAGTTTATCCCAAACCCAGAGTTATTCCCGTATCCCCAGCCGAGAGTGAGGAGTTTATTCCAAACCCAGAGTTATTCCCAGTATCCTCAGCCGAGAGTGAGGAGTTTATCCCAAACCCAGAGTTATTCCCGTATACCCAGCCGAGAGTGAGGAGTTTATCCCAAACCCAGAGTTATTCCCGTATCCCCAGCCGAGAGTGAGGAGTTTATTCCAAACCCAGAGTTATTCCCAGTATCCTCAGCCGAGAGTGAGGAGTTTATCCCAAACCCAGAGTTATTCCCGTATCCCCAGCCGAGAGTGAGGAGTTTATTCCAAACCCAGAGTTATTCCCGTATCCCCAGCCGAGAGTGAGGAGTTTATCCCAAACCCAGAGTTATTCCCAGTATCCCCAGCCGAGAGTGAGGAGTTTATCCCGAACCCAGAGTTATTCCCAGTATCCCCAGCCGAGAGTGAGGAGTTTATTCCAAACCCAGAGTTATTCCCGCATACCCAGCCGAGAGTGAGGAGTTTATCCCAAACCCAGAGTTATTCCCGCATACCCAGCCGAGAGTGAGGAGTTTATCCCAAACCCAGAGTTATTCCCGTATCCCCAGCCGAGAGTGAGGAGTTTATTCCAAACCCAGAGTTATTCCCAGTATCCTCAGCCGAGAGTGAGGAGTTTATCCCAAACCCAGAGTTATTCCCGTATACCCAGCCGAGAGTGAGGAGTTTATCCCAAACCCAGAGTTATTCCCGTATCCCCAGCCGAGAGTGAGGAGTTTATTCCAAACCCAGAGTTATTCCCAGTATCCTCAGCCGAGAGTGAGGAGTTTATCCCAAACCCAGAGTTATTCCCGTATCCCCAGCCGAGAGTGAGGAGTTTATTCCAAACCCAGAGTTATTCCCGTATCCCCAGCCGAGAGTGAGGAGTTTATCCCAAACCCAGAGTTATTCCCAGTATCCCCAGCCGAGAGTGAGGAGTTTATCCCGAACCCAGAGTTATTCCCAGTATCCCCAGCCGAGAGTGAGGAGTTTATCCCAAACCCAGAGTTATTCCCGTATCCCCAGCCGAGAGTGAGGAGTTTATCCCGAACCCAGAGTTATTCCCAGTATCCCCAGCCGAGAGTGAGGAGTTTATCCCAAACCAAGAGTTATTCCCGTATTCCCACCCGAGAGTGAGAAGTTTATCCCAAACCAAGAGTTATTCCCGTATTCCCAGCCGAGAGTGATGAGTTTATCCCAAACCCAGAGTTATTCCCGTATACCCAGCCGAGAGTGAGGAGTTTATCCCGAACCCAGAGTTATTACCGTATCCCCAGCCGAGAGTGAGGAGTTTATCCCAAACCCAGAGTTATTCCCGTATACCCAGCCGAGAGTGAGGAATTTATCCCAAACCCAGAGTTATTCCCGTATCCCCAGCCGAGAGTGAGGAGTTTATCCAAAACCCAGAGTTATTCCCATATTCCCAGCCGAGAGTGAGGAGTTTATCCCAAACCCAGAGTTATTCCCGTATCCTCAGCCGAGAGTGAGGAATTTATCCCAAACCCAGAGTTATTCTCGTATCCTCAGCCGAGAGTGAGTTTATCCCAAACCCAGAGTTATTCCAATATCCCCAGCCGAGAGTGAGGAGTTTATCCCAAACTAGGGCTTGGGCGATATGGCGATATTATCGTATATTGACGATGTCTCGCAAGTATCGCGATGTCGATTACAACAGTCTGTTTCCAGACGATAATCATCAATATCAAAAATTGACATTTTACATAGCCCTGGTTATACACATATTCACATGCAATAACATGAATGAAATATTTTATAGGCTAGTTAGTAGGATTAAGAATAGAAAATCGATTCTTCTTGATGATATTCTTTAAAGGGCACCTATTATGGCCCTTTTTACAAGATGTAATATTGGTCTTGGGTGTCCCCAGAATGTATTTGTGAAGTTTCAGCACAAAATACCCCCCAGTTAATTTATTATAACCATTTGAATGTGTCATTTTTGGGGCCTGTTTTGAAACAAGCTGTTTTGAGGCAGACGACCTTAAATGCAAATGAGCTGCTAATCCCCACCCTGCTGCTCGATGTGCTGGCCTTTGTAGAAACATAGTAATTTTGATGTCTTGTCTTTTTCAAAAACATACACACTTTTTAATACAATATCTTAAAAAACATATGAAAACGTGTGGTTATTTAAAAGGTTTAAATTACATAAAACATACGACGACAACAACATTTGTTGTCGATGACTATTAACATTACCTCAGAAATCATAAAATACACTTACTTCTTCAGGAATTGTCGTTGGATCGCGAACACTAGGCAACGATCCACCCTTGAGGATTAATTTTGTAGCAAGACCTGCTTTGAATTGACCGCCGTTCAAAAAACAGTCACTCTCAAAATGATTTGAGCAAACATAAACGTACTTCGGGAGTGTAAGAGGCGCATTTCCTTCATAAATAAAATCCACCCACTGCGTTTTCAGTGGCTCTGATGTCGGAAGCAAGTGCAAACAACTATGCAAAATATTACAGCCCACAACAAAACACTTATTTTTCTTAGGAGGCATTTTCTAGAAGGCAGCACAAATCTTCAGAACAGCGGTCCGGCTGTCGTTGAAACAACAATGGAGGATCAGATCACCGAGGGAGGGGTCTGCCTCAACCACACTGTCAATCAAACCCCTTTCCCATGTTCTACGTCACAAAAAGCTGAATCTTAGAACAGCTCATTCTGAGAGAGTGCATATGAATTATTGAGATTGTAAAAAAAACACTGGGTGGATTTTTATTATTCTAGGGTGGTTTTGCTCACACACTGCCAACACACATTTATGTTCAAACAGCATGTAAAAGTGAATTTTGCATAATATGTGCCCTTTAAGCGCACACTGTTTCCTGAGCTGCGCACATACACAGAATTATATCTCACAATTATCCTTCTAGTTCATTTATAGTATCAAATAAACATGAATAAAGATCAGAAGAATTGTTGTTTCAACCACGGAAAGACATCAGTACACCTTTTTTCAAGCTGAAAATATCCCCGTAAACAGTCGGTTTTGTCTTAACGGTTGAGAAAGTAAAACAGTAGTCCTGTGTCTATGACAGCTTATAATCGCTGCCACTGTTAATGTTGATCAAGGAACAAAAGAAAAAGAAAATCACTCACTGAACTTTTGTAACTTTAATTAGCTTAATATTTTATTTGCCTGTTGTTCGGCGCTGACTGCTCTAACGGCAACATGAGTGTGTGTATTTGTGTGTGTGTGTGTATGCGACCTTGAGATCCGTTCCCTGTCAAACGCATTCCCTTGAGATGCATTCCCATTTATCCTTACTTTCCGAATTTTGTTAAATATTTTTTTCTGGATTTCTTGATCTTTATACGATTTTCTTTTATTCGTATGCTATTCGTTTTTATACAATTTTGTTCTGCAGACGATAAAAATAAACTATCCTGTTAAGTAGGCCTATTTTATTTGGGTTTGCAGGCTAATAAAAGTTAATCAGAAAAACAAATGATAGAAGTAACTTTACCCTTTTCTGAATATTAATTTAAATGTTGCACATAATAAATAGGCCTAATCAAAAAGCACAAACATGACCATTGTATTCAAAATCAAAATTTCGTTATACTGCAAACGGATGAAGAAATTGCGTTGCTTTGAATACAAGGCTCGGAATTATGCTCCTGAAATTTAATCTGTGCGACCTAAAAATATATTTGGGAGCATTTGTGCAAGTGAAAATAATGGTTGTGGTGCGACCTGTTTTTACTTCTCTACAAAACGTTCGCAAATTACTGCACAGTGTGTAGGCTACCTTATGTGCGCTTGTACGCGCTGGCCAGACCATCATTCTATCCAACGATTACATCCAATCAAATTTCATCCTTACGTTCTTAATTCTTAACTTTAAAGCAGATTTTAGATTGGTTAATATTAGCTGTCAATCACTCCCACTCACTTTCTCTGCGCTCTGTTGTCACGTGACAGGGAGCTGACAACCGCGCGAAATTTAAAAAGGCTGAATAAGAGAGAAGATGAAACGAGGTTGTTCCTGCATTGAATTTTTTTGGCGACCGCCAAAGCCGTATTTGAGTGATAGATGAGTGACTGCTGCGCTTGTGACAGGGCTCATGTTACTGAAAGAACAAGCATATTAGAGAGAGAGAGCCGGTCGCGCGCGCGCACTCTCACCGTCTTGCTCTCCCTCCCTCGCGCATATTAATCGAAATCAATTGAGAATTGACACGATGGTAAAAGGTAAGAAGACCGAAGTTTCACGTGGAGCATGCAGAGATTTTTTTCCTGAATTACCGCAGGGTGTGTATTGTGCATTAACTAATAATTTTAACAAATCAAACCAAATTTACTCAGAACAACTCTTAAATGAAAACGTAAGTGTGCTTACCCATTTATTTGTAGTAAGAGTGGTTAGGAAGATTTAACCTTAATAAACTACAGTATTTTCAGGTTATTTATATGACAATGTGAAGAAAACTTACCAAAAAAAAACTTTTAGTTTAGACTGGAGTGAGGTGAAACCAGAAAAAAAGTGCAAATCAGGTTGTTGTTAGCTAGCTGCTAACTGTATTCGATTGTATATGGTAGTAAATTAGACTATTAGGCCTACACTGTAAAAAAAAAAAACGGTAATTTTCTGGCAGCAGGGGCGCCAGAAAATGTCTGTTAAAAAACGGAAAAATACTGTCAGGAAAAAAACTGTAAAAAAATGGTAATTTCTTATTCTATAATTATGGTTTATTACTGTTATTCTACACAAAAATATCTTTCATTATCTGATATAATGTTAATTTACTGACCTATTGAAGTATTAATATCTGTTTTGTACCATTGTAACACTGACAACCACAGTGGTGATGAGAGTCACATGATCATTCAAAGCTCATTACAAGCAGCTTTTCCACAAGAGAGTGAATACTAATATATAGAAACTGCACAGTGTCATTCGCAGAAACATTAAACACCATCATGGTAACACATGAAATTTTAAAAATGCAATAAACATAAGTTTAACAACATTAAATGTAACATAAAACCCTAATATACATAACTGATTCGAAAAAGAATAAGAAAACTATGAAGAAACATAGTTATTTCAACAAAAACACATCAAATGTGAAGTGTCACGCAGGGAATTGTGGGAATGTCAATTTACGGTTTTTCACTGTAAATTATACAATGAGTTGTTCTTTTTCACTTTCAAAAACTGTAAATTTAATGGTATTTAGTACGGAAATACTATTATTTAACCTTAAAACTCACTTTACTTAATGATCTTCAAGGAAAACATGTTAAATGACTGCTGATTTCTGCAGTTATACCTTCTTTTCTGTGTTTTCTAATTTAACAGAAAAAATCTGTAAAATATTACGGAATATTTTATGTAAAATTACACACAACCCTGTAAAAATACAGACAATTTCCTTTAAAAAACGTAAAATTGATGTAAAACCAAAATACAAGCAATTACCTGTAAATTCAATAGTGGACCTTTAAATTACAGCAAATATCTGTAAAATAACAGGCATTCACTGTATAATGACAAAACGGCAAAATTCTGTAAAAAATACAGACCATAACCTGTAAATTTACTTTTTTTTTTTACAGTGTAGTTAAAATAAACTTTTTAATGCTACTTTTTTATTCTAATTTTTGATATTGATATGATGATATACCAAAATAATTATTAGGTTTAACAAAGAAGGATTTTATCTTACAAAGCTATGAAATCCAGTGGTAAAATCACAGCTTAAAAAATAAAATAAAACAATAAATGAGGGCAGGAAAGGATGACCGCGTCCGTCGGCAACCACCGAAAACCAATCCATTTTAAGCGCGAGAGCTTGGTTAAACAAGGAGACAGTGCCAAGCACAAAAAAATGCAGGGACACGTGTGTGGAAAACAAATCAGGATCAATTATTAAGGCTTTTAATCACCAGAATGCTGCTAAATGTCAAATTTGGTGGGTGCTCCTAACTTTTTGAAGTTGGGAGAACCAGTGCTACCAAGTAAAAAAGTTAATTTCGAGCCCTGGAATATCTCATGCATGCGTTCGGAGTTTACAATGTTGGCAGCTCCGTTACAGTAGGCTATATTGGGAGCGTTATACTAGATAAAAATAAATAAATAAATAAACAAAATACCCAAATATAATTGAATGACTTCTGTCTCTAAATAAATAAAGCTGTAATTTTTATTTCGTAAACGCCAGTGACCGTGGAACTGTTTAAAAAAAATGTGCTCATGCAGAGCGAAACAATTCGTTATTAATTCCTAATTTTAGACAAATAACAAATATTTTATAGTTTGAATACAAGTTTAAAAACAGCGCTACACATTATTAGGAAATTAAACTTATTAAATCTATATCTTAATGATAATTAAGTATTACAAAGTAGTACAATATTAAATGATATCTATGAAAAATTTCAGTCAGGATTCAGACCGCATCATAGCACAGAAACTGTGCTAGTTAAAATTACAAATGATTTACTTTTAGCTTCTGACCAAGGCTGTATCTCAATACTAGTTCTACTCGATCTTAGTGCTGCGTTCGACACTATAGATCATAAAATACTCTTGGATCGACTACAAAACTACACTGGTGTTCAGGGACAGGCATTAAGCTGGTTTAGATCGTACTTATCAGACCGTTATCATTTTGTCTGTTTAAATGGGGAAAAATCGAAGATAACGTCAGTAGACTATGGAGTGCCGCAAGGATCTGTGTTAGGCCCTCTGCTATTCTCAATATATATGCTGCCACTGGGTAATATTATAAGAAAACATGGAATTAATTTCCACTGTTATGCTGATGACACTCAATTATATATTTCATCACGACCAGATGAAAACACTAACTTATCTAAATTGACAGAGTGTCTTAAAGATATAAAATGCTGGATGACGTGTAATTTCCTGCTATTAAATTCAGATAAAACGGAGGTATTACTTATTGGTCCAAAAAACTACCCACAAAACCTCGTACAATACAACTTTAATTTAGAAGGATGTCCTGTTACTTTATCCACTACAGTAAAAGACCTGGGTGTTATACTAGACCGCAACTTGTCTTTCGAAAATCATATATCATATGTTACAAGAACAGCCTTCTTCCACCTTAGAAATATTGCTAAGCTACGTAACATGCTATCTGTTTCTGATGCAGAAAAGTTAGTTCATGCATTCATGACCTCGAGACTAGATTACTGTAACGCTTTATTAGCTGGTTGTCCTACATCCTCAATAAACAAGCTACAGTTAGTGCAAAATGCAGCTGCTAGAGTTCTTACTAGATCAAGAAAATATGATCATAACACCAATTTTATCATCTCTGCACTGGTTACCTATTAAGTTCCGTATCAATTACAAAGTACTATTACTGACCTATAAAGCCCTAAATGGTCTAGCTCCTGTATATTTAATGGACCTTCTATCGCCCTACAATCCATCGCGTTCTTTAAGATCCCTAAATTCGAGGCTTCTGGTCATTCCCAGGATATCCAGATCCACTAAAGGAGGGAGGGCGTTCTCACATTTAGCTCCTAAACTCTGGAATAGCCTTCCTGATACTGTTCGTTGCTCAGACTCGCTCTCCCAGTTCAAAACTAGATTAAAGACGCATCTCTTCAGCCAAGCATTCACATAATGCTTGCCTCTTATACTACTGTTGAATCAGATCGAATGCATTAATATTATGAACAGCAGCTACGCTAATTATTTCCCATCTGCTTTTCTGCTGTTATCTCGGGACGCTAGTCCCGAGGTAAATAGCGTACTTCAGCTACAGTCTGTATCCAGCCTCTCAGGTACCCCTTTTCCACCAAAAAAGAACTGGTTCGGAACTGGTGCTGGTTCAAAGTTGGTTCGGAGTTGGTTCAACTTGCGAACCTTTTCAGAACCTATTTGTTTTTCCACTGACTAGAGCGCCCAGCGAACGACGTCGTTACGTCACTGTGTACGTCGCCATATGTCTTAGCTAGAAACGCTTGCAAGTACAACATTACTTTGGGATTATCTCTAACTCGTGTACCAAGAAGGCTTCAAAAACAATTGAAATATGTAAGTCTTTTAATCTTTTTCTTTGATATGTAATCTTTTCTGATTAGTTATGTACCCCTGTTTTGAATCTTTTTTTTCACTTTCCATTTATTTGTTCTATATTGTGACTGTTTTCTTCTTTGCTTAGTTATAATGTTTTCAAATAAATAAAAAAATAGAAACGCTTGCGCCAACTTCAAGCATAACAATTACAAAGGCGGACTACATCGTGTTTCTGCAAATGTTCCGGGCTTTGCGATCCTATATTATGGTCAGAAAAGATGTTTAGAGCACATCTAAACCCGCCCCCAGCCCCCGACGTAAGCATGACGTGGTAAAAGAACGGTTCTAGTCCAGCAAAGAGTTGGTGCCGCTTTGGAACCAGTTTTCCTGGCCGAGAACCGGTTCTTTGGCTGTCGAAACACAAAGAACTGGTTCGCGCGCAGGCACCGGCTCCGAACCGGCTCTCAAAATGCTTTGGTGGAAAAGGGGTAACGGAGACTTCAGAGTCCCCAACACCTGCGATGAGACGACTCGACGCCTGTGAAGAGACGACTCAACGCCGGCGATATGTTATGCCCTAAATTAATACATGATGATTAACTAACTGTATTTTTTACGTACATTTCTGAAATGCACTTTCTGTAAAGCTGCTTTGAAACAATATGTATTGTGAAAAGCGCTATACAAATAAATTTGAATTGAATTAAATCAGGCGATACCGCCAAAAAAAAAAAAAAAGAAAGAAACATCGGACCTTATGAAGAACAAATAGGCAAGACACCTGCTATAACATCAACATGCATTCCCCATTCTTACAGTCACCAAACTGTGTTCTGTTCTGTTATATTTAACAGTTCTCCTCGCAAAACAAAATTCGTTTCAAACACAGATGCAATAAGAACAGTGTGAAAATTATTAGCAACACTATCATAACAGCAAAGCTAATGTTTTATGCTCGTTTAAGCTCAAACTAACCAAAGTAAAACCTTAAACGTTTCAATCATTAAATTAAACTAACTAAATCGTAGGCTATCACTAGGTAAAGTGCAGCCAAACTCAACATGACGTGTGTTACGGGCGGGGCTTGGGAAGACGATATAATCGGATATCATTTTATAGGGCGATTATCGATAAAGTATTTTTTACATATCGCCCCGCCCTAATCAGCATTAAAAGTTAAATATCACTGCTGCCTTTTGCAGTGCACATTTGGTTTGGAAAGAAGATAACTACGTGTCGCTACATTTCTTACTTTTTTTTTCTTTTCTTACAACCCATAAAACTCGTACTATGGCGGCCCATTCGTTTTGTTTTCTTTTGCTTAATTGGCAGCGCTGGGTTAGTGCCGGTGTAATGCATTGGTCAAAAAAAGTCAGCGTTACTTTTTTTTTTCTTTT
Organism: Gila orcuttii; assembly: GCA_026230005.1. Taxonomy (NCBI): domain Eukaryota; kingdom Metazoa; phylum Chordata; class Actinopteri; order Cypriniformes; family Leuciscidae; genus Gila; species Gila orcuttii. The sequence goes on from JAPDVR010000018.1 coordinate 126,004, forward strand.
TTCTGACAGACTGGCCCATGAAACACGTAGACCAGCGGCCCATTGGTTCTTTTCTTGATGGACACTGGGCTGGCCCAATCACAACGAGCGCAAATCCGTCTATGCATGCATCTCTCAGAAATCAGAGTAATTACTTGGCAAGAGTAATATCAACTCAAACAGGCTACTACATCATATACATGTTCTACGATGTGATATCGTTAAATGATTTAAGCCTTGTACAATATGATACTCGAATGAATGGAATAAGCACAGCACCAGGGGCGGCGCTAGGGGTGGGCTAAGGGGGCTGGAGCCCCGAATGTTTTCAGTAAAGCCCCGAATGTTTTTATTACAATGCATTGTACGCACCATCACTGAGTTTTCATGCGCATTAAAATAATTTTTATTAGAATTTAATTAATTAAATGTATATCTCTCGACTCTCACATCTACAGTGTCCGTCAATATACGCATTGTCATTCACAACTGAGAACCGCCCACTCAGGCTAGTGCTTCTGACTGACATGTAAACTGGCCAACCATCGATGAGAAGTTCAGCGTCTGTACGATCATCCAGCCAATAAAATTAGATATTTTAGAGCCAGGTGGTTTGTTGATGTGTAAGTTAGTAAAATGCTTCAAAAAAAAGGAAGAAAAACACCCCCAGCCAGCACTAAAACAAGATCCAACAGCTTCAGCAGGTATCTGTAACTTTTAATCATAGTATTATATTTCTTATTTGGTTTTAAATTGTGTCTGATTTACATTTTGATCGTCTAACAGTTAATGGTTGCGCAGCACAGTCTATAGGACACAAGCGCGCACACACACACACATTTTTAGAGCGTTATATGTTTGGTTAGCATGGCCTGCAGGTGTCAGGGCAACAATTCAATATAAAATATAATAAAAGTAAAGAAAATACTTCGCTAATGAAAATGGTTTCAAACAAAGCATCACGGTGTTTACTGAATGAATTTGCTTGTAAACGATTTACTGACCCCGCCTTTCAAAAAACATTTCTTACTTTTTTTCTAAATGAATCATCTGTTTTGAACGAATCGATTGAATAAACCGACTCACTCATTAAGGCAGTGGCTTGCCGCCATCTAGTGGCAAAATACCATTCTAATTTTGTCAATATTTCCTATTTCTGTATTACAAATTTGATATTTGATAGTCTCATACGATTATTTATGCAAATTGTAAGTGGTGTGTAAAATGCATGTACAAGTGCTCCTTCAAAAATATAAGTGTATAGAGCCATGTGTTTATAATTATACAAACAAAAAACATTTTATTTAAAGTGTATTCCTTGTATCCTGACACATACATGGATTTCTCTGGGCTAAGCCCCGGATATCCACTCACCCTAGAACCACCCCTGCACAGCACGATCACAAATCGCCGTCTCTCAGCAACCAAACCAGCACTAATAGCCTATAATCAACTAAGATTCATCATATACATTAATTACTAGATGTCTATTTAAATGTTTTAAACTTCGTATGATGTGATGAGCTACATGATAGATTTCTTTATCTCACTCTCTCTTGAAGCTCTCTTTTTCCACTGCAACTTTGCTGGCTGCGCGTCATCTCATTTTATTACGACTCTCAACTGTGTGGTTACAAAGTATATTATAATGGCATCGAACACAGCTCAGCCAATAATAATCAACAACTGGAAGTGTCCGTTTTTATAACGTGTTTTAACATTTTTGTCTGGCTATAGCATGAGAAAAAAATTAGCATAATGCTACCATCAAGGCAACGTCTTTTTAAGAGACATCCCTGCTTATTTCAGCAAGACAATGCCGAGATTCATTCTTCATGTTACAGCAGTGAGGCTTCATAGTAACAGAGTTCAGGCCTGCAGTCCAGACCTGTCTCATATTGAAAATTATAGCTTTAAATTATGTCATATTTTGTGTATGATCCCATACAGTAGTGAAATACATAGCAATATTTACACATGATTTAACAGTTTATTGTCACAAATATAAAAGGTGTACATCATACCTGAGACCTGGATGAACAATTTACAGTTGGTTTTATGACTGTAAGTCATTGTCTTCAAATGCTATTGAAGTTAGAGAAGTTTAAACCAATGTCGCATGTAATTTAAGAGACGGCCCCTAAATACGCAAATATCAAACGTCAAATGTCAAACCAACTTCATGCCAGTGGACTACTGAATGAGCCAAGTGGACTACTGAATGAGCCAAGTGGACTACTGAATGAGCCAAGTGGACTACTGAATGAGCCAAGTGGACTACTGAATGAGCCAAGAGGACTGGCTTTGAGCAGCAGCGTGGAAATCAACGCTGTTGATAAAACGAGAAATGGAGTTTAATTTATGAGGGTAGCTATTCCTCAAGTGGAATGGATTTGAGAGACAGCGCTCTAAAAAGTGAACAGACATATGCGCTGAATTAGAGACGGTAGAAGTGAGTGTGTCCAATATCATTAGTCTTAAAAAGTGGGTGGGTCTTGTCGCACACATATAACAACGGTTCCGACGCCCATGTGGTTTTAAGGAATAGGAGTTGGTATACATATTCAAGGACGTGCAAAGATGAGTTTATGATCATATGTTGTGGGCAAGTCTGGGCCAAAATGCCATTTTTTTGTCCCAGTCCAGCCTGGTGTGTATCTATAGCACGAATTATATTTCTCGTGCCATTTACACGCCCAAAATAGTTTTTGCGTGCATATGATACGCACTTTATTGCGTGTAATACACACGCACTCCACACCACTACTCCTACCCAAGGGGGTTAGTACGTATCATTTGCACGCAAAAACTATTTTTGGCGTGTAAATGGCACGAGAAATATAATTCGTGCTATATTTTTCATGGGATCGTGTGGCCCGATCATATTCAGTAAGCTTGAGAACTATAACCTCCCGCAGCCACCCATGTCTATCGGCGCCATCATAACCTTCACATTTTATCTGATTTGAGTGATGGTTGCTAAATGCGTTTAACGTGTGAATCCATACTAAACATACAGTTCTATAATGGGCCGTTGGCATGAGCTGTACTCGTGATGGAGCAGTAGTGGAGCGAGGGAAAACCACGACTTTCAGACTTAAACACACTCCGCTCTCAATTCAGTATCCCTCCGCTCCGCTCACACAGCCCGGGGTTACCCGGCTTTAGGAAGAGGACAGCCCGGGCTCAGCACAGAGAAAGCTCCATTTGAGATCACAAACAGCGAGGAGTCAATATCAACACAACACGAAGTTAGAACTACAAAATACGCAAACAAACGCCTGTTCTGAACACGAGAAACTGAATTGGATTATATAAAGTTTGATCATAGCGATCGCCATCAAATACATGCATCTCAGTATATTTCAATGTCACTTTACATCGATGCAAATGTGCAGGAAAGGTCATGTAGTTCATATTGAACCAAACACAGTAGTTAGCATGAGATCGACCGCAGTGTTTATGTTCTCAGATCGGCCGATAAACACGGATTCAAATATATACACCTACAACTATCATTTATAAAGTTAACCCTCACCTGAAGATGCACCAGGACTCGAGGTGTCTCAAGGATTTCTTGTAGAGTCGCAGGACCTTCTGCTGGTGGGTCAGATAGGCGGCCGCCATCTTGCACTGAGTCGCTGCTACTGCGCATGCGCGAGAGAAACAGCCCAAAAGATCCGAATCTTTAGTTTTGAATCAGTGCTTCTGGAATCGGGTGGATTGAACCTGTGGTGAACTCAGAACCGCTACTACTAGAAAGATACAAGCTGTGTCCCAATGTGAAGGCTGCATCCTCCGAAGGCCGCGGACTTCGAAGGATGCAGCCTATTCGTCCGTCGAAGGACGCACCATGTAGCCTTCGCAGGATTTCCTAATTGCGCAACCAGGTGTTCCCGATTACCGCTCCTGGCGCCTAGCGAGAGTACAGCTGCCATTCTGATAATTCATTTTATACAATTGAATAAACAGCTATGGATCCAGAATTGGCTATTGTCATTTTTTTTGTTTATATTTTACTGGAAGACATGGTGAGGATGTTTCAGTCATGTATTTTCGGCTTTAATAGCCAAGATCATGGCCAGAGCTGGTTTGTTGTGTCCCAATTCAGAAGCTGCGTCATGAATTGCCAGATTACACTTTAAACTGTTCAAGTATTGGGTGTTAACTTACGTAAATAATGTAATGAAAAGAAAAGAAAACATACATAGGCATATGGTTCAAATGTTCACTTATATCTTACCTTGATGCGATTTTGTAGGCTAGTGTATTCTTTTTATTATGTAGCATAAATGGACAATATAAATGATGAATATGGTAAATATATATTTCAACACCGTATTATGGAGGGAAAAAACCCTCAATCGGTGGCGACGGTTGTGCACTCCGTCCCTTCAGTTTATAAACTGTACTCACAATATTTTTTATGTGTAAACATAAATGTATAAAAATACACAATTTTATTTGTGTAAACTCACAATAACAAGAAAACTTTGTGCTTTTCTAAAATAAAAGAAAACAATCAGGCGCGCTTTCATGATCTCCGTGAACTGAGCGCTCCTCAAAAATGAACTGAAACAAAATATAGCCAACCTATACAAAGCTTGAAATGTCCACTTTTAAACAAACAAATTCTAATATAATTTCCAGGTTCTAATTTGGCCTTAGAAAACCAGTAAAATCGATTTTTTTCCATATTAGCCTAATTTGTGAATATTTCAAATATTTAATAAAGGGGAAAAAAGTCATAAACAAAAATCTGAAAATACGTCTATTTATTAATTTTTTTGCGCAGCATTTGGTGTGCAGTTCAAAGTCAAATTTTGGTGCTCAACTTTGCGTTTTAAAAATAGCCTAACAACAGTTAATTTTTAATTACGGGTTAAAAAAAGAAAAACGAGTGGACGCAAAGGTACACGTCGACCTTATATTATTATATTTAAAATAATGTAGGCTATTTGTAGAAAAAGTTAGTCTTGGGTCCGTGTACTTTTGCGTCCATTCGTTTTTGCACAAATAAAAGTAGTTGCGAATGATGTATATTATTCTTTTCTGTATGACCAGACATGATAGTATTCCACTGATATACAAATGCAAGTGTCCGCGCCTCCACACTCCACACAAACACTTGGATATGCGTCAAAATCTTGTGTTATTTATGATAATCTTAGCCCTGTATTATTATTGTCTAACCATTTATTATGACTGACATTTGACGAATTGCTTTGTTCCTTTTTTTGATAAAAGCGCTTCTCAATATGTAGCCTAAATGTAGGCTACTAATAATAATAATGATAATTATTATTATTTGTGTTTATAATTATAACTATAAATGAATTCACTGAAGACAGTAATATGTTAATCATAAAATAATTTATGAATGTTTTATTTTTATATAATAAAACCTAAACCTTGTGTTTGTGTTATATTTCTTTTTTATTTGTGAAGTCTTTTTTTTGCTTATTCCATTATACTGAGCTTTCTTCTCCCATAAAATGGAGTTTTAGAAAATTGAAGAAATTATCCATTTTAAAAAATGAAGTTTATGCAAAGCATCCCTCATAAACAGGTGGCCTGGTTGAATCATCGTGAGCACGATTTGTTAATCCAAGGGAACAGTTTAAGAATTCGTGAGTACAGTTTATAAACTGAGGGGACGGACTGCACAACCGTCGCCACGGATTGTTTTTTTCCCCCACAAGAGACTTTCCGGGCTCCGTACTACCGGAATATAAAAACCCAGTTGAATATAAAAAAGTGCAGTTCAAATGTTACTCCCGCTCTTCATCGCTAGCTGTCACAGTTGCTAGGCGACAAGAACAATCATCCGTCATTTTTTTTAAATAAAAGTGCTGTCGTCACCGGCCCGCAATGACTTATGGGGTAGGATCGGGTAGGATAGACCGCGAAGGATCCATTTATGTATCCTTCCTTTCACAGGGAAACGAAGGGTGCATTTGGCGTCGCTTTTGAATCAGGGTAGCCTTCGTCGCGCCGCGATGACGCAACCGGCCTTCGAATACGGCCTTCCAAGGATGCGAAATTGAATTGGGACAGCCATCGTCGCGCCGCGGTGACGCAATCGGCCTTCAAATGCGGCCAACCAGCCTTCAAATACGGCCTTCGGAGGACGCAGCCTTCACATTGGGACACAGCTATAGTAAAGGTAGTAAGAGTTGTACTAGTATTCAGCACGGGTTATTCTGAATTTAAAACATTTAGTTTATCAACAATTATTACATTTTATATGCAATATCTATATATTTTAAATGTAAGCCGAAATGTTTTTCAGTGTAACTGACATTGCGCCAGTTTTATAATTTAATTTGATTTAAGAAATGTTGAGTATAATTTTCTTTTAATTTTTTTTAAAACAATGTTGTTACAAACTTGATGTTACACAAAATAAGTGCTACAAATTAATAAAAGACTAAATATTATACAGATAATTTATCTTTAATTGAATTTACTGAGATTATAGGCAACATTGCACTTCAATGAAAACACTTGCAATCATTTCGTTCTTGCTGCATTTACACACTTTGACCAGCAGATGTTAATGACGTCATCGACCAGTACATGTTAATGACGTCATTGACCAGCAGATGTCCTCAGCGCGCGCAGTTTCCAAACAGTGAATCATTTTGAAAAGTAATCGGGTCAAATGACTCGAAGCCTCGCTTCTTCCACTAAAGTCTTCTTCACAGCAACACTGGCTGTTTCCAGTTCAATGTTTTACGCCCTTCCCGCTTTACTTCCTTAGGTCTTTATAGCAAACCTTTCTTATGTTGAAATGATGTTGCTTTTTTAAAAATATTTTCTATTGATTTTAAAATACCATAAATAGATAAATTATCTTAAACACTTAAACAAGTATCTTAGATCATTTATTAAACACACATAACATTCAGTTGCCATTAATTTTATTTATACAATTAAACAGTTAGAATCTTTAGAGTAAACTTTCTGCAGTATAAATCTTAAGACTAAACAGCAATAATATAGAAAAAACAAATATAGAAAAGAATTTCACATTCATGCAGTCACACATATACTGTATGTACAAAAATAAATTAAAAGCTAATATAACTCCTCTCTAAGTTACAAATTAACAGACATTGAGAAGTTTAATCAAGAATAAAACTTAATTATTAAGTTGCCGAACATTCCTGATAGTCATCATTCGCTATAATTACTATCTTTTTTATATCAATAAATGAATGGTGACTGAGACTGAATACTCTATCTCTCTCACGGTGTGAAACAACATTAGCGTTAGTAGATGACAGGGTTTTTTAACTATACCTCGAACAATAGGCACTTTATAAAGAAATCTTACCATTGAAAATATGAGGACAGAAAAATAGAGCAGATAAATAGAATAGAATAGAATAGAATAGAATAGAATAGAATAGAATAGAATAGAATAGAATAGAATACATCTTTATTGTCCACCGGGGTGGACATTTTTCTTTGGCTCACCAAACAGACAAGACAGATAGACATACAGACAACGTCTCAAACATAGTAAAGGAAATATAAGAAAAAGATACTATGTAAAATATCATAATGAAAATAAATATACTTTAAATACATTAAAGGTGCTACATGTAGCTTTTCTTCTAAAATGAATCCTTTTTTTATTGCCTGTGTGTGAAGGGGTTGTAATCACACATTACAATGATCCACTTGTCGGGTTTTGCTATTACCTCTGAAGGCCAGTATTCCTATTTCTATGTGAAGGCTCCGGGTCGGATGTGACGTGCACACGCGCTCCCGAGCCTCTCTCCTTTTTATATACAGTCTATGCAACGGTACTGTAACTACATGGAGTCTGATAACACCAAACACGACCTGCCTCCAGCACAACACACACTCCAACACAAACTCCACATAAATATAAAAAAACAAAATCTTTATCTGCTGAAGCTCGTCAGGCCAAACGTGAATCGGATCAACTTCGGACGAAAACACGGATCAACATCGGCAGAGCGTTTGAATTATGGAGAGACCTCCGCTTTGTTTTAGGTATAGGTATATATATATGTATATAGGTATAAAAACAGACCCGGAGTTGGCTTTCATCCCTATTGTGATACTTTCTCCGGTGTGTTGAAAGTCTCAGTGTGGCCGGCACCATGCGTGCTCGCTCTTGTTAAAAATTGGTTGCAATCTGAAACATCACCGCTAGAGGCCGCTAAAAACTACACATAGCCCCTTTAAGATTACTCCTTTGTTGTTGTCACTTGGTTTGGTTAAGGACACTAATGGCATTTGGGATAAAATATTTTTTTAAAGTACTTTTAGCCAGAGGCGCCCTGAGACTTCAGAAGCTCAAACTGGCCAGAAACAGGGTGAGTAATATCTACAGTGATTTTCCTAGCTTTCTTCCTCATTCTGTCAGTGTATATTTGGGGCAGGTGTTTTTGGGGTTTTCCTACTATTTTATTAGCCATTAACACTATCCTGTTAAGCTTGTTCATGAGTTTGCAGTTTAAATGGCCAAACCAAGCAGAGAAATGAAAGGTTAAAACACTTTCAATGTGTGTGATGTACACTAGCTCAATGATCTGAGCACTGACGCCCAGGCAGTTCAGTCTTCTGAGGAGCATTTCTTAAAAATATAGTCTGTGTTATCTGTAAAACCATGCCTAGATACTTAAAAGTTCCCACAGGTTCAACTGCTTGACCATTAAGTAAAACTGGCTCTGTTGTTATGCCTTGTTTTTTGCAAAAAAGTATCTTGTTTGTCTTCGCCACCATGATTTCTAGCTCGCTATCTTTGCACCATGTTTCAAGGGCCTTTACATGTGCTAAATAAGAGGCCTCACCAACAGGGTCAGTTTTTTGTAAGAGGCCTACTAAGGCCATATCATCTGCATATTTTAACAATTTAAAGGTGTCATTATTTATAGAAAATTCATTTGTGAATAGGGAAAAAAGCATAAGGGGAAATACGCTGCCTTGTGGGCAGCCTGGACTGATAGTATGCACTCCCGACAAAAAGCCATTTACTCATACCCACTGTGTAACGTGGAGTCAGAGGCGTTCAGATCCATTTGCAGCACTTTATTTAAACACACAAGAAGACAGAGATGAGCAGACATAAATCTCAGGGAGACAATGAATCAGAGGGACAATCCAGAACTCGTAGTCGTTAACAGGCAGAGGTCGAGGCAGGCAGCAAACGATAATACACAGAGTCCAGGGAACGGGCAAAGATCAGGGAGAGCACAGATACTTGGAAACGCTCAGGAATGCTTGGAAATGTCTGTGTGGCAAAACAAGACTTTGCAACGATAATGGGGAAAAGGGGCCTGATAAAGGAGACTGAGTGTGCACAGGTGACAGTGATGAGGATGAGGCAGGGCTGGATAGTGATCAGATGGTGATGGGAGGTGCAGTCCTAATATGCAGGGGAGAGTGATCTGGTGACGCCAGCAGGAGGTGTCGTAGAGCGCTCCGTGACACACTGAGGGCGACAGGAGAGACAGTCTCTGATCCAGAGAATCAAGCCCTTATCTATGTTAATATTGGCTAGTCTTTCCAGGAGAATGTGTAGCTTCATAGAATTAAATGCTGCACTAAAGTCTACGAATAGAACTTCCCTTTAGGGAGTGCAAGCTGTTTTGAAATAGAGTCTAAAAGGACCAGCACGCATCATCAGTCCCTCTGTCACTTCTCTAAGCGAGCTGCAGCGGATCTAACACGGTGCTTACTCGAGAGGGCAGGAGATCTTCCTGAACTCTCCATTGTTTTACACTATATGGAGGTGATGGCTATGGGTCGGAAATCTTGGCCTACTTACACCAGGCTTCTTAGGTATGGGACTTATTAAATACAATTTCCAAGACGTGGGTACACCTGCAAATAGAAAGAAGTTAAAAAGTCTTGAAAAAACACCTATTAATTGTGGGGCACAATCTTTAAGTAGGCGGGCTTTCAGGCCATCTGGGCCGGTGACCTTATTCGGCTTTAGTTTGGTGAGACTTTTGGCAACAGCATCTTCTGTGATAAATATTGGTGAACCTATGGGAAGATTTTTACAAATGTCATCACACTCACCCTTATCATCAAACCTGCAGAAGAACGTGTTCATTTCATCTACAAGTCTTTGACTGCAAACTACAAGATTATCGCTTTTATTGCAACTTTTTCCCATTAAGATGTTTAACCCCTCCCAAGCCTGTTTTATATTCCCGCTGAAAAATTTACTCTCTATTTTGTTTTTATATTCAATTTTTGCCTTGATGATATCCCCCATTAATTGTTTGTTTCCTTTTTTCCTGCACTAATTCCATGTTGCCTGAACAGAAGGCAATCTTTCTTTCATTAAAGGTGCATTGCGCAACAATTCATGTTAAAAATACCCGTTTTTCTAACCCATACATGCATAAACAATTGCCTGATGGGCTGAATGAGCCCTTCTCTGCGCACTGAGATTGCCTCTATAATCCTGTACAGTAAAATATATAAGAGGGATTCGGGTTCGAATTTGAGACTGGGCGTGACGTCATGCGCGTTCACGCTCACCAGGCTATGTCTCGCAGGTTTGTGTATTCGCCGGCGCCGCCATTCTCCGCATCAGCGAAGACAACTCGTGCGTCAAAGGTAGAAGATGGATTCAAAGAGACCGGCGTGTAGTCCATTCCAAACCCCAACGCAAACTCCACGTAAAGTAAAGAAAAGAAAAATTTTGTCTAGTGCCACCAAAAGGTCCAAATTGGAGTCAGACAGGCGTCGGAGTAAGACGAGAGTCAACCTCGGGAAGGCATTCAACAAATGGAGAGATCTCCGGTCTGCTCTTGGTCTCAAACGGGATCCTCAGTTGGCTTTTTTCTTGATAAAACGGTAAGATATAGCCCAGTCTCTAATGTTTGATACGGCCAATCTATGTATGACAACAAATGACGATGCGTAAAATGTGTAATGCTTTAGCGTAAGCTAGATACATGTACAATCAGAATTGGTTTTACTACCATTGTTAGTGAACAGTTTCATAAACTAGGAATTGTGTTCGGAAGAATAGTACAACATGAAACATAAAACATATCCAATAAAAGATGCTAACTGTGTTTTTGTGTATGGCCTACCGGTAACGTTAGCCTTGTGTCCATTGCTAACATGCTAAGGTGTCATTGACCAACAAGGAAGAACGCCGTTGCATTGGCTATATTGTCTTTTTCGGTAAAAATAGTAAATTGTTCCCGTGAATGTGGTACATTTTGTATATAGTATATATGAGGTATGTGGGGGCAACAATTATACTCTATGTAAAACAATAACGTTACCTTTCTTCAGAGGCTAACTTTACTGGGTCTGGACCTGGTTTAGCTCTAATTTAATCCTATTTTAGATATTACTCTGATGTAATAATCATTATTACCTGTACATGTTAATGTTTGTCAGTGTGTATTGTCCATGTCAAAATATCTACTAAATAAATCAGCGCTACATGTAGTTTAGTGATTAGCAAAACAGTTCAAGATTCTTGAGTGTGATATAACATGCTGAAAAATATGACCGATAATTAGACAGAAATTTTGAGTAAATTATAACAGAAAAAGTATGTATTGTTATTGGAATATTCTACTCAGCAGATCAATAAAACAGGCTGAACCCCGCAAGTCTTCGGCAGATTAACGTTAGCCTGTTTGGCTTTTATGAAAACGTCATGGTGACATTTGATTGTTTATTACCTTGAGACTTTTTGTTTATTACCTTGAGACTTTTGAGTGAACGTTGTTGACCAACCGTGTATGGTATGATTATTATTTTGAGCTTTTGCGAAGTAATCAATTATATTGTTCATGAATGTGTTTTCATAACAATACAATCATAGGTGGATACAGTAAACACATAAACAAAGTTTTCTACTACCCCCGTTTTCCCCTCACACGTAAGAGTAATTTACTCAAATGTCTTTCCTTCTATATATTTGAAATGACTTGCAGATTTATAACTTTATTACCTCTGAAGACATTTTGGCTGTACACCAAAGATCTGTGCGGCAGATGCTCCTTTAGTTATGAACAGCTCGTGCATGCGTGCGTGTGCGTGTGGTCCATGAGCGTGCACAACTCTGGTTGCAGTTTCGCTTGTCTGTAAAAAACTCAGAGACTTGCGTTTTGCACCTTTAAGGCAGGTTTTTAATTTTTTGGATACCCAGGGTTTATTATTTGTTTATTAAATAGTTTTCCTTTGCAATTATTATTATTTTGAAGGCAAGTTCTTTTCTCTTGCAATATTCAGTTGTTCATTCCCTTTGTTATATTTTCATACATCTGAAGTGCACAATATGAAGGTATTATTATGAGTGAAACTGAATAGAAAAGCCACACGAGAATATCTGTAAATTTGTCACAGAGAAATGTTTTAGGAGAACAAGTTGAAAACATGTCCATAACTACAACTACAACTACTCTTTGGTGTGTTTAGCTTTTTTTTATTTAATTTGAGAGTTTTAAAAATGTATTTGAATAGTTTAGTAGCCTACCTAGTCGTCATTATCATACAGTACTACAGTCTTTTGTCAAATGAAATAAACCTCTGCATGTATCTGTGGCCTAATAAAATGCACATAGGCTAGCCTGGTGTGTAATAATACACGTGTACATAGAAAATAATACAACATACTCAATTTTGTCTGTTCTTTGACTCTATGTTGCAGTGTAGGAGAAAATCATTTTGAAAAAGAACCTACTTTCATGTGTTGGAAAGCATCGAATATGATAATCATGTTTAATGTGAAAAACTTAATCAAAATTTTTATCATTTTACAAGACTACAATAATACCATTTCTGATCTTCAAAATTGTAGTTTACTGCCTGTAATTAATCAGGCAAAACAGCTGAGACGATCTATCATATTACACAAACTATGCATTGATTTGAACATGTGAACTGTTGCAGTTTATGGTTAAAGGAGCCGTATGTAAGAATGTGGCCAAAACTGGTACTGCAATCACTTTCAAATGACTGTAGAGCGGTGTATCCCCTCCCCCTCCTCCCAGACTCCAGGTTGCCAGATACGCTGCAGGATACAGCAGGAACGTAGGCTGCTACAAGAAGCTTTTTCTGTTAATTATGTTTATGCTTCAAATGAGAGATGTTTTGCAAAGTAATTATATATCGCAAAAATTTACTAATGGCGATTAGCCAAATATAATCGTTAAGATGTACGCTCGTATGTGACAGTACATTGTTAGAACAGTAGCTGTTAGTCTAACTTGTAACGGTAGGTATCTGTCATTAACGTAAGTACAAGAACAAGCCTCTGTCACTGTGTGTAACCGATATCAAAGATACAGCTATTCATTTAGCTGACGCTATAAGTGAAAGCGACCAGCTGTATTTTTTAACTCACCCTGCAGTACACGTCCATAACGCTAAAATATGTGATGTGAAAGATTACATGTCATTCTATTATTTTTGGCTGTAGAACTTGTATGAAAAACAATAATGGGCGTGTTAATGTTGTTTTCTTCAGCGTCTCAGCATAATGACAGAGAAACGGGCTCTGATAATGCATTGCTAATGTTAGCAATGACGACTCGCCGTTTTTATTAAGTTACCCAAACGATTCCTTACCTTTTCAATTCGATGACCCACCTCCTCCATATGAGCTAACGTAACGTTACTTTGCACGCGCATAACTTTGTTCGACTGTCATGAATATTTGAAATGTCCATTTACATCAAGTACAAGTTAGCCAAACATAGATGAATCTTACCTGTCCAGAAATTCTTCTCCGTTTTCAGCCGTCTCCATCTTTCAAAGGCATCTCCTAAACAGATCCTTGTTTTATTTCGGACTTTGTCACAAAGTATTTCGGATTCATAACAAGTTTTTTTTTTGGTTTCGCAACGTTAGACATTTTTTTTATCCGATTCCGACACGTTTGTAGCTGCAGCTGTGGTAACTAGCAGAGCTGGCAACCCGGATGCCGCAACACTACTGAATTCGTGATTGGTAGATAGGTGGAGGGTGGCGCATCAGACCAAAACACAACATGACAACATCAACATCAGTTGAGGGCTGCAACTTCACTTTTTAAATGACAATATCCTGGCCGGACTACTGTTGTCAGTGATATAAGTATTTGAAATGAACATGATTTCTTAATGTCTAGTGACATATCAGGGCCATTTTATGATTAATTGAAATAAATTTCTTACATACAGCTCCTTTAACATTGAAACTTTATCACCTTTTCGAAATAATCTATTAAACAAGTTGGGATTTGAGGAGCATGAACTAATATTTTCAGTTTCATTAGTTTTTGCACCTTGTCTCAAGGAAATAGGGGAAATATAAATATTCATGTAAGCGCCACACAGTGGAACTCAATATTTCAGGAACTAAATATATTGTAACACCAAACAGGGTGATAAGTTACGAACTTATGAAGCAGGAAAGTATTAAATGCTTTTAAATATAAACATTATAACTCTAAAGTAGCATTTAACATTAAATGTGTAAAAACGACAAATAAAATATATAAAACGACGGATAAAAATTCTGGCGTTCCTCAGTGTTGAGTGGGAGCTGACGGTTACAATCCAAATCAACTCAATCGGAAGGTTGTGTTCTAGTGATGCTGTATATCTGGGCTGTCACGTCATCAAGCGGATCAAGGCCTTCGGTCCACATCTTCATTCGGTCCGGTCTTTCACTATTCCCTACATTACTCCACTCATATAGTCCACTTGAAGGAGTGAATGAAAACGAGTGAACTCAGACACTGAGTCGCCGGAAGGGCGGTATAGTTTGTGCTTGCTGTTTAAAGGGGTGGTATAATGCCCTTTTCACAAGATGTAAAATAAGTCTCTGATGTCCCCAGAGTGTGTATGTGAAGTTTTAGCTCAAAATACCGCACAGATATTTTTATATAGCATGTTAAAGTTGTCACTTTTTGAGGGTGAGCAAAAAAAAACACAGTTTTTGTGTCTGTCCCTTTAATTGCAAATGAGCTGCTGCTCCCGGCACAGGGGGCGGAGCTACAACAGCTCGTGTCCTTTTACCTCACACAAAAATGCACTGAAAATTTCAAAAACATTTAGCTTTTTATGTTCAAACTGGAGTCAGAAAGATGGAGAGACTCAAGAAGAAGTGACAACATGTAGAGAACATTTCTGAATGGTTAGTTGATGGATTTATGTAGCATATGTGTAGTTATCTTCTAGTCATTGATTAGCATATTCTGTCCTGATAATCTATAAATCGTGTTCCGGGGCAGATTTTCTGTAAATTTTAGGGTTTGTGATGTCACTAACCCGGGAGGAAGCTCATTGTAGTCCCTACCAGCCGTTTGTTGTAGTCCTTAAAAAACAATTTCTTTAAAAGAAAATATCTCGCTTTGCTTTGAACTTTGAGTGTTGTTACTTTGCTGATGTTGTTAATGCTCGCAACATTACACACTAACTAAAGTTAGAAAAGTGAAATCAAAATCAGCCACCCCTTAATAATCATTTGAAACTTTGCAAACTGGCAGCTGTTGTGTTGGAGCCACAGATCTTCTGGATTTAGTCAGTCTCCGTTTTTTCTGTTTTTCATGCAATCCCAGATGGACTCGATGATGGTGAGATCAAATCATGCTTGTGCATACAAACATCTCACTGAACATCTCCCTGGGAAGAGCCAGGGAGGCGATGGAGGGTGGAGCCAGGTGACCCAAAGCACAGTTAGGACAAAGGCCCACGACGGAAATGATGGAGGAAGAAGCCAGGGTGGTGATGATGGAGGGAGGAGACAGGGAGGCGATGATGGAGGGAGGAGCCAGGTGACCCAAAGCACAGCCAGGACGAAGTCCCTCGGCTGAGATGATGGAGGGAGGAGCCAGGGTGGTGATGATGGAGGGAGGAGACAGGGTGGTGATGATGGAGGGAGGAGACAGGGAGGCGATGATGGAGGGAGCCAGGTAGGCAGTGATGGAGGGAAAAGCCAGGCCAGGGAGGCGATGATGGAGGGAGGAGCCAGGTGACCCAAAGCACAGCCAGGATGAAGGCCCACGGTAGAGATGATGGAGGGAGGAGCCAGGGTGGAGTCAGAGGACCCAGCACCAGTGGTGGAGCCAGGAGAGTTGGAGATTCAGGGAAGTCTCTCTGAGCCGCGGTGACAAGCCAAGGTGCCGAAGGACTGAGACGGAGCTGGTGTGACTGAGGACCAACCAGATCTAGAGAGAAGGTGGAGCCTGGAGAAGTCGTGAGGACGACGGTCCCAGGTGGAGCCGATCAGGAGATCGAAGGCATATCCGAGGAGCAAACGGAAGAGGAGCCGAGAAACAGAAGCTGAGAAACTGAAGAGGAGAAACAGAAGAAAAGCAGAGAAACTGAAGAGGAGAAACAGAAGAGGAGCTGAGAAACTGAAGAGGAGAAACAGAAGAGGAGCTGAGAAACTGAAGAGGAGAAACAGAAGAGGAGAAACAGAAGCTGAGAAACTGAAGAGGAGAAACAGAAGAGGAGCTGAGAAACTGAAGAGGAGAAACAGAAGAGGAGCTGAGAAACTGAAGAGGAGAAACAGAAGCTGAGAAACTGAAGAGCAGTAACAGAAGCTGCGAAACTGAAGAGGAGAAACAGAAGAAGAGCGGAGAAACTGAAGAAGAGAAACAGAAGCTGAGAAACTGAAGAGGGGAAACAGAAGAAGACCTGAAAAACTGAAGATGAGAAACAGAAGAGGAGCTGAGAAACTGAAGAGGAGAAACAGAAGCTGAGAAACTGAAGAGGAGAAACTGAAGAGGAGAAACAGAAGAGGAGCCAAGAAACTGAAGAGAAACAGAAGATCTGAGAAACTGAAGAGGAGAAACAGAAAAGGAGCCAAGAAACTGAAGAGGAGAAACAGAAGAGAAGGAACAGAAGAGGAGCCGAGAAACTGAAGAGAAACAGAAGAGGAGCTGAAAAACTGAAGAGGAGAAACAGAAGAGGAGCCGTCAAACTGAAGAGGAGACACAGAAGGAGAAACGGAAGAGGAGAAAGACTAAGAGGAGAAACAGAAGAGGAGAAACAGAAGAGCTGAGAAAAAGAAGAGGAGAAAGACTAAGAGGAGAAACAGAAAAGAAGAAACAGAAGAGGAGAAACAGAAGAGGAGCTGAGAAACTGAAGAGGAGCTGAGAAACAGAAGGGGAGAAATAGAAGAGGCGAATAAAGAGGAGAAACTGAAGAGGTGCTGAGAAACAGAAGAGTAGAAACAGAAGAGGAGCTGAGAAACAGAAGAGGAGAAACAGAAGAGGAGAAAGAGAAGAGGAGAAAGAGAAGAGGAGAAACTGGAGACGAGAAACAGAAGAGGAGCCAAGAAACAGAAGAGTAGAAACAGAAGAGGAACTGAGAAACAGAAAAGGAGAAAAACTAAAAGGAGAAACAGAACAGGAGAAACTGAAGAGGAGAAACAGAAGAAGAGAAAGACTAAGAGGAGAAACAGAAGAGGAGCAGAGAAAACAGAAGAGGAGAAACAGAAGAGGAGAAACTGAAGAGGAGCAGAGAAACAGAAGAGGAGAAACAGAAGAGGAGCTGAGAAACAGAAGAGGAGAAACAGAAGAGGAGAAACTGAAGAGGAGAAAGACTAAGAGGAGAAACAGAAGAGGAGAAACTGAAGAAAAGGAGAAACTGAAGAAAAGAGGAGAAACTGAAGAGGAGCTGACAAACTGAAGAGGAGAAACTGAAGAGGAGAAGCTGAAGAGGAGCTGAGAAACAGAAGAGAAGAAGAAGAGGAGCTGAGAAATAACAGGAGAAACTGGAGAGGAGGAACAGAAGAGGAGAAACAGAAGAGGAGCTGAAAAACTGAAGAGGAGAAACAGAAGAGGAGAAAGACTAAGAGGAGAAACAGAAAAGGAGCTGAGAAACAGAAGAAGAGAAAGACTAAGAGGAGAAACAGAAGAGGAGAAAAAGAAGAAGAGCCGAGAAACTGAAGAGGAGAAACAGAAGAGGAGCTGAGAAACTGAAGAGGAGAAACAAGCTGAGAAACTGAAGAGCAGTAACAGAAGCTGCAAAACTGAAGAGGAGAAACAGAAGAGGAGCTGAGAAACTGAAGAGGAGAAACAAGCTGAGAAACTGAAGAGCAGTAACAGAAGCTGCGAAACTGAAGAGGAGAAACAGAAGAAGAGCAGAGAAACAGAAGAGTAGAAACAGAAAAGGAGCTGAAAAACAGAAGAGAAGAGGAGAAACTGGAGACGAGAAACAGAAGAGGAGAAAGAGAAGAGGAGAAACTGGAGACGAGAAACAGAAGAGGAGCCAAGAAACAGAAGAGTAGAAACAGAAGAGGAACTGAGAAACAGAAAAGGAGAAAAACTAAAAGGAGAAACAGAACAGGAGAAACTGAAGAGGAGAAACAGAAGAAGAGAAAGACTAAGAGGAGAAACAGAAGAGGAGCAGAGAAACAGAAGAGAAGAAACAGAAGAGGAGAAACTGAAGAGGAGCTGAGAAACAGAAGAGGAGCTGAAAAACAAGAGTAGAAACAAGAGGAGCTGAGAAACAGAAGAGGGGAAAGACTAAGAGGAGAAACAGAAGAGGAGAAACAGAAGAGGAGAAACTGAAGAGGAGAAAGACTAAGAGGAGAAACAGAAGAGGAGAAACTGAAGAAAAGGAGAAACTGAAGAAAAGAGGAGAAACTGAAGAGGAGCTGAGAAACTGAAGAGGAGAAACTGAAGAGGAGAAGCTGAAGAGGAGCTGAGAAACAGAAGAGAAAAAGAAGAGGAGCTGAGAAATAATAGGAGAAAGACTAAGAGGAGAAACTGAAGAGGAGAAACTGAAGAGGAGGAACAGAAGAGGAGAAACAGAAGAGGAGCTGAAAAACTGAAGAGGAGAAACAGAAGAGGAGAAACAGAAGAGGAGCTGAGAAACAGAAGAAGAGAAAGACTAAGAGGAGAAACAGAAGAGGAGAAAAAGAAGAGGAGAAACTGAAGACGAGCTGAGAAACAGAAGAGGAGCTGAAAAACAGAAGAGTAGAAACAGAAGAGGAGTTGAGAAACAGAAGAGGAGAAAGACTAAGAGGAGAAACAGATGAGGAGAAACTGGAGAGGAGAAACAGAAGAGGAGCTGAGAAACAGAAAAAGAGAAAGACTAAGGGGAGAAACAGAAGAGGAGCTGAGAAACAGAAGAGTAGAAACAGAAGAGGAGCTGAGAAACAGAAGAGGAGAAAGACTAAGAGGAGAAACTGAAGAAAAGAGGAGAAACTGAAGAGAAGCTGAGAAACTGAAGAGGAGAAAGACTAAGAGGAGGAACAGAAGAGGAGAAACAGAAGAGGAGCTGAAAACTGAAGAGGAGAAACAGAAGAGGAGAAAAACTAAGAGGAGAAACAGAAGAGGAGCTGAGAAACAGAAGAAGAGAAAGACTAAGAGGAGAAAAAGAAGAGGAGAAACTGAAGAGGAGCTGAGAAACAGAAGAGGAGCTGAAAAACAGAAGAGTAGAAACAGAAGTGGAGAAAGACTAAGAGGAGAAACTGGAGAGGAGAAACAGAAGAGGAGCTGAGAAACAGAAGAAGAGAAAGACTAAGGGGTGAAACAGAAGAAGAGCTGAGAAACAGAAGAGGAGAAACAGAAGAGGAGCTGAAAAACAGAAGAGTAGAAACAGAAGAGGAGCTGAGAAACAGAGGAGGAGAAAGACTAAGAGGAGAAACAGAAGAG
This sequence comes from Gila orcuttii, assembly GCA_026230005.1. Classification (NCBI taxonomy): domain Eukaryota; kingdom Metazoa; phylum Chordata; class Actinopteri; order Cypriniformes; family Leuciscidae; genus Gila; species Gila orcuttii. The sequence goes on from JAPDVR010000018.1 coordinate 145,598, forward strand.
GAGCTGAGAAACAGAAGAAGAGAAAGACTAAGAGGAGAAACAGAAGAGGAGAAAAAGAAGAGGAGAAACTGAAGACGAGCTGAGAAACAGAAGAGGAGCTGAAAAACAGAAGAGTAGAAACAGAAGAGGAGTTGAGAAACAGAAGAGGAGAAAGACTAAGAGGAGAAACAGAAGAGGAGAAACTGGAGAGGAGAAACAGAAGAGGAGCTGAGAAACAGAAAAAGAGAAAGACTAAGGGGAGAAACAGAAGAGGAGCTGAGAAACAGAAGAGTAGAAACTGAAGAGGAGAAACAGAAGAGGAGAAAAACTAAGAGGAGAAACAGAAGAGGAGCTGAGAAACAGAAGAAGAGAAAGACTAAGAGGAGAAAAAGAAGAGGAGAAACTGAAGAGGAGCTGAGAAACAGAAGAGGAGCTGAAAAACAGAAGAGTAGAAACAGAAGTGGAGAAAGACTAAGAGGAGAAACTGGAGAGGAGAAACAGAAGAGGAGCTGAGAAACAGAAGAAGAGAAAGACTAAGGGGAGAAACAGAAGAAGAGCTGAGAAACAGAAGAGGAGAAACAGAAGAGGAGCTGAAAAACAGAAGAGTAGAAACAGAAGAGGAGCTGAGAAACAGAGGAGGAGAAAGACTAAGAGGAGAAACAGAAGAGGAGAAACTGAAGAAAAGAGGAGAAACTGAAGAGGAGCTGAGAAACTGAAGAGGAGAAGCTGAAGAGGAGCTGAGAAACAGAAGAGAAAAAGAAGAGGAGCTGAGAAATAAGAGGAGAAAGACTAAGAGGAGAAACTGAAGAGGAGAAACAGAAGAGGAGAAACAGAAGAGGAGCTGAGAAACAGAAGAAGAGAAAGACTAAGGGGAGAAACAGAAGAAGAGCTGAGAAACAGAAGAGGACCTGAGAAACAGAAGAGGAGAAAGACTAAGAGGAGAAACAGAAGAGGAGAAACAGAAGAGGAGAAAAAGAAGAGGAGAAACTGAAGAAAAGAGAAGAAACTGAAGAGGAGCTGAGAAACTGAAGAGGAGAAAGACTAAGAGGAGAAACAGAAGAGGAGAAACTAAAGAAAAGAGGAGAAACTGAAGAGGAGCTGAGAAACTGAAGAGGAGAAACAGAAGAGGAGAAACAGAAGAGGAGCTGAAAAACTGAAGAGGAGAAACGGAAGAGGAGCTGAGAAACTAAAGAGGAGAAACAGAAGAGGAGCTGAGAAACTGAAGAGAAGAAACTGAAAAGGAAAACAGAAGAGGAGCCAAGAAACTGAAGAGAAACAGAAGAAGATCTGAGAAACTGTAGAGGAGAAACTGAAGAGGAGCTGAGAAACAGAAGAGGAGAAACTGAAGAGTAGCTGAAAAACAGAGGAGGAGCCAAGAAACAGAAGAGTAGAAACAGAAGAGGAGCTGAGAAACAGAAGAAGAGAAAGACTAAAAGGAGAAACAGAAGAAGAGCTGAAAAACAGATGTGTAGAAACAGAAGAGGAGCTGAGAAACAGAAGAAGAGAAAGACTAAGAGGAGAAACAGAAGAGGAGAAACAGAAGAGGAGCTGAGAAACTAAAGAGGAGAAACAGAAGCTGAGAAACTGAAGAGGAGAAACAGAAGAGTAGAAACAGAAGAGGAGCCAAGAAACTGAAAAGAAACAGAAGATCTGAGAAACTGAAGAGGAGAAACAGAAGAGGAGAAACTGAAGAAAAGAGGAGCTGAGAAACTGAAGAGGAGAAACTGAAGAGGAGAAACTGAAGAGGAGAAACTGAAGAGGAGCTGAGAAACAGAAGAGGAGAAAGACTAAGAGGAGAAACAGAAGAGGATAAACAGAATAGGGAAAAAGAAGAGGAGCTGAGAAAAAGAAGAAGAGAAACTGAAGAAAGGAGGATAAACTGAAGAGAAGCCGAGAAACTGAAGAGGAGAAACAGAAGTCAAGTCAAGTCAAATATATTTATATAGCGCTTTTCACAATACAGATTGTATCAAAGCTGCTTCACGGTATCAATCAAAACAACTTTACAATGTTTGTTTATTACTGAAAAAAATACATCCAAGTTTGGTAGAGCTGATCAATGGTATGATTGGTTAATTAATTTGAATATCCCCAACTGAGCAAGCCAAAGGCAACAGTGGCAAGGAACCGAAAAACTCCATCCAGTGACCTAATGGTGTCCTAAAACTCCATCAGATGACCCAATGGAGAAAAAAAAACCTTGGGAGAACCCAGGCTCAGTCGGGGGCCAGTTCTCCTCTGGCGTTTATGAACTAGAGGCCGAATTTACAGTAACTGTAAGATAAAAAATTTATATGAATGCCTGGCTAAATAGATGCGTCTTCAGTCTAGTTTTAAACTGGGAGAGCGAGTCTGAGCTACGAACAATATCAGGAAGGCTATTCCAGAGCTTCGGAGCTAAATGTGAAAATGCTCTGCCGCCTTTGGTGGATCTGGATATCCTAGGAATGACCAGAAGCCTTGAATTTAGTGATCTTAAAGAGCGCGATGGATTGTAAGGCGATAGAAGATCCGTTAAATAGACTGGAGCTAAACCATTTAGAGCTTTATAAGTCAAAAGCAATACCTTGTATTTAATACAGAACTTTATAGGTAACCACTGAAGTGATGATAAAATCGGTGTTATATGATCATATTTTCTTGATCTAGTAAGAACTCTAGCGGCTGCATTTTGGACTAACTGTAGCTTGTTTATTGAAGATGCAGGACAACCAGCTAATAAAGCATTACAGTAATCTAGTCTCGAGGTCATGAATGCATGAACTAACTTTTCTGCATCAGAGACTGATAGCATATTACGTAGCTTAGCAATGTTTCTAAGGTGGAAAAAGGCTGTTTTTGTAACATATGAAATATGCTTTTCAAAAGACAGGTTGCAGTCTAATGTAACACCCAGGTCTTTTACTGTAGCGGATAAAGTAACAGGGCATCCTAATATGTTAAAGTCGTGCTGTGAAAGGTTTTGTGGACGGTTTTTAGAACCGATAAGTATTACCTCTGTCTTGTCTGGATTTAATAAAAGAAAATTACGCGTCATCCAATCTTTTATATCTTTAACACAATCTGTCAATTTGGATAATTTAGCGTATTCATCTGGCCGTGATGAAATATATATTTGAGTGTCATCAGCATAACAATGGAAAGTAATTCCATGTTTCCTTAGAATATTACCAAGTGGCAGCATATATATTGAGAATAATAAAGGGCCTAACACAGATCCCTGCGGCACTCCATAGTTTGCCGAAGTTATAATCGATTTTTCTCCATTTAAGTTGACGAAATGGTAGCGGTCAGATAAGTATGACCTGAACCAGCTTAATGCTTGTCCTTGAACACCAGTGTAATTTTGTAGTCGATCTAAGAGTATTGTGTGATCTATAGTATCGAACGCAGCACTAAGATCAAGTAAAACTAGTAGTCAAGTCAAGTCAAATATATTTATATAGCGCTTTTCACAATACAGATTGTATCAAAGCTGCTTCACAGTATCAATCAAAACAACTTAACAATGTTTGTTTATTACTGGAAAAAAGACATCCAAGTTTGGTAGAGCTGATCAATGGTATGATTGGTTAATTAATTTGAATATCCCCAACTGAGCAAGCCAAAGGCAACAGTGGCAAGGAACCGAAAAACTCCATCCAGTGACCTAATGGTGTCCTAACACCCCATCAGATGACCCAATGGAGAAAAAAAAACCTCGGGAGAACCCAGGCTCAGTCGGGGGCCAGTTCTCCTCTGGCGTTTATGAACTAGAGGCCGAATTTACAGTAACTGTAAGATAAAAAATTTATATGAATGCCTGGCTAAATAGATGCGTCTTCAGTCTAGTTTTAAACTGGGAGAGCGAATCTGAGCTACGAACAATATCAGGAAGGCTATTCCAGAGCTTCGGAGCTAAATGTGAAAATGCTCTGCCTCCTTTGGTGGATCTGGATATCCTAGGAATGACCAGAAGCCTCGAATTTAGTGATCTTAAAGAGCGCGATGGATTGTAAGGCGATAGAAGATCCGTTAAATAGACTGGAGCTAAACCATTTAGAGCTTTATAAGTCAAAAGCAATACCTTGTATTTAATACAGAACTTTATAGGTAACCAATGAAGTGATGATAAAATCGGTGTTATATGATCATATTTTCTTGATCTAGTAAGAACTCTAGCGGCTGCATTTTGGACTAACTGTAGCTTGTTTATTGAAGATGCAGGACAACCAGCTAATAAAGCATTACAGTAATCTAGTCTCGAGGTCATGAATGCATGAACTAACTTTTCTGCATCAGAGACTGATAGCATATTACGTAGCTTAGCAATGTTTCTAAGGTGGATAAAGGCAGTTTTTGTAACATATGAAATATGCTTTTCAAAAGACAGGTTGCAGTCTAATGTAACACCCAGGTCTTTTACTGTAGCGGATAAAGTAACAGGGCATCCTACTATGTTAAAGTCGTGCTGTGAAAGGTTTTGTGGACGGTTTTTAGAACCGATAAGCATTACCTCTGTCTTGTCTGGATTTAATAAAAGAAAATTACGCGTCATCCAATCTTTTATATCTTTAACACAATCTGTCAATTTGGATAATTTAGCGTATTCATCTGGCCGTGATGAAATATATATTTGAGTGTCATCAGCATAACAATGGAAACTAATTCCATGTTTCCTTAGAATATTACCAAGTGGCAGCATATATATATTGAGAATAATAAAGGGCCTAACACAGATCCCTGCGGCACTCCATAGTTTGCCGAAGTTATAATAGTTTTTTCTCCATTTAAGTAGACGAAATGGTAGCGGTCAGATAAGTATGACCTGAACCAGCTATTGTCCTTCAACACCAGTGTAATTTTGTAGTCGATCTAAGAGTATTGTTGTCATGATCCTGGTATTCTCCTTCCTTTCTCTGTCTCCCTCTTCTGGTCACACACGCTATTTTCTTTCATTCATTCACTCACACATACACACACACACACACACTCTGTGCAGACACACCCATTTACTATTACTCTCTTCATTCTCTGCCAGCCCTCTTCAATTATCGCTATTGCATTCATCCCCTTCTCACCTGCTACCTCTTTACCTCTGATTAGCCTTCCTACTTCTTGTTCCTTCTTCCACCTCTCCTTTGCCAGATTATTATCTATGATTGCGTACGAGTCTGACTGTTCACCTGATTATCCTGTCCTGCCCTGTCTTGTTTGGTGAGTCCTGTTCTGCAGGCTTCCCTGATTGTTTGTTCGCTAAAGCTATTATCTGCCCAGTTACCCTGCTACTGAAGACTAGAGACGGGTTCCTTACCTGAGTCCCTACCGCTGCTGTTGTGGCTCTGCTTTTCTCCTGTGTTGCCACTCCGGGACCCACCAGCCCAGTCCAGGGTTACATCTCTATTGTTTGCAGCATTTAATGAGAGACTTTCTGTTGCTAGCCCTACGAGGCGCATTTCCTTGTTATATTAAAGACATTGTTAATCTGCCATCGCTCTTGGGTCCTTCCTTCAGACATCTCTGACAGAATAATCTGGCCAAAATGGACCCAACGATGGAAAACTCCATTCAGATGGCGATCGAGCATCAAGGAGCCATGCTGGGCCGTCACGAGGAGGAACTTCCACTACCAGACACGCAGTGGAGTCCTTAGCGGCTCGGATGACCGACCTCTCCGAGCAGATTCACCATCTCCGGCTTGATCCTCCACCCAGACCTCAAGACGTTCATGAGCCCAGGGTTAACAATCCGCCCTGTTATGCCGGTGAGCCTTCAGAATGTCGCTCCTTTTTGACACAATGTGAGGTGGTGTTTTCTCTTCAACCAGTCACTTACTCCCAGGATCGAGCCCGGATCGCCTATATTATCTCCTTGCTCACCGGAAGGGCTCGCGAATGGGGCACGGCGGTTTGGAACGCCGAGTCGGACTGTTTAGACCGGTATTTGCTGTTTAGAGAAGAGATGACCCGAGTTTTTGACCGCTCCGCTCATGGAACAGAGGCTTCTCGTCTTCTCTCATCTCTTCGTCAAGGTAGACGTTCGGTTCCCGACTTTGCTATTGAATTCCGCACTCTCGCTACTTCCTGCGGATGGAACGAACCCGCCCAGGTCGCTCGTTTTTTTGAGGGACTCAATGCAGACATTAAAGATGAGGTAATCTCCCGGGAACTTCCTACTCGTCTTGACGCTTTGATCGACCTGGCCATTCGCATCGACAAGCGTTTCGAGCTCCGGCGTCGATCTCGCAGTATGGAGTCCACTCTCCTTTCCCCGCTCCCCGCTACCACCATTTCCTCCTCCGCTAGTGCTGGGACGGAGCCTATGCAGCTGGGAGGGATTCGCATTACCACCGCTGAACGCGAACGCCGAATCTCTAATCGACTCTGCCTTTACTGCGGATCGGCTGGTCACTTTGTGTCGACATGTCAACTAAAAGCCAACGCTCGCCAGTAGAGAGAGGGTTACTGGCGAGCGCTACTGCCCTTGTCCCTCCACTCAGAACCCGCACTACTTTTTCTACTGCTCTCCACTGGCCGGGCTCCTCCGTTTCCTGTCAAGCCCTTATCGACTCGGGAGCTGAGGGAAGTTTTATTGATGAGGCCTGGGCTCTTGAACAGGGTATTCCTTTAATTGATTTAAATCAGCCCACTTCTGTTTTCGCTCTCGATGGCAGTGTCCTCGAGAAGGTTCACCGTGCTACCATACCGGTGAGTCTTACTGTCTCGGGTAATCACAGAGAGACAATTTCGCTTTTAATTTTTCATTCTCCTTATATACCTGTTGTGTTGGGCCATCCTTGGCTTGTGGAACACAATCCTCAGATCGATTGGGCCAGGGGTTCTATTCTTTCATGGAAATTATCATGTCATGTTAAATGTTTAGTGTCTGCTGTTCCCCCCGTTTCCTCTGTTTCTGTGTTTCAGGAGGATCCAGGTGATTTGTCTGGGGTGCCGGAGGAGTACCATGATTTGCGGGCGGTCTTCAGCCGTTCCCGGGCCACTTCTCTCCCTCCTCATAGACCCTATGACTGCGGTATCGACCTCCTCCCCGGCACAACGCCCCCTCGAGGGCGGCTATATTCTTTATCAGCCCCAGAACGCGAAGCCCTTGAGAAATATCTCTCTGAATCCTTAGAAGCCGGTACTATTGTCTCGTCCTCCTCTCCCGCCGGTGCTGGATTCTTCTTTGTGAAAAAGAAGGATGGTTCTTTGCGCCCTTGCATTGACTATCGTGGGCTAAATGACATAACGGTGAAGAATCGCTATCCTCTTCCCCTTGTGTCATCCGCCTTCGAGGTTCTGCAGGGCGCAAAGATTTTCACAAAGCTGGATTTACGCAATGCGTACCATTTGGTGCGCATTAAGGAGGGAGACGAGTGGAAAACTTCGTTTAACACTCCACTTGGGCACTTCGAGTATCGGGTTTTACCGTTCGGGTTGGTCAACGCTCCCGCCGTGTTCCAAGCTCTGGTGAATGATGTTTTGAGAGATATGCTCAATATTTTTGTTTTCGTGTACTTGGATGATATTTTGATTTTCTCCCCTTCTCTCCAGGTGCACGTCCAGCACGTTCGTCGGGTTCTCCAACGGCTTCTAGAGAATCGTTTGTTTGTAAAAGCAGAGAAGTGCATGTTTCACGCCCAGTCTGTCACGTTTCTCGGTTCTGTGATTTCGGCGGAGGGGATCAGCATGGACCCTACTAAGGAGCAGGCTGTTACCGGGTGGCCGGTGCCTGACTCTCGCGTTGCTCTTCAGCGTTTTCTGGGGTTTGCGAATTTTTACAGAAGGTTTATCCGCAATTTTAGTCAGGTAGCCGCGCCTCTAACCGCACTCACCTCCGTCAAGTCTCGTTTTGAGTGGTCTCGGGCTGCCCAGACAGCCTTTGATCATCTCAAGTCTTTGTTTACTTCCGCTCCCATTCTCACTACTCCTGATACCTCCAACCAATTCATCGTCGAAGTGGACTCGTCAGAGGTGGGCGTCGGGGCCATCCTCTCCCAACGCCTTTCCACTGACGGCAAGGTTCATCCGTGCGCTTATTTTTCTCACCGCCTTACACCGTCTGAACGCAATTACGACGTGGGTAACCGCGAACTGTTGGCCATTCGTTTAGCGTTGGGCGAGTGGCGTCACTGGCTAGAGGGCTCCTCCGTTCCGTTCATAGTCTGGACCGACCACAGAAATCTCGAGTACATCCGATCTGCTAAGCGTCTTAACGCTCGTCAGGCTCGTTGGGCGTTATTTTTTGGTCGTTTCAATTTTACCATTTCTTATCGCCCCGGTTCGAAGAATCTCAAGCCCGACGCGCTTTCTCGCCAGTTCGCTTCCCCCAAGGAGGTCCCTGTCAAGGAAGAGATCCTTCCTCAGGGATGCGTCATCGGTGCTTCCATCTGGGGAATCGAACGATTAGTCAAACGAGCTCTTTCCCTTGTCACCGTTCCTCGTCAGTGTCCTAGGAATTTGTTGTTTGTTCCCGTCACTGCGCGCTCTGCCGTTCTGCAATGGGGGCATTCCTCTAAGCTATTCGCTCATCCTGGAGTAAGAGGAACACTTGCGGCTATCCGCCAAAGATTTTGGTGGCCCACCCGCGAACGTGATATCCGCCGGTTCGTTGCGTCTTGCTCTGTCTGTGCTCAGACCAAACCCAGTAATGCACCGCCCGCTGGACTTCTCCGGCCGCTTCCTATTCCGTCCCGTCCGTGGTCTCATATCGCGCTCGATTTTATAACAAGACTTCCCTCCTCGGAGGGAAATACTGTTATTCTCACGGTCGTTGACAGGTTTTCCAAAGCCGCTCATTTTATCCCTCTTCCTAAGCTCCCCTCCGCCAAAGAGACTGCACAGACTGTCGTCGATCATGTCTTCAAGATTCACGGTCTCCCCTCAGATATCGTTTCTGACAGGGGACCCCAATTCACTTCTCAATTCTGGAAAGAATTTTGTCGACTAATCGGTGCGTCCCCTAGTCTCTCTTCCGGTTTTCACCCGCAAACTAATGGTCAGGCTGAGCGCGCTAATCAGATTATTGGGCGCATTCTGCGCAGTCTTGCGTTCCGCAACCCCGCGTCTTGGACCGAACAGCTTCCTTGGGCTGAGTACGCGCACAATTCTGCTCCGTCCTCCGCCACCGGCCTGTCTCCTTTCCATTGCTGTCTTGGGTATCAACCGCCGCTTTTTCCGTCCCAAGACTCTGATTCTAGTGTCCCGTCGGCCAAGGCTTTTATTCGCCGCTGTAGACGCACATGGAGAAGGGTGAGATCAGCGTTATGTCATTCTCGTTCCCTCACTCGTCGGGCTGCTAATAAACACCGCGTTAAGAGTCCTAGGTATACTTGTGGTCAGAGGGTGTGGCTCTCTACCCTTAACCTCCCGTTACAGTCCGTTTCTCGCAAATTGGCCCCCAGATTCATTGGACCTTTTCGTGTTTCTAAGGTCATGAGCCCTGTCACTATCAGGCTTAAACTTCCTCCCAATCTCCGACGTATTCATCCAGTCTTTCACGTGTCTTGCGTAAAACCTGTCATACGCGCCCCGACCCGTCCTGCACCTCTTCCCATTCACGTTGAGGGTTCTCCCGTCTATAGAGTTCGCAGGTTATTGGATGTCCGTCCTCGAGGCCGCGGTCATCAATTTCTGGTCGATTGGGAGGGATACGGTCCTGAGGAGAGAAGCTGGATCCCCTCCTGGGACGTCCTGGACCGCTCGCTCATTGATGACTTCTACCGCTCCCGTCAGGCTCCGTCCTCGGGAGCGCCTGGTGGCGCTCGTTGAGGAAGGGGTACTGTCATGATCCTGGTATTCTCCTTCCTTTCTCTGTCTCCCTCTTCTGGTCACACACGCTATTTTCTTTCATTCATTCACTCACACATACACACACACACACACACTCTGTGCAGACACACCCATTTACTATTACTCTCTTCATTCTCTGCCAGCCCTCTTCAATTATCGCTATTGCATTCATCCCCTTCTCACCTGCTACCTCTTTACCTCTGATTAGCCTTCCTACTTCTTGTTCCTTCTTCCACCTCTCCTTTGCCAGATTATTATCTATGATTGCGTACGAGTCTGACTGTTCACCTGATTATCCTGTCCTGCCCTGTCTTGTTTGGTGAGTCCTGTTCTGCAGGCTTCCCTGATTGTTTGTTCGCTAAAGCTATTATCTGCCCAGTTACCCTGCTACTGAAGACTAGAGACGGGTTCCTTACCTGAGTCCCTACCGCTGCTGTTGTGGCTCTGCTTTTCTCCTGTGTTGCCACTCCGGGACCCACCAGCCCAGTCCAGGGTTACATCTCTATTGTTTGCAGCATTTAATGAGAGACTTTCTGTTGCTAGCCCTACGAGGCGCATTTCCTTGTTATATTAAAGACATTGTTAATCTGCCATCGCTCTTGGGTCCTTCCTTCAGACATCTCTGACAGAATAATCTGGCCAAAATGGACCCAGCGATGGAAAACTCCATTCAGATGGCGATCGAGCATCAAGGAGCCATGCTGGGCCGTCACGAGGAGGAACTGTCCACTACCAGACACGCAGTGGAGTCCTTAGCGGCTCGGATGACCGACCTCTCCGAGCAGATTCACCATCTCCGGCTTGATCCTCCACCCAGACCTCAAGACGTTCATGAGCCCAGGGTTAACAATCCGCCCTGTTATGCCGGTGAGCCTTCAGAATGTCGCTCCTTTTTGACACAATGTGAGGTGGTGTTTTCTCTTCAACCAGTCACTTACTCCCAGGATCGAGCCCGGATCGCCTATATTATCTCCTTGCTCACCGGAAGGGCTCGCGAATGGGGCACGGCGGTTTGGAACGCCGAGTCGGACTGTTTAGACCGGTATTCGCTGTTTAGAGAAGAGATGACCCGAGTTTTTGACCGCTCCGCTCATGGAACAGAGGCTTCTCGTCTTCTCTCATCTCTTCGTCAAGGTAGACGTTCGGTTCCCGACTTTGCTATTGAATTCTGAACTCTCGCTACTTCCTGCGGATGGAACGAACCCGCCCAGGTCGCTCGTTTTTTTGAGGGACTCAATGCAGACATTAAAGATGAGGTAATCTCCCGGGAACTTCCTACTCGTCTTGACGCTTTGATCGACCTGGCCATTCGCATCGACAAGCGTTTCGAGCTCCGGCATCGATCTCGCAGTATGGAGTCCACTCTCCTTTCCCCGCTCCCCGCTACCACCATTTCCTCCTCCGCTAGTGCTGGGACGGAGCCTATGCAGCTGGGAGGGATTCGCATTACCACCGCTGAACGCAAACGCCGAATCTCTAATCGACTCTGCCTTTACTGCGGATCGGCTGGTCACTTTGTGTCGACATGTCAACTAAAAGCCAACGCTCGCCAGTAGAGAGAGGGTTACTGGCGAGCGCTACTGCCCTTGTCCCTCCACTCAGAACCCGCACTACTTTTTCTACTGCTCTCCACTGGCCGGGCTCCTCCGTTTCCTGTCAAGCCCTTATCGACTCGGGAGCTGAGGGAAGTTTTATTGATGAGGCCTGGGCTCTTGAACAGGGTATTCCTTTAATTGATTTAAATCAGCCCACTTCTGTTTTCGCTCTCGATGGCAGTGTCCTCGAGAAGGTTCACCGTGCTACCATACCGGTGAGTCTTACTGTCTCGGGTAATCACAGAGAGACAATTTCGTTTTTAATTTTTCATTCTCCTTATATACCTGTTGTGTTGGGCCATCCTTGGCTTGTGGAACACAATCCTCAGATCGATTGGGCCAGGGGTTCTATTCTTTCATGGAAATTATCATGTCATGTTAAATGTTTAGTGTCTGCTGTTCCCCCCGTTTCCTCTGTTTCTGTGTTTCAGGAGGATCCAGGTGATTTGTCTGGGGTGCCGGAGGAGTACCATGATTTGCGGGCGGTCTTCAGCCGTTCCCGGGCCACTTCTCTCCCTCCTCATAGACCCTATGACTGCGGTATCGACCTCCTCCCCAGCACAACGCCCCCTCGAGGGCGGCTATATTCTTTATCAGCCCCAGAACGCGAAGCCCTTGAGAAATATCTCTCTGAATCCTTAGAAGCCGGTACTATTGTCTCGTCCTCCTCTCCCGCCGGTGCTGGATTCTTCTTTGTGAAAAAGAAGGATGGTTCTTTGCGCCCTTGCATTGACTATCGTGGGCTAAATGACATAACGGTGAAGAATCGCTATCCTCTTCCCCTTGTGTCATCCGCCTTCGAGGTTCTGCAGGGCGCAAAGATTTTCACAAAGCTGGATTTACGCAATGCGTACCATTTGGTGCGCATTAAGGAGGGAGACGAGTGGAAAACTGCGTTTAACACTCCACTTGGGCACTTCGAGTATCGGGTTTTACCGTTCGGGTTGGTCAACGCTCCCGCCGTGTTCCAAGCTCTGGTGAATGATGTTTTGAGAGATATGCTCAATATTTTTGTTTTCGTGTACTTGGATGATATTTTGATTTTCTCCCCTTCTCTCCAGGTGCACGTCCAGCACGTTCGTCGGGTTCTCCAACGGCTTCTACAGAATCGTTTGTTTGTAAAAGCAGAGAAGTGCATGTTTCACGCCCAGTCTGTCACGTTTCTCGGTTCTGTCATTTCGGCGGAGGGGATCAGCATGGACCCTACTAAGGTGCAGGCTGTTACCGGGTGGCCGGTGCCTGACTCTCGCGTTGCTCTTCAGCGTTTTCTGGGGTTTGCGAATTTTTACAGAATGTTTATCCGCAATTTTAGTCAGGTAGCCGCGCCTCTAACCGCACTCACCTCCGTCAAGTCTCGTTTTGAGTGATCTCGGGCTGCCCAGACAGCCTTTGATCATCTCAAGTCTTTGTTTACTTCCGCTCCCATTCTCACTACTCCTGATACCTCCAACCAATTCATCGTCGAAGTGGACGCGTCAGAGGTGGGCGTCGGGGCCATCCTCTCCCAAAGCCTTTCCACTGACGGCAAGGTTCATCCGTGCGCATATTTTTCTCACCGCCTTACACCGTCTGAACGCAATTACCACGTGGGTAACCGCGAACTGTTGGCCATTCATTTAGCGTTGGGCGAGTGGCGTCACTGGCTAGAGGGCTCCTCCGTTCCGTTCATAGTCTGGACCGACCACAGAAATCTCGAGTACATCCGATCTGCTAAGCGTCTTAACGCTCGTCAGGCTCGTTGGGCGTTATTTTTTGGTCGTTTCAATTTTACCATTTCTTATCGCCCCGGTTCGAAGAATCTCAAGCCCGACGCGCTTTCTCGCCAGTTCGCTTCCCCCAAGGAGGTCCCTGTCAAGGAAGAGATCCTTCCTCAGGGATGCGTCATCGGTGCTTCCATCTGGGGAATCGAACGATTAGTCAAACGAGCTCTTTCCCTTGTCACCGTTCCTCGTCAGTGTCCTAGGAATTTGTTGTTTGTTCCCGTCGCTGCGCGCTCTGCCGTTCTGCAATGGGGGCATTCCTCTAAGCTATTCGCTCATCCCGGAGTAAGAGGAACACTTGCGGCTATCCGCCAAAGATTTTGGTGGCCCACCCGCGAACGTGATATCCGCCGGTTCGTTGCGTCTTGCTCTGTCTTCACCGCCCGCTGGACTTCTCCGGCCGCTTCCTATTCCGTCCCGTCCGTGGTCTCATATCGCGCTCGATTTTATAACAGGACTTCCCTCCTCGGAGGGAAATACTGTTATTCTCACGGTCGTTGACAGGTTTTCCAAAGCCGCTCATTTTATCTCTCTTCCTAAGCTCCCCTCCGCCAAAGAGACTGCACAGACTGTCGTCGATCATGTCTTCAAGATTCACGGTCTCCCCTCAGATATCGTTTCTGACAGGGGACCCCAATTCACTTCTCAATTCTGGAAAGAATTTTGTCGACTAATCGGTGCGTCCCCTAGTCTCTCTTCCGGTTTTCACCCGCAAACTAATGGTCAGGCCGAGCGCGCTAATCAGATTATTGGGCGCATTCTGCGCAGTCTTGCATTCCGCAACCCCGCGTCTTGGACCGAACAGCTTCCTTGGGCTGAGTACGCGCACAATTCTGCTCCGTCCACCGCCACCGGCCTGTCTCCTTTCCATTGCTGTCTTGGGTATCAACCGCCGCTTTTTCCGTCCCAAGACTCTGATTCTAGTGTCCCGTCGGCCAAGGCTTTTATTCGCCGCTGTAGACGCACATGGAGAAGGGTGAGATCAGCGTTATGTCATTCTCGTTCCCTCACTCGTCGGGCTGCTAATAAACACCGCGTTAAGAGTCCTAGGTATACTTGTGGTCAGAGGGTGTGGCTCTCTACCCTTAACCTCCCGTTACAGTCCGTTTCTCGCAAATTGGCCCCCAGATTCATTGGACCTTTTCGTGTTTCTAAGGTCATGAGCCCTGTCACTATCAGGCTTAAACTTCCTCCCAATCGCCGACGTATTCATCCAGTCTTTCACGTGTCTTGCGTAAAACCTGTCATACGCGCCCCGACCCGTCCTGCACCTCTTCCCATTCACGTTGAGGGTTCTCCCGTCTATAGAGTTCGCAGGTTATTGGATGTCCGTCCTCGAGGCCGCGGTCATCAATTTCTGGTCGATTGGGAGGGATACGGTCCTGAGGAGAGAAGCTGGATCCCCTCCCGGGACGTCCTGGACCGCTCGCTCATTGATGACTTCTACCGCTCCCGTCAGGCTCCGTCCTCGGGAGTGCCTGGTGGCGCTCGTTGAGGAAGGGGTACTGTCATGATCCTGGTATTCTCCTTCCTTTCTCTGTCTCCCTCTTCTGGTCACACACGCTATTTTCTTTCATTCATTCACTCACACATACACACACACACACACACTCTGTGCAGACACACCCATTTACTATTACTCTCTTCATTCTCTGCCAGCCCTCTTCAATTATCGCTATTGCATTCATCCCCTTCTCACCTGCTACCTCTTTACCTCTGATTAGCCTTCCTACTTCTTGTTCCTTCTTCCACCTCTCCTTTGCCAGATTATTATCTATGATTGCGTACGAGTCTGACTGTTCACCTGATTATCCTGTCCTGCCCTGTCTTGTTTGGTGAGTCCTGTTCTGCAGGCTTCCCTGATTGTTTGTTCGCTAAAGCTATTATCTGCCCAGTTACCCTGCTACTGAAGACTAGAGACGGGTTCCTTAGCTGAGTCCCTACCGCTGCTGTTGTGGCTCTGCTTTTCTCCTGTGTTGCCACTCCGGGACCCACCAGCCCAGTCCAGGGTTACATCTCTATTGTTTGCAGAATTTAATGAGAGACTTTCTGTTGCTAGCCCTACGAGGCGCATTTCCTTGTTATATTAAAGACATTGTTAATCTGGGTCCTTCCTTCAGACATCTCTGACAATTGTGTGATCTATAGTATCGAACGCAGCACTAAGATCAAGTAAAACTAGTACTGAGATACAGCCTTGGTCCGAAGCTAAAAGTAAATCATTAGTGATTCTAACAAGCGCAGTTTCAGTGCTATGATGTGGCCTGAATCCAGACTGAAACTTTTCATAGATGTCGTTTTCTTGCAAGAAAGAGCCGAGTTGAGCGGACACAACTTTTTCTAATATTTTTGACATAAATGGAAGATTCGAAATGGGTCTGTAATTTGCTAGGTTATTTGGATCTAATTGTGGTTTCTTAATAAGAGGTTTTATAACTGCCAGCTTGAACGTTCTTGGAACATGACCTAAAGATAAAGATGAGTTAATAATATTGAGAAGAGGCTCTTCCACTATAGGTAACACTTCTTTCAGTAATTCAGTTGGTATAGGATCTAATAAACATGTTGTTGTTTTAGATGAAGTGATAAGTTTATTTAACTCTTTTTGTTCTATGGTTGTAAAGCATTGTAATTGTTCTTGCGGGGTGATAATTGCGGCCGAATTATAAGGCGCGAGCAAAGATCGAACGTTTACGATTTTGATTCTGATGCTTTCAATTTTCTCGGTGAAGAAGTTCATGAAATCATTACTACTAAACTGTAACGAGGTATTTTGTTCAGACGACGTCTGTTTATTTGTTAGTCTAGCCACGGTATTAAATAAAAACCTTGGATTATTTCGGTTGTTTTCTATTAATTTGCTGAGGTGGTCAGCCCTGGCCGTTTTAAGTGCCTTTTTATAAAGTGACATACTGTCTTTCCACGCGATTCTAAAGACCTCTAAATTAGTTTTTTTCCATTTACGCTCTAAATTACGGGTTTCTCTCTTTAAAACATACGTAGTATTATTGTACCATGGTGCTATACTTTTTTCTCTGACCTTTTTTAATCTAATGGGTGCAACAATATCCAATGTTCTAGAGAGAATGGTGCTCATAGTGCTAGTTAGTTCGTCTAGTTCATCTGTTTGTTTGGGTTCAGGCAGCAGCTGAGACAGATCAGATAAGCTATTTGAGAAATGATCTATGGTGGATGGACGAATTGTTCTACCTGGTCGATAACGTGGCGCAGCATGACATATTACAGCAGTGCGTAATATGCAAGTTACCAAGTAGTGGTCAGTGACATCATCACTTTGTGGAATGATATCTATATCGGTTGGATCGGTTCCATATGATATAATTAAATCGAGTGTATGATTAAGACGATGAGTTGGTCCGGTGACGTTTTGCTTGACCCCGAAGGAGTTTAATAAATCTGTAAACGCAGCCCCTAACGCATCATTTAAATTATCTACGTGTATGTTAAAATCTCCAACAATTAATGCTTTATCGACATTGACCAAAAGATCTTATAGAAAGTCAGCAAACTCTTTTAGGAAATTGGTGTAAGGCCCTGGAGGTCTATATACGGTAGCCAATGCTAGAGATAATAGGGATTTTTTTCTTACATTTAAGAGCGTAACATTTAGCACAAGCACTTCAAACGAATTAAACCTATGACGAGTTTTCTGAGTAACATTAAGGATATCTCTGTAGACTGTTGCAACACCGCCGCCACGACCGATCAGACGGGGCTCATGCTTATAACAGTATCCTGGCGGAGTAGACTCATTTAGACCGAAATACTCATTTGGTTTAAGCCAGGTTTCAGTAAGGCACAGAACATCGAAATTATTATCTGTGACCATTTCATTTACAATAACCGCCTTAGGTGTGAGCGATCTAATGTTTAGAAGACCTAGCTTTAGAAATTGTTTTTGTTCACTAATAGCGAGATTTTTTTGTTTTAATAACAATTCGATTTTTTCTAGATCCCGCAGTAGATTTATTATTTGATCTTAGTAAACGAGGAATAGACACAGTTTCTATGCAATGTTCTACACTAGTATTAATATCAATTAAATTGGTGCAGTAGAGACTGTGATTTGGATTTTTGGTTACTAGTCAAACGGTATTTAACATCTTGGAGATGTTATCCGACAGAAGATCTGCCCCGATTCTACTTGGGTGTAAGCCATCAGCGCGGAAGAGCCTTGGTCGCTCCCAAAACAGATTCCAGTTATTTACAAAGATCAATGTCTGCTCATTGCACCATGACAATAACCATTCATTTAGCGCGAATAATCTACTGAACTTTTCATGCCCTCGTCGGTACGTAGGAAGCGGTCCAGACACAATAATCGATGTTTCAGGTGATGTGCTGCGTACCGTATCGATAAGGGTCCTGAAGTCTTTCTTCAGAACCTCCGTCTGTCGCAGTCTAATGTCGTTAGCTCCCGCGTGCAGCACAACAGCTCCGACGCGCTCCTCACCATTCAAGATCTCAGTTGAGAAACAGAAGAGGAGCTAAGAAACAGAAGAGGAGCTAAGAAACAGAAGAGTAGAAACAGAAGAGGAGCTTAAAAACAGAAGAGGAGAAAGACTAAGAGGAGAAACAGAAGCTGAGAAACTGAAGAGGAGCTGAGAAACTGAAGAGCAGAAACTGAAGAGGAGAAACAGAAGAGGAGAAACTGAAGAAAAGAGGAGAAACTGAGGAGGAGCTGAGAAACTGAAGAGGAGAAGCTGAAGAGGAGCTGAGAAACAGAAGAGGAGAAACAGAAGAGGAGCTGAGAAACAAGAGGAGAAAGACTAAGGAGAAACTGAAGAGGAGCTGAGAAACTGAAGAGGAGGAACAGAAGAGGAGAAACAGAAGAGGAGCTGAGAAACTGAAAAGGAGAAACAGAAGCTGAGAAACTGAGGAGAAGAAACGTCTCGGGTTATGACTATAACCCTTGTTCCCTGAGAAGGGAACGAGACACTGCGTCGTTGAAAACGACTCTTTGGGGACGCTCCCTTAGCGTGCGTCTCTGAAGTATGAATGAAACTATTCCAATCCTGATTGGTGTTGCGTCATGACGTAACATGTGACGGCATAACGGGATGCATAAAAGCGACGCCGGCACACACTAGCCTAGCGATGAAGCAAGACGCTCTCAGGCCCTGAGGGGCGTGGCAGGACGACGCAGTGTCTCGTTCCCTTCTCAGGGAACAAGGGTTATAGTCAAGTCAAGTCAAATATATTTATATAGCGCTTTTCACAATACAGATTGTATCAAAGCTGCTTCACAGTATCAATCAAAACAACTTAACAATGTTTGTTTATTACTGGAAAAAAGACATCCAAGTTTGGTAGAGCTGATCAATGGTATGATTGGTTAATTAATTTGAATATCCCCAACTGAGCAAGCCAAAGGCAACAGTGGCAAGGAACTGAAAAACTCCATCCAGTGACCTAATGGTGTCCTAAAACTCCATCAGATGACCCAATGGAGAAAAAAAACCTTGGGAGAACCCAGGCTCAGTCGGGGGCCAGTTCTCCTCTGGCGTTTATGAACTAGAGGCCGAATTTACAGTAACTGTAAGATAAAAAAATTATATAAATGCCTGGCTAAATAGATGCGTCTTCAGTCTAGTTTTAAACTGGGAGAGCGAGTCTGAGCAACGAACAATATCACGAAGGCTATTCCAGAGCTTCGGAGCTAAATGTGAAAATGCTCTGCCTCCTTTGGTGGATCTGGATATCCTAGGAAGCCTCGAATTTAGTGATCTTAAAGAGCGCGATGGATTGTAAGGCGATAGAAGATCCGTTAAATAGACTGGAGCTAAACCATTTAGAGCTTTATAAGTCAAAAGCAATACCTTGTATTTAATACAGAACTTTATAGGTAACCAATGAAGTGATGATAAAATCGGTGTTATATGATCATATTTTCTTGATCTAGTAAGAACTCTAGCGGCTGCATTTTGGACTAACTGTAGCTTGTTTATTGAAGATGCAGGACAACCAGCTAATAAAGCATTACAGTAATCTAGTCTCGAGGTCATGAATGCATTAACTAACTTTTCTGCATCAGAGACTGATAGCATATTACGTAGCTTAGCAATGTTTCTAAGGTGGAAAAAGGCTGTTTTTGTAACATATGAAATATGCTTTTCAAAAGACAGGTTGCAGTCTAATGTAACACCCAGGTCTTTTACTGTAGCGGATAAAGTAACAGGGCATCCTAATATGTTAAATTCATGCTGGGAAAGGTTTTGTGGACGGTTTTTAGAACCGATAAGTATTACTTCTGTCTTCCAATCATTCTTGGATTACGCGTCATCCAATCTTTTATATCTTTAACACAATCTGTCAATTTGGATAATTTAGCGTATTCATCTGGCCGTGATGAAATATATATTTGAGTGTCATCAGCATAACAATGGAAACTAATTCCATGTCTCCTTAGAATATTACCAAGTGGCAGCATATATATTGAGAATAATAAAGGGCCTAACACAGATCCCTGCGGCACTCCATAGTTTGCCGAAGTTATGATCGATTTTTCTCCATTAACCCTCTGGGGTCTAAGGGATTTTTGGGGTCCTTGAGATGTTCTGACATGCCCTGACATTTGTGCTTTTTTCAGTTGCTTATAAACATATTAATGGCAAAGGTGTAATTACACTCTATTTAGCACAAACAGGGCTACCATAATATGTGAGCATCATGTATGTACATGTTTGTATTTTTGAGGGAATATTGTTAATGCATGGTTATTGAAAAAAAAAAAATAAAGTTTCTGAAATAAGGCCACAAAACACATACTAAATATGTGTCCACAAGACTTTTGACTAATGGATGTCGTTGCCTAGAGTTTTTTCTTCAAAATGATGTGAAAATCATCCTGCCTAATCATTCACATAAAACAATACATTGATTTAAATTTTGTAAGACACTTTTTGTTTGGAAAGGCAATATGCGCAAGGGGCGTCAACGATTTCAACACCATCATGCATATTTAGTGGTTCACACCTGAGGAGACAATGGGGCCCACATACTTAATGAGCCATTCATTCAGGTGTGTCACTGAGCCACAAGAAAGAATGCAAGAGCAATATGTATGTGTGTGTGTGTATATATATGTATATATATATATTCTACCAAATTGGTTCACAGTTGAAAGCATCTCATTTTTTTAAATATTTTTCCATGTCTAGTAATTGTGCAGTTAATTCTCATACTGTATTTTCAGTTTTGGAATATGTATCCTCTCCCCAAATTTGTCACTAATAAAACTCAATAAAAATTATTTAAAGAAAAGGCTTATATTTACTTTTTAATATTTTTTTTACATCTACCTTGTAAATATTTTTTTTATTAAAAATGTTACAATTACAACAACAATTCAAGTGCAATCTTTCTTTGTAAAAACTAAAGTATACATTTTATCATACATATTTCAAAGTTAAGGATTCATTACTTTGGATATAGCCTAGGCTACATTGGAACAAACACATAATAACATATTATTTGATTACTTTATTTTTTACAAAACATACTATAGGCTATTTAACATATGAGCAAAAATTGGCAAACAAAAGCTTATTTGAGGTGGCAAATATTTTAGAGGAAAAATGTATAATCTATCCAAAACTAGAAAACGAAATGTTGTCTTTCATATGTCTGTAACATAGGTCTTTCGTTTATATAAGAAATATAAATGTTAATTTGCAGTTTAATACGTTGCTTATACAAATACATTTTATTTCAACATATTTCAGTCGATTTTTACTCATCTCAGTATAGCAATATAGTTTGCTAAAAGCGGATCATTCATTCACACACAGAAATGCAATTCAAATTTAAACTGTCTTTTTGCGAGTTGTAAACAGCGCATCTCTGCCGTTCATTCATTCACACACAGAAACGCAATTCACTTGAGAATGAAAAAAAAAATTACTACAGTAGTCTTTTTTTACAGTCAAAACTTTATAATCTATCCAAAACTAATCACAAAATCTTGTCTAAACATTCATATTTAGTCTGTAACATATTGTGTATGATATATTAGCATAATGTTAATTTGCAGTTTGTTGCTCATACGGACATTTTATTTCAACATATTTCAGTCTATTAAATTCAAATGTAAATTTAATAACATGTTTACTAATGTAGATGCGAGAGTGAATGAACGGCACAGACACGCGCTGTATAACTGTAGTAAACAAAGCGCGCGCGCCTGTGCAGTTCATTCATCATTTAGCCTACACACAGACATGCAATTCATATTTAAACAGTCTTTTTGCGGTTTACAGACCCTATCCAATATCGTGATTAGAACAAAGCACTTAAGAATAAATGACTTACTACATCAGCTGGATCCGTTGCTCCTCGAAATGAAACTACCAGCACTTCTGGTAAATTTTCCAGGGTTATTAGATAGTATTATTCCTCACAGGGTAGGGATACGCTGTGTTCACAGCGGTAGTAAGAAACTTACTAAACACGATGTGTTTTATAATCCAGCTGGTGGGCGTTGGCATGTTTGCATGGCTTGCCTTAGATCATTTGCGTTTGAATGCGCGCGCTCTCCGTGGGCGTGGCACATTAACGCGTAATGAGGTATAATGAGCTGGAAAGAAAAATACTGACATCTCTCTCTTTTCATACAGATTACATAAACTGAGAATATTTTTTTTTTATATAAATTACTTCATTTAAAAGAAGAGAATTTCAGCTTCATAAAGAGAAATCTCTCGTATCTCTGTGACAAGTATTGACAGAGTTACAGTTAATTTTTCGGACGCGTTTCAGAATGGACCTCACTGACGAGAGAAGGTAAAACGCGCATCATGTTTATTTTTCTTTATTTGACGAAAAGCACAACACTTTGTTTTTATTGTGAGTACCCACAAAAAAAATAGACACTTAACAGGATGTAATGATGTACAGCACTTATATGTAAGATCAAAATCAACAGAGTAATTTGAGTCTCTTTTGCACTGATAAGGAAAAAAGTGAGCTGGTATCGCCGGCGATACCGCCGACCCCAAAGGGTTAAAGTAGACGAAATGGTAGCGGTCAGATAAGTATGACCTGAACCAGCTTAATGCTTGTCCTTGAACACCAGTGTAATTTTGTAGTCGATCTAAGAGTATTGTGTGATCTATAGTATCGAACGCAGCACTAAGATCAAGTAAAACTAGTACTGAGATACAGCCTTGGTCCGAAGTTAAAAGTAAATCATTTGTGATTCTTCAGTGCTATGATGTGGCCTGAATCCAGACTGAAACTTTTCATAGATGTCGTTTTCTTGCAAGAAAGAGCCGAGTTGAGCGGACACAACTTTTTCTAATATTTTTGACATAAATGGAAGATTCGAAATGGGTCTGTAATTTGCTAGGTTATTTGGATCTAATTGTGGTTTCTTAATAAGAGGTTTTATAACTGCCAGCTTGAACGTTCTTGGAACATGACCTAAAGAGAAATAGTCATAACCCGAGACGTTCCCTTTCGAGGGAACTCGCACTGCGTCGTTGAAAACGACTCTTTGGGGAACGAATGCCCACTAGGCCAGGCACCAAAAAAAGCCTGCCCTAGAGTGAAACTGACCTCAGGCACTCAGCTAGGACGAGAGCACATGTGCGCCAGGCGTACTAGGGAGGTGCAAACTATAAAATCTGATAAAAGTGTGCGGGGTAGCCCAACCGGCTGCCTCACAGATCTCCTGGAGGGGCACTCCGGAAAGAAGGGCCCTAGAGGAAGCCATGCCTCTGGTAGAGTGAGCCCTAACGGCCAAAGGTGAAGGCAGACTGCGCACCTTATAGGCCGAGGCAATTGCCTGAACAATCCAGTTACTAATAGTTTGTTTGGATGCAGGGAGCCCCTTCTTAGGTGAACCGAAACACACCAACAGTTGGTCCGACCTCCTCCAAGAAGAGGACCTCTCAAGGTAAACACTCAAAGCTCTGACCGGGCAGAGCAAATGGAGCCTCTCTTCTTCTGCCGACACATGAGGTGGAGGATGAAATGCCTGCAGGACCGTAGACCGTGCCATGTTGGAAGGCACCTTAGGGACATAACCAGGCCTAGGATTCAAGATAGCCTTAACTCCTCCAGGGGCAAACTCCAAGCAGGCTGGTGTTACTGCCAGGGCTTGGAGATCTCCCACCCTCTTTAAAGAGGTAATAGCTAAGAGAAAAGCCATCTTAAACGTCAGGTCCTTGAGCGACGCCAACTGAAGGGGTTCGATAACCCTTCGAGAACCACCGCCAGGTCCCAGGCAGGAAACCTGCATCTGGTTGTCGGTCTCATCCTCCAAGTACCGCGGAGAAAACGAATGACCAGCTGGTGCCTCCCCAGAGGCCCATCACTCAGTGGTGCATGGAAAGGTGCCACGTACACTTTAAGTGTGGAAGGGGAGAGACCCGCAGAGAAACGATTTTGAAGAAACTCCAGAACTGAAGCCACTGGGCAGTTAACTGGATCTAACTCATGTTCCCTACACCAAGTGGAAAAAACATTCCACTTGAGGCCATATAATCTCCTAGTGGACGGAGCCCTAGAGCTCTAGGTACTGAACCCCCTCAGGGGCCAGACCCACAACTTCCACAGCTCCGGGCGAGGGTGAAATATTGTGCCCTCCGCCTGAGACAACAGATCCCTCCTCAGAGGAATCTGCCACGGTGGACCTATCAGGAGTGATATTATGTCTGAAAACCACACTCGGGCCGGCCACATTGGGGCAACCAGAAGTAGACTGATGCCCTCCTGACGGACCCTCTCCAGGACCCCCGGGAGCAGAGAGATCGGGGGAAAAGCGTACAGACGTAGCCTCGGCCAGGCCTGTACCATGGCATCCAGCCCCAGTGGGGCCGGATGTGTGAGGGAGAACCAAAGTGGACAGTGGGACGTCTCTCGAGACGCAAACAGATCCACTTCCATTGGCCCGAACCTCTCCCATATCAACTTCACTACATCTGGATGAAGTCTCCAATCCCCGGGCCTCAGCCCCTGCCTCGACAGGATGTCTGCTCCCTGATTCTGAACCCCCGGAACGTACATTGCCCTTAAGTACAGAAGTTTCCCTTGGGACCACAGGATAATCTGATGCGCCAATCTGTATAGAGGGCGCAATCTGAGTCCCCCTTGTCGGTTCAGATAAACTACTACTGATGTATTGTCCGATCGTACTAGGACATGGTAACCCTTGATGTCTGGGAGGAAGCTCCTCAGAGCCCTGAACACAGCCAACATCTCTAGGCAATTTATATGCCAGGAAAGATGATGGTCCTGCCACAGACCCCTGACAAAGCGGCCGTCCATGACCGCGCCCCAGCCAGTGAGTGAGGCATCTGTCGAAACGGACTTCCGGCGACATGACGCTCCTAACACTGGCCCTTGGGACAGGAACCAAGGTTTCTTCCATATTACTAGAGAACGAAGGCATCTGCGCGTTACTCTGATCATACTAAACGGATTCCCCTTGGGGGAAAACCCCTTGGCTTTCAGCCACCACTGAAGGGGCCTCATGTGTAGAAGGCCCAAAGGTATAATGTTGGATGCCGCTGCCATGAGGCCCAGCAGTCTTTGAAATCGCTTTACAGTGATGGCCTGGCCTAGCTTTATCCCGGACACCATCGCCTGAATGGACTCGATACGTGCGGGAGACATATGTGCCCGCATCGTAACCGAATTCCACACCACGCCCAGAAACGTTGTGCTCTGGGATGGTTCCAACACGCTCTTCTTTGTGTTGAGTCTCAACCCCAAGCTCTGAATGTGGCCAAGGACGACATCTCGATGCCGAACCGCCATTTCTCGAGACTGGGCCAGAATGAGCCAGTCGTCGATATAATTCAGTATGCGGATGCCCTGAAGTCTTAATGGAGCTAGTGCTGCATCCATGCATTTGGTGAATGTGCGGGGAGAGAGTGCTAGGCCGAACGGAAGAACCCGATATTGGTAAGCTTCGCCCCCGAAAGCGAACCTCAGGAACCTCAGGAACCTCCTGTGACATGGAAGGATGGAGACATGAAAATAAGCATCTTTTAGATCTATTGTGACAAACCAGTCCTCGGATCTGATTTGATTCACGATGATGGGAATAGTGAGCATTTTGAACCTGAACCTCCTCAGAGAATGGTTCAAATGTCTTAGATCTAAAATTGGCCTCAACCCTCCATCCTTTTTTTGGAACTATAAAGTACCGGCTGCAATACCCGGACATTCTGTCTGAAGGAGGAACATATTCTATGGCTTCCTTTATCAGCAGAGATTGCACTTCTTCTTCCATCACCTGAGCCTGCTCTGGAACCACTGCAGTCTGTACCACCCCAGAGAATTTTGGGGGGCGGTGACCGAACTGCAGTCTGTATCCCAATTTTATTATACGCAGGACCCATGCAGATATGTTGGGAAGATGACACCATGCCTCTACAAAATCTACTAAGGGAACCAGCCTCTCGAGGCTGGCCTCGGGTGTTTTCCGAGCACTGTTCTCGACCTTCTGAAGCGAGAAACCGGCAGGTTTTAGTTGATACGGATTTTGTGACCATAATTGATGCTCGTTTTTAATTTTTTGACACGAACGACACGGTGTGCGTTCGCTGGAAATTGATGTGGCCCGAAGCGTCAGAGACGGCGGGAACCCAACATCGATTCCCTGAGGGCTCCGCTGCGAGGGGGGGGGGGAGGATGGGGGGGGCTGGGGGGCTGCCCTCAGAGGTCCTACTACCACAGTTAGGACCTCTTTCCCAAAGCCCTCCTAGCTTGAAGGACGTCTCTCAAATCGCCCTTCTGGCCGGAGGATTTCGGCTGAGAGCGTTTCCTCTATTCCCAAGCTCCAGGAGGAGGGGCTCTAGAGGCAACACTCTCTTTTTCCTCCTGGCAGTATGAGGAGCTCGATGACGGCTAGGGCTGATCTCTTTGCCCCACCCTACTCGATTTGGACTTAGATTTACGGGGGAGGAACTGCTGGAACGCCGCAGATTGTTTCCTCGTCTCCTGAAACCTGTCGACGACAGATGTAACTGCGTCACCAAACAGGCCAGAAGACGAGAGCGGCGCATCAAGGAGAAACGATTTATCTTTCTCCTTGATGCCTGATAAATTCAGCCACAGATGTCTCTCCGTGGCCACCAAGGCTGCCATAGAGCGGCCGATAGCGCGGGCCGTCTCTTTAGTAGCACGGAGAGACAGGTCTGTGGCTTTACGCAGCTCAGAAATATCTTGAGGTGTTGGCCCCTCCCCCTCATCCAAATCTTTCAGGAGGTCGGCCTGGTATGCCTGCAAAATAGCCATCGAATGCAGACATGAACCACCCCGACCTGCCGCCATTTAAGCCCTGCCAACCAATGCAGAGGTCTCTCTGCATGGTTTGCTGGGCAGCGCCGGGGCTTTAAGGGAAGATGCTGCTTCTGGAGAGAGGTATCCAGCTAGTGCCTCCTCCACCTTAGGCATCTTCCCATATCCCATATCCCTTGCCCCTAAAACATTACTATAATCAATGCTCGCGGGACTAAAGATACGGGATGAATGGGGTTTTTCCCACGATCTCGCGATCTCATTGTGGAGATCGGGGAAAAAAGGCAATCCCCGGCACTGAGGCTGTGACCTGTGCTGCAGGAAACACTCATCTAATTTACTTTTAACTTGCGTTCCCTGCTCATCATGTGGCCAGCTGATGTTGAGTCTGGCCACAGCACGAGTCACAACCTCGATGAGCTCCTCATACGCATGACCGTGAACCGGCGAGTCTTGTTCACGGTCATCCGCCTCGATGCTGAGCACGTCCACTTCCTCGGAAGCAGAGAGCTCAAGCATCGGGCCCTGATCATGGGCAGAAGAAGCCGCAGCGCGGGCTTCTGCACCAATAACGAGGCTTCTGAAATAACGAGGGCAGGGGTGCACACACCGTTTAAACTGTTCACTCGCCATTTCTTTTTATATATATATATATATCACTCTGACAGACAAACAACACCAAATAAGACAGAACAACAGAGAGCGCTTGCTGAAGAGCGAAAAGCTAGTGTGTGTGTGTGCCGGCGTTGCTTTTATGCATCCGGTTATGCCGTTACATGTTACGTCATGACGCAACACCAATCAGGATTGGAATAGTTTCATTCATACTTCAGAGACGCACGCTAAGGGAGCGTCCCCAAAGAGTCGTTTTCAACGACGCAGTGCGAGTTCCCTCAAAAGGGAACTGAAGAGGAAGCCAAGAAACTGAAGAGAAATAGAAGAAGATCTGAGAAACTTTAGAGGAGAAACTGAAGAGGAGAAACCGAAGAGGAGAAACCAAAGAGGAGGAACCAAAGAGGAGAAACCAAAGAGGATAAACAGAAGATGAGCTGAGAAACAGAAGAGGAGAAACTTAAGCGGAGAAACAGAAGATGAGCTGAGAAACTGAAGAGGAGAAACTGAAGAGTAGCTGAAAAACAGAAGAGGAGAAACAGAAGAGGAGCCAAGAAACAGAAGAGTAGAAACAGAAGAGGAGAAACAGAAGACGAGCCAAGAAACAGAAGAGTAGAAACAGAAGAGGAGCTGAGAAACAGAAGAAGAGAAAGACTAAGAGGAGAAATGGAAGAAGAGCTGAAAAACAGAAGAGTAGAAACAGAAGATGAGCTGAGAAACTGAAGAGGAGAAACTGAAGAGTAGCTGAAAAACAGAAGAGGAGAAACAGAAGAGGAGCCAAGAAACAGAAGAGTAGAAACAGAAGAGGAGAAACAGAAGACGAGCCAAGAAACAGAAGAGTAGAAACAGAAGAGGAGCTGAGAAACAGAAGAAGAGAAAGACTAAGAGGAGAAATGGAAGAAGAGCTGAAAAACAGAAGAGTAGAAACAGAAGAGGAGGAGAAACTGAACAGGAGAAACTGAAGAGGAGAAAGACAAGGGAGAGAGAAA
The DNA here is from genome assembly GCA_026230005.1 of Gila orcuttii. Lineage (NCBI taxonomy): Eukaryota > Metazoa > Chordata > Actinopteri > Cypriniformes > Leuciscidae > Gila > Gila orcuttii. Next base: position 173,572 of record JAPDVR010000018.1, read on the forward strand.
AGACAAAAGCTCAAAAGAACGAGAGGCTAGTCTAAGTATAAAAATAGAGGAAAAAACACCTTAGACTAAGTAAAGGGCAGGGAAAATAAAACAATACAAAGACTAGAGCCATGAATATAACTAGATCAGGGTTAACAGCGTCCTCAGACGAGAGCCAGGATAAAGAAGAGGAAGGAATAATGAGGTAACAATAAGGACAGGGTTACATGTGACAGCTGAGCACACACACACCACGCGACGGCCATGTGCTCCGGACACACACACACACACACACACACACACACACACACACACACACACACACACACACACACACACACACACACACACACACACACTCACACAGGACGGCCATGTTCTCTGGACACACACACACACACACACACAAATTAGTGTTAGCACTCCAGAACGCATTTGTACTCAGTCTTTTTTTTTTTTTTCCCGTACAAAATTGTTTAATGCAGTATTCTACATAATATATGTGTGTTTGAGTTGTTGTGGGAATTGATTGGATGGTTGTGGTCCAGTAACGGCTGCGATCTTGTGTGAGTGACAGGCCGAGTGAGTGAATCGTCATCGGTGAAAACTTTACATAAGCATTCTTGGAAAATCATTTTGCCAAATCAGATTTATTGACCATAATTAACGGTTACTGTATATCTTTAGTTTCAACAGTATCAACAACAGTTTTATCTTTAGTTTCTCACCAACAAAAACAAACAAACAAACAAAAAACATTAATTTAACATAAAAAAACATAAATTTGTTCATAAAAAACACATTTTATGAACAAATTTTACATAAATAAAACTACTTAAACAGCAGATGTAATCAAACCCATTTTTTGGCACAGGTTTCATGATTAGATTCTCTGAAAGAATACATTCCTTTTAAATGAGGAATGCAAATGAAGAGTTTTGTCTTTCCTCCAGATGCTGAAGTGGAGCAGGAATGAGGGAAAACCGGCAGTAAACCAGATCAGCTTTGTCTTCTGTAAACGTGCTGTAGGACTTGTGTGACGTGCAACCATGGTTTTATCATGCTAAATCAAACTGAAGCCACTAGTTGCTAAGTAAAATGTATTCTTAGATACGGTACACAAGTAGGAGTATTAACTTTCAGGTTCACAGCCAGACATGTGGGTGGTTTCTTTAATCCACACAAAGCCTTACTGAACTGGCAGGGTGAGTTCTGATCCGCTCACATGCAAGTTTTCACAGATGTAAGACTGTTCACTGAAGACTTGTGTTAGCAACCAAAGGTTGAAGTCAAGTAAAAAGGGTTTGTATAGAGCTTTTCAAAGCTTTACAGAAAATCATACTGTTGTTTATAATGCCTCACTTTTTACCAGAGAGCAAGTTTTAGGGCTGGATGATATTATGATATATAACGATGATATGGGTGATTTAGATCTATAGCTATATTAAATGATAGTGTTTTTTTATATATCAGTGCTGCAGTGACTCTGCTACAAGAATGAGTGATCAAGACAATAAGGAGATGTAAATATTTATCAGTTTTGTTCTATTTGGAGATTTATATGCTGGTCAGTTTTGTTTTAATCGAGAGCAAGCGATTCTCAAAAAGTGTTATTGAAAATAAGATTGATTGTCACAAGAAAAGTTTGATAAGTCTGATGCTCAGACAAACTCACAAAAGTTCAAAAGTAATTCATGTATTTAGATAATGTTCGGTTCTAAGCCAAAGTAAATGATTCTCAAATAGGCAGTTGTCAAAGAGCCTGATGTGATCTTAACATTTTAATAAGTGGTGATTTAAGAGACAATGCTGAGAAATATTCCCTCGGACTCACACACAGGGTTTAAGTCTAGTCCCAGACTAAACGCATGTTTAAGCGGTTTTAACTGAAAGCATATCTTAAAACATGCCAGTGTCATTGTTTTGTGTCAAGATGAAAACTATAAAAACTACTTAAATGTCCTACTTGAACCAAGGCCTGAATCTTGGCATCACTGCGAAATCCTCTTTTGGAACCTTTATTTTTAAAAGTGTAAGTCTACAAGTAATTCACTTTGGGCAAACATATGAGCTAAATGTTAACTACCGAATATTTGAAACATGTGTCTTGGTAAGCAGGGTGTGCTGTCTGTAATCAGTGGAGCTGAAGCACAGTTGGGTCATTCAGCAAGACAAAGATTCGAAATATACAAGCACATTTCCCTAAAAAAATCAAGTTTTGTATTGACCAATAAAAAGTCCAGACTGTAACATGCATGTTCTGCTTTAGTCTCGTTTTCTCTCTGTTTGCCTGTTGATATCAGTTCTCCTGGTTACTCACTCACTTGACTCTTGGTCAGCGTTTACGTAACGACACACAGCTCAGCTTCACGGTACTGATGTTCATTCACAGTGTTGGAGCTGTGGCGGTCCTGGACCCTCCATGAGTACCTGGGGTCCCTCTAGTGTTTCGCTGAAACCAGAATACTAGAAAGATAACACAAACAATTAAATGCTCTGACACAATGTTATTTCTCCTAGATTTGTATGTAATCCCTCTGAAACTCTCAACACACTCAAGTGTTAAACACGCTGTTCTCTGAGGGATAGTACAGACAGTGTCACTGATCTTCCCACCCAGAGTTAAGATCCCAGTGGTTCCCAGTCCTGGTCCTGGTGCCTTGATCCAACACACATGATGATCCAACACACATGATGATCCAACACACATGATAATCCAACACACCTGATCTAACACACCTGATGATCTAACACACCTGATGATCCAACACACCTGATCAAACACACATGATGATCCAACACACCTGATGATCCAACATACATGATCCAAAACACCCGATGATCCAACACACCTGATCAAACACACCTGATCTAACACACCTGATGATCCAACACACCTGATGTAACACACCTGATGATCCAACACACCTGATCCAACACAGCTGATCCAACACACCTGATCCAACACACCTGATGATCCAACACACCTGATCAAACACACCTGATCAAACACACCTGATGATCCAACACACCTGATCAAACACACCTGATGATCCAACACAGCTGATCCAACACACCTGATCCAACACACCTGATGATCCAACACACCTGATCAAACACACCTGATCAAACACACCTGATGATCCAACACACCTGATCAAACACACCTGATGATCCAACACACCTGATCAAACACACCTGATGATCCAACACACCTGATGATCCAACACACCTGATCAAACAAACACACCTGATGATCCAACACACCTGATCAAACACACCTGATCAAACACACCTGATGATTCAACAACCCTGATGATCCAACACACCTGATGATCCAACACAACTGATCAAACACACCTGATGATCCAACACACCTGATGATCCAACACACCTGATCAAACACACCTGATGATCCAACACACCTGATGATCCAACACACCTGATGATCCAACACACCTGATCAAACACACCTGATCCAACACACATGATGATCCAACATACCCGATGATCCAACACACCTGATGATCCAACACAACTGATCAAACATACCTGATCAAACACACCTGATCCAACACACCTGATGATCCAACACACCTGATGATCCAACACACCTGATCAAACACACCTGATGATCCAACACACCTGATGATCCAACACACCTGATGATCCAACACACATGATCCAACACACATGATGATCCAACATACCTGATGATCCAACACAACTGATGATCCAACACAACTGATGATCCAACACACCTGATGAGCCAACATACATGATCCAACACACATGATCCAACACATCCGATGATCCAACACACCTGATCAAACACACCTGATCTAACGCACCTGATGATCCAACACACCTGATCCAACACACATGATCCAACACACCTGATGATCCAACACACATGATCCAACACACCTGATCAAACACACCTGATCCAACACACCTGATCAAACACACCTGATCAAACACACCTGATCCAACACACCTGATCAAACACACCTGATCAAACACACCTGATGATCCAACACACCTGATCCAACACACATGATCCAACACACCTGATCAAACACACCCGATGATCCAACACACCTGATCCAACACACCTGATCCAACACACTTGATCAAACACACCTGATCCAACACACCTGATCAAACACACCTGATCAAACACACCTGATGATCCAACACACATGATCCAACACACCTGATCTAACACACCTGATGATCTAACACACCTGATGATCCAACACACCTGATCAAACACACATGATGATCCAACACACCTGATGATCCAACACACCTGATCAAACACACCTGATGATCCAACACACCTGATCAAACACTCCTGATCTAACACACATGATCAAACACACCTGATCAAATACACCTGATGATCCAACACACCTGATCAAACACACCTGATGATCCAACACACCTGATCAAACACACCTGATGATCCAACACACCTGATCTAACACACCTGATGATCCAACACACCTGATCTAACACACCTGATGATCCAACACACCTGATCAAACACACCTGATCAAACACACATGATCCAACACACCTGATGATCCAACATACCTGATCAAACACACCTGATGATTCAACACACCTGATGATCCAACACACCTGATGATCCAACACACCTGATCCAACACACATGATGATCCAACACACCTGATGATCCAACACACATGATGATCCAACACACCTGATGATCCAACACACCTGATCAAACACACCTGATCAAACACACCTGATCCAACACACATGATGATCCAACACACATGATGATCCAACACACCTGATGATCCAACACACCTGATGATCCAACATACATGATCCAAAACACCTGATGATCCAACACAACTGATCAAACATACCTGATCAAACACACCTGATCCAACACACCTGATGATCCAACACACCTGATGATCCAACACACCTGATGATCCAACACACCTGATCAAACACACCTGATGATCCAACACACCTGATGATCCAACACACCTGATGATCCAACACACCTGATCCAACACACATGATGATCCAACATACCTGATGATCAAACACAACTGATGATCCAACACACCTGATGAGCCAACATACATGATCCAACACACATGATCCAACACATCCGATGATCCAACACACCTGATCAAACACACCTGATCTAACGCACCTGATGATCCAACACACCTGATCCAACACACATGATCCAACACACCTGATGATCCAACACACATGATCCAACACACCTGATCAAACACACCTGATCAAACACACCTGATCAAACACACCTGATCCAACACACCTGATCAAACACACCTGATCAAACACACCTGATGATCCAACACACCTGATCCAACACACATGATCCAACACACCTGATCAAACACACCTGATGATCCAACACACCTGATCCAACACACCTGATCCAACACACATGATCAAACACACCTGATCCAACACACCTGATCAAACACACCTGATGATCCAACACACATGATCCAACACACCTGATGATCCAACACACCTGATCAAACACACCTGATGATCCAACACACCTGATCAAACACTCCTGATCTAACACACCTGATCAAACACACCTGATCAAACACACCTGATCAAACACACCTGATGATCCAACACACCTGATCAAACACACCTGATGATCCAACACACCTGATCAAACACACCTGATGATCCAACACACCTGATCTAACACACCTGATGATCCAACACACCTGATCTAACACACCTGATGATCCAACACACCTGATCAAACACACCTGATCAAACACACATGATCCAACACACCTGATGATCCAACATACCTGATCAAACACACCTGATGATTCAACACACCTGATGATCCAACACACCTGATGATCCAACACAACTGATGATCCAACACACCTGATCCAACACACATGATGATCCAACACACCTGATGATCCAACACACATGATGATCCAACACACCTGATGATCCAACACACCTGATCAAACACACCTGATCAAACACACCTGATCCAACACACATGATGATCCAACACACATGATGATCCAACACACCTGATGATCCAACACACCTGATGATCCAACATACATGATCCAAAACACCTGATGATCCAACACACCTGATCAAACACACCTGATCTAACACACCTGATAATCCAACACACCTGATGTAACACACCTGATGATCCAACACACATGATCCAACACACCTGATGATCCAACACACCTGATCAAACACACCTGATCAAACACACCTGATGATCCAACACACCTGATGATCCAACACACCTGATCAAACAAACACACCTGATGATCCAACACACCTGATGGAACACACCTGATCAAACACACCTGATCAAACACACCTGATGATTAAACAACCCTGATGATCCAACTCACCTGATGATCCAACACACCTGATCAAACACACCTGATGATTAAACAACCCTGATGATCCAACTCACCTGATGATCCAACACAACTGATCAAACACACCTGATCCAACACACCTGATGATCCAACACACCTGATGATCCAACACACCTGATCAAACACACCTGATGATCCAACACACCTGATGATCCAAGACACCTGATGATCCAACACACCTGATCAAACACACCTGATCCAACACACATGATAATCCAACACACCTGATGATCCAACATACATGATCCAACACACATGATCCAACACACCCGATGATCCAACACACCTGATCAAACACACCTGATCTAACGCACCTGATGATCCAACACACCTGATCAAACACACCTGATGATCCAACACACCTGATCCAACACACATGATCCAACACACCTGATCAAACACACCTGATGATCCAACACACCTGATCCAACACACCTGATCAAACACACCTGATCCAACACACCTGATGATCCAACACACCTGATCCAACACACCTGATCAAACACACCTGATGATCCAACACACCTGAGGATCAAACACACCTGATCAAACACACCTGATCAAACACACCTGATGATCCAACACTCCTGATCAAACACACCTGATCTAACACACCTGATCTAACACACCTGATGATCCAACACACATGATCCAACACACCTGATGATCCAACACACCTGATGATCCAACACACCTGATCAAACACACCTGATGATCCAACACACCTGATCAAACACACCTGATCAAACACACCTGATCAAACAAACCTGATCAAACACTCCTGATCTAACACACCTGATCAAACACACCTGATCCAACAAACCTGATCAAACACACCTGATCAAATACACCTGATGATCCAACACACATGATCCAACACACCTGATCAAGCACACCTGATCAAACACACATGATCGAACACACCTGATGATCCAACACACCTGATCAAACACACATGATCGAACACACCTGATGATCCAACACACCTGATCAAACACACCTGATGATCCAACACACCTGATCCAACACACATGATCCAACACACCTGATCCAACACACATGATCCAACACACCTGATCCAACACACCTGATCCAACACACCTGATCCAACATACATGATCCAACACACATGATCCAACACACCCGATGATCCAACACACCTGATCAAACACACCTGATCTAACGCACCTGATGATCCAACACACCTGATCAAACACACCTGATGATCCAACACACCTGATCCAACACACATGATCCAACACACCTGATCAAACACACCTGATCAAACACACCTGATCAAACACACCTGATCCAACACACCTGATGATCCAACACACCTGATCAAACACACCTGATGATCCAACACACCTGATCAAACACACCTGATGATCCAACACACCTGATCAAACACACCTGATGATCCAACACACCTGATCAAACACACCTGATCTAACACACCTGATCTAACACACCTGATGATCCAACACACCTGATCAAACACACCTGATCTAACACACCTGATGATCCAACACACCTGATCAAACACACCTGATGATTCAACACACCTGATCAAACACACCTGATCTAACACACCTGATGATCCAACACACCTGATCAAACACTCCTGATCTAACACACCTGATCAAACACACCTGATCAAATACACCTGATGATCCAACACACCTGATCAAACACACCTGATCAAACACACATGATCGAACACAACTGATCTAACACACCTGATCTAACACACCTGATCAAACACACCTGATCTAACACACATGATCGAACACACCTGATGATCCAACACACCTGATCCAACACACCTGATCAACTCATGTCAGATACGAGTGTTGGACTACAGGACCAGGGTTAGGACCCCCGGCCCTACAGCAGCTCAGTATGCCGCTACACACTGTATGATGCCGCTACACACTGTATGATGCCGCTACAAACTGTGTGATGCCGCTACACACTGTGTGATGCCACTACACACCGTGTGATGCCGCTACACACCGTATGATGCCACTACACACTGTATGATGCCGCTACACACTGTGTGATGCCGCTACACACTGTATGATGCCGCTACACACTGTATGATGCCGCTACACACTGTATGATGCCGCTACACACTGTATGATGCCGCTACACACTGTGATGCCGCTACACACTGTATGATGCCGCTACACACTGTATGATGTCCGCTACATACTGTAAGATGCCGCTACACACTGTATGTTGCCCACTACACACTGTATGTTGCCCACTACACTGTGATGTCGCTACACACTGTGTGATGCTGCTACACACTGTATGATGCTGCTACACACTGTGTGATGCCGCTACACACTGTAAGATGCCGCTACACACTTTAAGATGCCGCTACACACTGTATGATGCCGCTACACACTGTAAGATGCCGCTACACACTGTGTGATGCCGCTACACACTGTGTGATGCCGCTACACACTGTAAGATGCCGCTACACACTGTATGATGCTGCTACACACTGTGTGATGCCGCTACACACTGTATGATGCCGCTACACACTGTGATGCCGCTACACACTGTATGATGCCGCTACACACTGTATGATGTCCGCTACATACTGTAAGATGCCGCTACACACTGTATGTTGCCCACTACACACTGTATGTTGCCCACTACACACTGTGATGCCGCTACACACTGTGTGATGCTGCTACACACTGTATGATGCTGCTACACACTGTGTGATGCCGCTACACACTGTAAGATGCCGCTACACACTGTAAGATGCCGCTACAAACGGTATGATGCCGCTACACACTGTAAGATGCCGCTACACACTGTGTGATGCCGCTACACACTGTGTGATGCCGCTACACACTGTAAGATGCCGCTACACACTGTATGATGCTGCTACACACTGTGTGATGCCGCTACACACTGTAAGATGCCGCTACACACTGTAAGATGCCGCTACACACTGTATGATGCCGCTACACACTGTATGTAGCACACTGTATATTTGCATTTTATTACTACGCTGCTAATTTTTCAGGGTATTTATTGTGTATATATGGGTGTGTATGGTTTGTTATTTGTATTTATTGTATTTATTCATGATGAGTAGTTTAGATATTTATTTGTGAGTGGTTTTAACCGGACCTCAGTACCTAATTTCGTTCAAGCTCATGTACCATGTTCTGGAATGACAATAAAATCCTTAATCCTTAATGATTTCGAAAGATTGCCAATCCTGGTGGTCCATAATCGTCCATATTCTCCTCTTTTTTTCCAGCACAAACACCACATAGTGCGATTCATCTCGCTCTATTTGTTCACCACTAACACATGCTGATGATGTTTTATTCTTCTATACTAACTTGCTTCGTAGCCTACAATCCCATAGGTGTCATCATCATACAGTCGACACAAGTCGAACCCAAGTTTATGAGATCCATGTTGTACAGTGTGATCTGTAATGATCTTATAGGATTGCCAAAACCACACAGTCTGTAGCTGGCACAACATGGCTGAAGCTCGTCTTACTTTGTTTACCTCCGGAAGAATCTGACAACTTTTACCAGCACACCGCTGAAAGAAACGTATCGGGACACAGACTCAAATCAAATGCAAGAATAAGACTCTTAATCTGCACTGAACAGAAGTGTTACAGTTTTTCTTGATTGCTTAAACACATTTCTTGAAACTATGCCTCGTATTCTCAAAACAGTAAACACAAATCTATAACGTTTCACCCAATTCCCCCAAAATCTTATTTTCAGGTCAAAATTAAGCTCTTTTGTAGCAGTAAATGAAGAGATGTCTTATCGATCAAAAGTTCAGCATGGCGTACCACAAGGCTCAGTACTAGGACCGTTGCTGTTCACTCTGTACATGCTACCCTTAGGAGATATCATTAGGAAGCATGGCATTACTTTTCACTGTTATGCTGATGATACTCATCTCTATATTTCTTCACTCCCTGACGAAATTTACCAATCCACAAAATTAACATTATGCATAGCTGATATAAAAAACTGGATGACTAGTAATTTCCTACTACTTAATTCTGAAAAAAGAGAGGGTTAGGGTTATATTCTATTTATTGGACAAAAAACTTCCTCACGTAATAACATAAAATACTGTCTAACACTTGATGGCTGCTCTGTCAAGTCCTCGTTGTCGGTTAGGAACGTATGTGTGTGTGTGTGTGCTCTTTGATACCAATCTTTCATTTGAAACTCACGTCTAATATCTGTATAACTGCATTTTTTCATCTTAAAAATATATCTAAATTACGTCATATGCTCTCAATTAAAAATGCAGAACAATTAGTTCATGCGTTCATGACATCAAGGCTAGATTATTGTAATGCTCTACTGGGTGGTTGCCCTGCACGCTTAATAAACAAACTACAGCTGGTCCAAAATGCAGCTGCTAGAGTTCTTACCAGAACCAGCTGATTACTTATAAAGCACTAAATGGTTTGGCTCCGCAGTACTTGAGAGAGCTCTTAACGCATTATACTCCTTCACGTCTATTGTGATCTCAAAACTCTGGCCAGTTGATAATATCTAGAATATCAAAATCGACTGCTGGCGGTAGATCCTTTCCCTGTTTAGCACCAAAACTTTGGAGCAATCTTCCTAACACTGTCCAGGAAGCAGACACACTCTGTCACTTCAAATCTAGACTAAAAACACATCTCTTTGGCTTAGCATACACATAACACATTATAGACTTCTATAATTCAATGTTAGGCTGCATAGTTTAGATCAGCCGGAACCAGGAACACTTCCCATAAATCCTGATGTACTTGGTACATCATAAGAAGGATGGCGTCTACACTAATATTAGTCTCTTTGTTTATCCCGAGGTTTACCGCAGTCCGCCGGATCCAGGCTGTATCCGGATCTGATGAAGGACCATCACATGGACACGACGACAACGCATCCCTGAAGTGCCATCCTCATCAACACTGTGAAGGCCTCATGGACACCTCAACAAACTCGTCTCCATACCGGCGTGATGACTCTGACCCCAACCAGATGAACTGGATAAATATTGAGAAAGTTCTGATCCAATCTGACCTCTGACCTATAATGCTGCCTAAATCATAATCATACACTGTTGGTTCGGTGGCCAGAGGAGAACTGAGACAGAGCCTGGGTTCTCCCAAGGTTTCTTTCTCCATTCTGTCACTGATGGAGTTTTGGTTCCTTCACTGTCGCCTTTTTCGCCTTTGTTACCATTGTCTTTTGGCTTGCTTAGTTGGGGACTAATGTTTATTATTTATACATATTTCTCTTTTGAGCTAATTGCTTTACATAAAGACTTTTTTTAATCAATACGAGTCAGCAGGACACAGTGCTCACAGAGCCATTGTTAGGGATTCCTCTTGAGCTCATTGAAGACCATTTGATTACACATGATGAAAGTCCAGCCTAGAAATGACCAGGTCCTGGATGAGAAGTTGTGCTGATCCTTCTGATGTTGTGCAGTGAAAACCTGAATGACCGTGACCTTGCTTAGAGTCAAATGATATTCTAGTTGTTTGTTAAATCATGTTTTGTAAATCTAGGCAGTGTACAAATTCAATGCTCATTAATTCATTCACAAACCTCTTTATTTAGGCATCACGTACCACAACATGTCATTCTAATTTGACTATTCTTCAGTTAATATATGCAGCAGTATTTATTATTTATTATTCATAGCCATTATATATTTCATAACCAACACAGTAATTTTACTGAAAATGGACATCTTAACACCACAAAACTAAGATATTATTAAAAACATTATTATTTACACATTAGTATAAAATATCAATTCACTTTATCTTTATAAAAAAAGAAAAACAAATCAAACAATTCTCTCTCGGCATCAGTATAAAGTGATCATGCAGTTATATCCAAAATAAATTAGGAAATATTGTGTTAAACTATTTTAAAAGTCTATTAAAATGGGCAGCATTTATTTACTTAGTAAAAGTGTCACATATTTCCCTCATAGTGAGTACAGCACTACTCAAACTGTGTGTTCCCTTATTCGTTCTCCAGCTGGTTTTGTGCATGTTTTTAGTTTGAATAGAGTGCGTCTCTGGTGTGGTATATGTGTGTGTTTGTGTACGGCTCAGCGCTGGCCTGTGAGCAAGTGACCAGCTCTTTTTTAATTTTGTTCACACAAAGTAGCCTTTGTCTGTCAGTGCTTCTGCTCTCTCAGTCCAAACACACACACACACACACACCAGAAGGGTTCAGTCCTCCTTCACATTATTGTTCGAATGCTGGTCAAGTCTTTCAGGCTTGAAGCCCCTGGGTTTGCTGGGTAAGAGGATCACAGCCAGAATACTGATGACATGCACATGAAAGTACATCGATCTGAAGGACAGAGAGGAAACCATGAGATAAACATCACCAGCACAAACAACATCCAGAAAGTGATATCATCCAACAACATAAAAAGAGAATACAAGATAGTCACATTATGCCCTAAAATAAACATGAATTTAGATATTTTTGCACTTGAAGGATATTTCTCTCTGGAGAAATGTTGAGAAACACATTTTTCCACATAGAAAAATAGAAAAGCAAATCCCTTCAAATGCGCTGATAAACTTAATTTATACCAGTGCAAATCCCCCACCTTGTTGGCAGAGGCTATTTACGCTATGTCCGCCCACCATTGGCTGATTGAGGCAGACAAAACTACAAGAAAACCTGTCTGTTAACAGGATCAGTGGTGTGAAGAGTAAGACGGGTGCCGTTAGTTTGCGAGTTTGAATATTCCTTTTTCTAAACTCATTCTCTCTTTTCCCATGACATTTCAGCTCGAAGAGAAGTTTATTTTAAATAAAATATTTGAAAAGTAATAAAGAAATAAAGTGCCTAACGGGTGTTTAATAGTGGGAATTAAGTGTTGATCAGGTAGGCTTAGGGGACGGTGTAGGTAAGGGCTTTAGGGAGAGTGACAAGTAATGTCTATATAAGGCTATTTATGATTTTAATAAACATAATCATATACACTTAATATGTTGTTACTTATTATTACTGTCAATTGCTGTCAAACATGGCTGGGCCACAGCATGCTGGTTCATGTCCTCATTGTGAGAATATGACCTTGGCAACATCGCGACTCTCCTTCCTCGTGAACGGTGGGTCTACTCTATTGCTACCCAGCCGGTTCCTCTGCACAGGGCTGCAATGGTTGGCACTCAGGGAGACCTGAGGGTTACAGTGGGAGCTCTTCTGCCGGACCAGACCAACTCCTCCTGCATGTCATGAATAGTCAAGCACCCGGGCGATGGCGCTTTCTTCAAAGTGCGATTTCTCACAAGCCGGCCTCTTCTGCAACACTGTCGAGGAATTAACTCAGCAGTTCTCGGCAGTCCAGAACCAGACAGAGACCATCAAACCCATCGTGCCCTGGCACAATACCACTGCCCCCAGTCTGTCGAGGGCCAGCCCCCAGTCTGCTCGTCACCGAGGTCGTCTCTGTGCGGCGTCTACACCTGTTCTGGCCCTGCCACAGCAAGCCGATACAGCCCGTACAAGGCCGCCACTAAAACCTCCAAACAAACGCCAAAGCAGCCCTGAGACGGGCGACCCAGAGATGGAGAGACAGGCTCTGACCCAGAAGGGGGTGATTTCACCACTCCTTCCCCTGGAGGAGGGCTGGGTGGAGAATCTACTGTTTCAAATAAAAGAGTTTATTTCTGTGCAGCCAAATTTTCAATAAAACAGCAGTTTCCTCAGTCTCTGGGTGTTGTCAGGCACTGAATGATGATGCGCTTCCAGATTCAACCCCCCCTTTCACCACAGGCCAGGTCACATTCCCAGGAGGCACTGCTTCCTCACGCATCTCTAGGGTTCCTCGGAGCCTGGCAAGTGTCACACCACACACTGCCTCTGCTTCGGGATGCTCTGCTTCCTGGGATGAGCCCCAGCGCTCCTCCTCACTGCCCCTCCGTGGGTACGTCGGTTGTCCCTCTGGTGGTGCTCTCACAGAGCCTGGCTAGAGCTTCCCAGCCCCTTCCTCTGGCTCATTCAGACAGTCAGACTCAGCTATGCGATTCAGTTCGCCAGGCGTACCCCAGGTTAAACGGAGTCCTATTTACCTCTGTGACAGGCAAAGATGCCCCTGTCCTGAGATTGCAGTCCTATTGGAGAAGGACACAATAGAGCCTGTCCCTCTAGCCGAGATGAGGTCGCGGTTTACAGCCCTTACTTCATCGTACCCAAGAAGGACGATGGGTTATGCCCGATCTTGGATCTGTGAGTCTTGAATTGGGCCCTGCATAAGCTTCTGTTCAAGATGCTAACACTGAAGTGCATTCTCACATGTGTTCGCCCTCAAGATTATTTTGAAGCAATCAACCTGAAGGACGCAGACCGTTTCTTTGGTTTGCTTTCGAAGGTCAGGTATACCAGGACAAGGTTCTCCCGTTTGGGCTGTCTCTGTCTCCCTGCGTCTTTACCAAAGTTGTGGAGGCTGCCCCGTTAAGGGAAGTAGGTGTCAGTATTCTCAACTATTTTGACAACTGGCTCATTCTAGCTCAGTATCGATATTTGTTGTGTGACCACAGGGACCTGGTGCCCAGGCACCTCAGCCATCTGGGGCTTCGGGTCAACTGGGAGAAGAGAAACTCTCTCCTGTGCAGAGCATTTCTTTTCTCAGTATGGAGTTATACTCGGTTAATATGACGGCACATCTTATGAACGATTTCTATAAAGAAGAAAAACTTGACGTAAACATTTCAGATGTCAAACTGGAATCCAGCCCAAGCAGACAGATCACCAAAGACACCAAAACACAAGATCCACAAAAAGTAATTTATTAAGGTTGTAACGCTCTGCCTAATCAAGGCAGAACACAACCACAAAATATTCGTTCTCGACCCTCTATAAAAGCGTTTGATAGAATTGCTCACAATGTAAACAAAACAACAAGCAAGATTAAATGACAACCCAAAGTGTATTAAATAGAAATCACTGAAAATCAATATATACAATATATATAAAAATGTATGTAAGGGTGTGTTCCAGTACAATGCTGTGTATATGTGTGTGCGTTAAATCGGCCTCACCGGTAAGCCGTTAAGTCCGGGAACATGATGAGAAACAGCGCTTTCCTGTGAAGTTATCTCCAAGGTGAAATAAGTATGTATCTCCTGTAAGAAATTGTAGTCTGCCTCGACCCAGATTCCACTTCAAAATATATTTTAGAATGAGCTCATCCCCAAAATGGCATAATTATCATAGAGATGAAGGAAGCGAAGTTATATTGTGTCTTCACCATTTGGGTGATCACATCCTGAGCAAATGGAAGTCAATTATAGAATGGGAATGGGTGTGGGACACCGAAAACCTTCTCAGACAATGGGGTGTCTCAACTTCATTAACATACAGAACACAGCTGTTACAACAAGAGCAACTTCATTTACATTAAGAGTGGTAAACTGTAACAGGATAAAAGGTTTAAGATTTGGATGTTCTGGGTTCATTCTGACGCCGATGAACCCAAGGTGCTTCGTGTACCTTGCCACTGCTATGCTGAAATAAACTTCATTTTTGAGATCTTCGACGTCCACTTCATTTTTTCTAACACTCCTCAATGAGTCAAACAGTCACAGTCAATGACAGCCAAGCCATGTAGTGCGACCGATCGCTAATCCAAAAGAGCAAAAGTAACGTTTCTTCCGAATGCCGGTAAGCCGGCTCCCTTTATCGTAAGTGAAGTTGATCAGCTGACGTATGACCTCACGGGATTGCCAGGTGTAACGATCAAGACTCTCGCTTAGAGAAAACAGTAAGACCAACACTCGACAGGGGCAACAAAACACCAGGGATTATTTAATGTAAGAATGGCTGACATTTATAACTCTTTAATTCGTTTAATTCGCCTTATAAATATCCCCCTTATGTGGCCGCACTACTGTCACGGGCTGGTTGAAGCAGGAAAGGCAGCTCGATCTCAATTGCAGCAGAGTTTATTTAAACAAACTAGAATAATCACAGACAGGATACAAAGGGAACATGAACGGTACAACCAAGCATGTAGCAACAACGACAGACTGAAACACAGGGCTTAAATACACAGAACAGACAAGGGAAACAAGACACAGCTGGGACAAATTAACTCATAATGACTGATTAACAAGACAACAGGTGAAAGGGATTAAATAAAAAAAAAACAGGAACAAACTAGTTGACACAGGCAAACAAAACAAACACTAAACATGACAGCTACAAGGTGGAATGAAAAATAAATAAATTAAGGAGCCATGGCTTCTTAAAAACTGCTAGATCTGCTTATTTTTCAACCCTATTAGAATAAAATAAACAAAACCCTAGGTATTTATTTGAAACAGTGGCTAAATTAACGAAAAATAAAGCATATTTTAAATAAATATAAAAATAAATGCAGCACTAAGATCGAGTAAAACTGATAGAGAGATACAACCACGATCGGATGATAAGAGAAAATCATTTATGACTCTAACGAGAGCTGTCTCAGTACTATGATACGGTCGAAATCCTGACTGAAAATCCTCGCAGATATCATTTCTTTCTAAAAAGGAACATAGTTGTGAAGATACTGCCTTTTCTAGTATCTTTGACAGAAAAGGTAGATTCGAGATTGGCCTGTAATTGACTAATTCTGTAGGATCAAGTTGCGTTTTTTTTTTTTTTTTTTTACTTTATTTATTTATCAGGGACAACGTACAAAATACATTAATCTTACGAAAAGATGTTTTGTACCAGAGTTAGCCGAAGCTAATTTTCATCTGCAGTCCCCGGGCAGGTACACACAATATTTACAACATTACATTACAAAATATCTATCAATAGTACTTAGCAAGTACATATAATATTAGTCCAACAATGGTAATTTAAAAACAATCAGATGTTCAAGATGAAATAACTAATCAAAAGACCATCACAGCCTATAATATATACAACAAAGTCAAAAACATTTACTTTAAAAATAACATTTGTACATTTTAAATATGCTGATGCTGACACAGCTGGTTATCAAGAATGTGTTTCTTTAAGTTTTGAGAAAAATTTATTAAATCTACAGACACCTTTCGTTTGTTAGGAAGTTGATTCCATTGTTTAATATTTTTAAATGAATAAGCTGTCTGTGCAAAGGCGGAGGATCTTTTCGGAATAGCACAATTTCTGTGAGCAGTGGACCGGGATGTTCGGTTTGTTTGTTCAGAATAAAGTTTTAGGAATTTTTTCATTGAGACTGGAGCAATATTATTAACAATTTTAAAAACAGTTCTCAAATTTGTAAATCGAATTAGGGAGTCAAAACTTGTGTCAAGCACCTTTAACGCCTGATTATAAACTGATCTGAGCGGTTTAAGTGTGGTCTCGTTGGCCTGTGACCAACAGGACAAACAATAAGTGATGTGTGAAGAAATCATGGCATTAAAATACATGAAAGATGCTTCAATTGTCAAACTATTCCTAATATGTTTGAAAATAGAAATTTTATATTTAATGGAGTTAGACATTTTTTTTATATGTTTTTTAAAACTTAACGTTTGATCTAAATGGATACCTAAATATTTTGTCTCTGTCACAATGGTAATTTTTTGTCCATTAAAATAGATGTTAGGCATATCTTTAAATTTTTTGGACTTAGCGAAATACATTCCAACAGTTTTTTCAGTATTAAGTGTTAAGCAAGAAGATTTTTTTTGGGGTTATAACTGCTGTTTTGAAGACACTGGGGAAGATACTCTCATCAATAGATTTATTCACAATATATGTAATAACTGGTGTTAAAATCTCCCTATGTTTTTTAATGAAAGAGCTATCAATTCCCCAAAAATCTTTTGCTTTTGAATTAGATAAGGATTGCATTATTTTATCTGTTTTAGAGTAATCAATGTGTTTAAAACACAGAGCCTCATGATCGTTAATAGGAGGCTGAGGTAATGAACAAGAATGAGGTAATCCAGAGACATGTTGAATAATTTCATTCACTGAATCAATAAAATAATCATTAAAATAGTTTGAAACTGTTAGTCCATCCTTGTGGTTTTCATTATTTATTTTCAGCTCTATTACTCCTCTCTTAGTTTGCATCTTTCCAGTTAATTTGTCTATAGTTTGCCAAAGTTCTCTAGAGTTACCCTTAGCTTGTTTAATTATCTTCAGATAAAACATTGCTTTTGCTTGTCTTAGCTGTTGAGTGACTTTATTTCGAAGTCCCTTATAGATCAGACGATCAGTTGTAAGTCCCGTTTTATGGGACTTTTTTAATGCTGAATCTCGAGTTCTCATCAATTTCCATAGATTATCATTTAACCAAGGTAAAGGAATTTTGCCTTTAGGCTTTACCTATTTTTCTTTAGAATATTTAAAAACAAGCTGTTGTAACATCTTTATCAACTCACTAGAAGCTGTATTACTGTCTTTATCATTTATCATTTTCAACCAATTTACCTTTCTCATTTCGTTGTCAAACCTCTCAACATCTTTCCTGGGGATATAGAATACAGAATCATTAATATTAACCTTATTTAAATTTCGGTAGCGCATTTTTGACAGTTTCCTTGCAACTAATGTTAAATTATGATCAGAAAGACCTGTTATTAAATTTTAAACTTTACCAATACGGTCAGTTTTGTTAGTAAAAACTAGATCAATAAGCGTTTGAGATGTCTTAGTAATCCTAGTTGCTTTTTCAATCATTTGTGTAAAATTAAATTTTTGAGTAATCTCTTTTAATTTTTTTCTACCATTCTTATCGATCCAATTTATATTAAAATCCCCCATAAGAAGTATTTCTTTCACATCACACTTTTTAAGAATGTCTGTTAGGTGATCAAAAAATAAATTATTTGATGCCGGAGGCCTATACAAGGCAAGAGCAGCAAATGACATTTCCGGAGACAGCTTAATTTTTATCCCCACACATTCCAAAACATCTCCCACTGATTCCATGTGTACACATTGAAAACTGTCCTTAACATAGATCATTACTCCGCCCCCTTTGCCGTGACCACGGTCACGCCTGTAGATGTTGTAGCCTGGAATATAAACAGCAGAATTGTCACGTAACAAAAGAACGAAGGACTCAAGATGAACTAATCATTTCTGTTTCTGCATAGTGTGCTATGGGTTTGTGAGTCTGACTTGAAGAACGAACGACTCGAAACCGAAGAGATGAACTAATCATTTCTCTTTCCGGTACTGACAGCATAGTCTCTATGGGACTGACAGGAAGAATGAAAGACTCGGACCCGGCCGAACCCGAACCAGACGAACTAATCATTTCTCTTTCCGGAACTGACAGCATAGTCTCTATGGGACTGACAGGAAGAATGAAAGACTCGGACCCGGCCGAACCCGAACCAGACGAACTAATCATTTCTCTTTCCGGAACTGACAGCATAGTCTCTATGGGACTGACAGGAAGAACAAAAGACTCGGACGCGTCCCAAACCCGAAGACTCGAGACTCGCAAAAGATTAACTAATAATTTCTGTCGTGACTTCATGTATCTTATGTGATGTTGCGCGCATGCGCGGTCAACACAAAATGAACGAATCACTCTTTGAGACAACTCGGTAGTCCCCAATCATATTAAAGATTCGTTCAAAATGAACGAATCGTTCATGAACGACACATCACTTGTACCACGGCGTTGGGACTATTTTCTTTAATCTTCTTTAAGTGCAAAGGAGCTGTGTCTAAAGTGCTGGAAAAGAGACAGTCAAAAGTTTCTGTCCCAATATCGACTTCTTCAAAGCTATCTGGGATGCTGAGATGATGAAACTGATCAGGAAGATTATTAATAAAGCAATCTTTAGTGGCAGAAGTGATAGGTCTAACATATTTATAACACGGAGTCGGCTTTGCAGCCTTGGATAAATGAAGTTTACACGAGACTAGATAATGATCTGAGATGTCATCGCTCTGCTGCAGAATTTCAACAGCATCAACATTGATTCCATGTGATAATATTAGATCTAGAGTATGATTACGACAATGAGTAGGTCCTGACACGTGTCGTCTAACTCCAATAGAGTTAAGTGTCAATCCCAATGCATCTTTTTCGTTATCTACATGTAAATTAAAATCACCAACAATTAGGACTTTATCTGCAGCCAGTACTCAACTAAATTCTTTGATAAAGTCTGTATGTTGCCCTGGTGGCCTGTATACAGTAGCCAGCACAAATCTTAAATGTGATTTATCATTTACACTAGATAGTGTTACATTAAGCAACAACACTTCAAAAGAATTATATTTAAAACTAGACTTCTCAGTAATTCTGAAGATATTACTATAAATTACAGCAACACCTCCCCCTTTGCCTTTCAGACGAGGCTCATGTTTATAACAGTAATCTTGCGGGGTGCACTCATATAATGTAATCGTCTGGTTTTATGCCAGGTCTGTCATACACAGCACATCTAGGTTATAATCTGTAATCATATCATTAACAATAAGTGCTTTTGAAGTAAGGGATCAAATATTCAGCAACCCGAGCTTTATCATTTGTTCATCTGTATTATATCTGCTTTTTATTTGTTGAACATCAATTACATTTTTAGGCTTAGGAGTTTTTTGTATGTCCTAATTTGAGGCTAAAGACACAGTCTGAAAGGTTTGGGATCTCTCGACAGGAGGAGGAATCCAGATCTCTCGACGACACAAGGCCAACGACAGAATGAGCTCGTCATCTTCGGACAGCGACGCCTTTTTATTGCGGTGCATCAGCAGGTCCACCAATCACGTTTCTCCACTCCATCATAACCAATCCCTGTACACAGAGTAGTTTCTGTGCTGCTCAACGTGCTCCAGGGCAAGCTTGTATTGGTCAAGACGCATAACTCTGCGACGGTTGCATACATCAACAACCAAGGCAGCGTGAGCTCCCGTCGCATGTCAGTCAATTTGGGGAAGCCCAGGAAGACCTGTTTGCTTACAGGCCCATCCGGACCTGGTTCTCAGACCTGATGCTCCTCGCAATTCCCCTGAAGAGAAACCTTCTTTTAGAGGGACGGGGCACTATATCACACCCGCATCCGGACCTCTAGAACCTCCACGTGTGGCTTCTGGACGGGACTTAAGTGGCCTACCTCTGGTGGCCGAAGACACTAACCCTAACCCTAACACTCAAGCCAGCTTATTATTTGAAGTGGAGTCTGGTAGCTGAGTGGTGCGAGGAAAGCCTTTGGAGCTCTCAGCTCTGTGCTTTCCTTTCGGCAAGTTGCAACCAAGTTGCAGTGGATAGCAGGTCCCTCGGAAAGTACGACCTGATCATCAGGTTTCTGAGAGGCGCCAGGAGGCTAAACCCTCCCAGGCCACAACTCATCCCCTCCTGGGATCTCTCTGTTGTCCTTCTGGAACTGCAGAGAGCTCCCTTTGAGCAATTCTGATGTAAAGCAGCTCTTTGTGCAGCTCAATTGAGTTTATTCAGTTAGGTTTAATAACTCTGTGTAAAGATCAAATTTGAAATTAGTTTAATTCAGCTTTAAAGCAGTTCTACAGAAAACAGGAATGTAAAACACGCTAATATACTCGCTCATTTAAACAAAGCATTTTAATTTATTTGTCATTTATTAAAAATAAATAAATAAATAAATAAAAGATTTACTCCTGCTGTAGAAAATGTTGTGGCACTAAGATGAAGGGGGCCCGTGGGTTTGCAATAGCCCCATTTGTTCTTAATCTGGGCCTATAAATACATATTTATAATTAATAATAATCAAATATATTTTACTTTGAGGTAATTGCAACAGAGGAGATATCTGATGTTTAAATCAATTGATGTGTAAAGTACTGTTGTTGTGTGGCAGGCGAGACTTCCCAGGGTGGCAATCCAAAAACAGAAACCAAGCAACCGTACTTATTACTTCTGCATCGATGGAAATGTGGAACACAAAGTCTACAAACAGTTACTTGTGTCATCTGTAGAATCATTTATTGGGACTACTGTACAATTATTCAAAAGACTTTATTGTGGTACGATTTCAGTTTTACCCACCCCTAAAACTTGCATTAAAAAAACAAATCAAGCATAGCATTAGTTCTGGCAGGTCACATCAGTGAAGTTTGCATCAGCTAACTCTCAGCTGATCCACGTATACCTGTAGGAATATAAGCCTTTCACAGCATCCCAATATAAGGTCCATTCAGTATTATCTGCAGCTTTATCGTGTTACTCAGGAGCTAATTTCCCTCCTCCATCCCTAGCTCCTCCTCTCGTCCAGTGAGGACTTGACCTTCTGATATTCCTCTTCGAATCAGACTAATTTTTTCTTGAATTATGTTGTATGTTAAATTATTGAACATTTATTAAATCTGCTATACCTTTATGTTGGTTCTGGTCAGTTTACCGTGGTGTTAAGTGGGGTTATTACTGCCCTCCCTGCTCTTATCCATGCTAGGCTGCCGAGAACAGAACCATATCCAATCCAATCCAAACTTTATGCTAATTGTCAATCATCTGTGACGATAATGGTCCTGACAGAACTAATTTAAAATGTTGGCTAGTAGGGATGCGCGGTATACCGGTTCTGCAAAAATACCGGTATATATTATATTTCAAACGGTACAATATCATAATTTTGTTCAATTCGGTATTTGATGCGCTGCTGTTTCGAAGTTCACCGCTAGGCGGCAGTGCGGGTCATGCGAAACCAGCAAACGGTGACAGAGGAACACGATGGATCAAACCGCCCGGATCAAACGAAGCTCATTCGAATTTCTACACGCCCGAAATTAATAAATAGAGAGAGCAGTATGAGTGAAATAAGGCCTACACAAGTCATGAGAAAAGTAAAGAAACAGATCTCAATGCACCACTCTGCAAATGCAGAGGCAACACATCAAATCTGCCTCACTTGACTCGTCAGTTGCTCATCTTGACTTGTTCAAAGAGTTCAGAGATCGACAGGTTAGTCCATCATTCAACTGATTTAATTTAGACTTTTATTGAACACTGAACAGCGCACATACGTAAGAGCTTATCAATTATATATGATACGGTAAACACGAAAGCTCAAATCTCCTTGCATGACACGCTAGAACCAATTCAGTTTAGGTCTCATCATTGTTATACTTTCAAACAAAATTAATTGAATTTGAATGAATAAGGAATAAAAATTTGAATAATATTAATTTTAGTATTAGTGATAGTAAAATGAATGGCATATTAGTGCCGCTGTGGCGACCAAAGCAGAGAGAGAGAGAGATAGTAGTAATATGAATATTACTAATGTTACAATTAAGCTACATTTGTCAACATTCATTAGGTAACCTGACCTAACAGTATTATAGCATTTATTCATCTATATCAATCAGTAATTAAATGACCTAAAAAATTAAATATACTAATACATGTTTAGCATGTTAACATTACTTTATGCAATGCATTAAACTAATATGAACCCAAACAGTAACCAAACCAAGATGAATAAATGCAATAAATGTTGATAATTCTCTGTTGATGCATGACAGCTATGGTTTACATGTCATTTCATTATTCTATTATTATTATTAGCCTATATGTGAATCTATTATTATAGATATTAACCTATTTTAATTGTATAATTTCAGGGGTATTTTTTTTTCTAAATCAAAATTTAACTTACTGTATGTTCCCTGACTGATTTTTATTTTTATTTTTTTTAAATGCACATTTTGATACCTTTTCTTTGCAGATTTGGTAGTGGAGAGTTTCAAGGAGCGTTTTTTAAGTGTCACTTAAATTTTGAGACTTTTTTTTTTTTTACCTGTGGTATCGATTTAGTATCGATACTGAGGTATTAAATTCTGGTATCGTACCGAAGCCAAAATTGTGGTATCGAGCCATCCCTATTGGCTAGATAACACCTTCCCTTCTTCATGGGCAGTTCTTGACCAGAACAAGCTGCAATGTGGACCAGCTTTTATGCCAAATTGCTTAACTGAGACTTTACCTGTAATACTGCATGGTGGGTTTGATGGCCAGCAAAAGGAAAGGCATTACAGTGTAGCAGATGGTCATCTGAGTGGCAGCCCAGGTCACAACATCATAGCAGATCTTTAGCTGGCGAGAAGACAAGAAATACTCCCGGAAGTTTCTGCGCACCTGATTACATCAAACCAAAACACAAGGCAATAGTGAGTGAGTAGCAGGTGTGGCTGAGAACGATGAGTAATAAAGGGATTTATATAAATGTGTGGAGAAATGGAAAATGACACTGACTAAACTTCAACTGACAAAGCTAAAAAGAAAAATCCCTTGCAGGCAAAATACACTGGAAAGAAGACAACAAGGCAAATCCCATTGTTCTGTAAAATATTTTGATGAGTTATCTGGTAAGATTTCAGAAAGGCAACATGTTGAGTATTCAATGTTGATGTTTTGTCGAGTATTCTTGTAAGCACAGTCTTAAATATACGTAAAGAATTGCGAGAAAATGGGATGCTTGTCAGATACGCGTCGAGCAGCAGTGGCAGGTCTTAAAGTGACAGTAGCCTAATAAACCTGGATTTATTTGTGTGTGTGTGTGAGTGTGTGTGTGTGTGAGACTCACAGTGCGAGCTGCTAAGGTGATGGGTATAGCGGTGATGAATGTAAAGTAGTATCCGGGGTAAACTCCATGCCAGATCGCTGACAGCACGAATGTGAGAGGCATGCGGTGAAACGGAGCTCGATCATGACATACACTGCAGCATAACAGATGAAAGCATGTGAGACATGGCACTGAAATGACATGTGCTAATACACATACATGAGATAATTAAAAAACACCCATATAGGCCATTCTACAGAATTGGTTCAAAGTCAGAGTTGGAAACGTCTTGAATTTTTTTTTTTGTCTTTTTCCACAAATTTTGTATGTATGCAAATTGTATAATATCCAAGGTACACATTTCTAGTAATTGTGCAGATAATTATCATATTGTATTTTCAGAAAGTTTTGGAATATTTTCTTCTCCCCAAATTTGTCACTAATGAAACACAATAATAATTAATTTATTAAGAAGGCTTATATTGACCTATTAATATTTTGTTTACATCTACCTTGTAAATATATTTTTTGCTATTTTAAAAAAAAGTTTTCACAGGTAAATCAATAATAATTTTAACAATATTTCAAGTGTAATTTAGAAGATTTGTTGTATTTTGAATCCAATCTTTGTATAAGGCATTAAGTTAATCATACGGTCACGTAACGTGGTAGGAAGCACAAGGAGACGAGGAGGAACAGGAAACAGGAAATTTTAATAACAGGAACTCAGGAATCATAACACACGCTAGTACATAGACGAGAACGGACGAAGAATGAGGGAGAACACAGGGTATAAATGCAAGGGCAAACAAAGGAACATAATCAGGTAATTAACAGGACACAGGTGAATGAAATGACTAATTAAACTGACAGGGGAAAACTAGGTCACTGGGACTGAACCAAAAACACAATAATGGGGGAAACACAGAACATACATGCTATAGAACGCCCCCTCCCAAAAAGGCGCGTCCTCGCACCGTATTAAATCAACAGGGGTAGGGGGGGGGGGCGCCCTGGAGGCTGACGAGGGTGTGGGAGGACCGAAGTGAAGCAGCTCAGGCTCGGCAGGACTGACGTGGAGTGCAGACTCAGCAGGACCGAAGTGAAGAAGCTCAGGCTTGGCAGGACTGACGTGAATAGTCTCTGGCTCAGCAGGACTGACGTGAAGAAGTTCAGGCTAGGCAGGACTGACGTGAAGCAGCTCAGGCTCGGCAGGACTGACGTGAAGCAGCTCAGACTCAACAGGACCGAAGTGAAGAAGCTCAGGCTTGGCAGGACTGACGTGAATAGTCTCTGGCTCGGCAGGAATGACGTGAAGAAGTTCAGGCTCGGCAGGACTGACGTGAAGTGCAGACTCAGCAGGACCGATGTGAAGTGCAGACTCAGCAGGACCGATGTGAAGAAGCTCAGACTCGGCAGGACTGACGTGGAGTGCAGACTCAGCAGGACCGAAGTGAAGAAGCTCAGGCCCTGCAGGACTGACGTAACGAAGCTCTGGCTCGGCAGGACCGATGTGAAGAAGCTCAGGCTCGGCAGGACTGATGTGAAGTGAAGACTCAGCAGGACCGATGTGAAGAAGCTCAGGCTCGGCTGGGCTGACGTGGAGCGCAGGCTGATCAGGCATGACGTGAAGATCAGGCTCAGCAGGAATGACGTGAAGAAGTTCAGGCTCGGCAGGACTGACGTGAAGTGCAGACTCAGCAGGACCGATGTGAAGTGCAGACTCAGCAGGACCGATGTGAAGAAGCTCAGACTCGGCAGGACTGACGTGGAGTGCAGACTCAGCAGGACCGAAGTGAAGAAGCTCAGGCCCTGCAGGACTGACGTAACGAAGCTCTGGCTCGGCAGGACCGATGTGAAGAAGCTCAGGCTTGGCAGGACTGATGTGAAGTGCAGACTCAGCAGGACCGATGTGAAGTGCAGACTCAGCAGGAGCGATGTGATGAAGCTCAGGCTCGGCTGGGCTGACGTGGAGCGCAGGCTGATCAGGCATGACGTGAAGCTCAGGCTCAGCAGGAATGACGTGAAGAAGCTCAGGCTCGGCTAGGCTGACGTGGAGCGCAGGCTGATCAGGCATGACGTGAAGATCAGGCTTGACATGAAGAATTGCAAGCTCTGTGTCAAAGTCTATTAGGTAATTTCCTCTGGATCTTGGACGAGGACAGGAACAGAGGACTGATGAGGGGCGATCTCGGCGGGACGAGACTCTGGACGGGTGGTCTCAAGTTCATGACTGTTGGAATGGCCAATGGTGAACTGAGAACCACAGTGGAATAATACCCACTCTATGAATGCCTCAAATTTCTCTCGAAATCCCTCACCGGGCAGACGTGCCTTCGTCTCCGCATTGAGGCCTGTGTGGAAAAAAACACTCAATGAAAGGTCGGGGAAGGAGGTAAGGCACGCCAGGTCGAGAAAGGCCATGGTGTGGGCCTCGAGAGAGAGCTGGTCCTGCTCCAGGAGGATAAGACATACTGCTGAATCCATCGTAAGGTTAGGGTTTGTTCTTCTGTCACGTAACGTGGTAGGAAGCACAAGGAGACGAGGAGGAACAGGAAACAGGATATTTTAATAACAGGAACTCATAACACACGCTAGTACATAGACGAGAACGGACGAAGACTGAGGGAGAACACAGGGTATAAATGCAAGGGCAAACAAAAGAACATAATCAGGTAATTAACAGGACACAGGTGAATGAAATGACTAATTAAACTGACTGGGGAAAACTAGGTCACTGGGACTGAACCAAAAACACAATGAAGGGGGAAACACAGAACATACATGCTACACATACTGATTTCAAAGTTCAGGATTCATTAGTTTGAATATACATTGAACCAAACACTATAATAACATCTTAGTTGATAATTCAATATACTTTATTTTAGACAAAACATGCATGTTTCGGTCTTGACGGCACATTTTCTGCAGTGACAGTAATGTTTTGGTAGCGACCACATCACATTACAGAATTTTAACTCGCATACTAAAACACTACTCAAACATACTAAGATACTAATGATTTGCATAACTGTACAAAAATTTTGTTTATTTCCCCCAAACAAAAAATTATGTGTTCACTTTTGTCACTACCAAAACAATGAAGACATGTTTCGGTCATGACTGTTTCGGAAGTGACAATTTTAGATACTTTAGAGCCTAGTTCAAAGATGATAACAAGCACAGGGTTAACTAGCACAGTTCTGAACAGTTGTACACACATACAAACAAAATTTTATGGAATAACACCCAAAAAAGTTAGTTTAATTGCAGAAAAAAGGTGTTTGGTAGTGACGTTCCTTAGAGTTACACACAGATTTTCAGACTTTTGAACACATTTCCCTCAAAATGATGGTACCTACCTACAATGAAAGAGAGGCTATGAGAGAGAAGGACACAGGAATATTTCCTGATCAAAAATGTGGTTAAAATCAGTCTCAGCCAATCGACTAAAACACACACTGTTTTTGTAGTGACATGAATTTAGGGTTAGTTATTTTGGGACACATTTTTTTACAAAAGGTTTCATCATTTAAAAATAAAAAAATATATATATATATTTTTACTTCACTTTTGAAAAGAAACCAAAAAGATATATAAAAAAAAACAATGGAAAAAACTGGGGGGAAAAAAACATTTCAATATCATTTTCATAAGGTTCGGGACAGCCACCTCCCAATTGAAAGTACCCAATAAATGATGATTCTATATATATTCAGCTTACTGATATTTTAAATAGTATTTGTGGGATTCAATAGATAATAAAAGGATCTTTGTAAACATCTAAAATTTGAAAACTTAAATGCTTTTTAAATATGTTTTTTGGTTGTGGGACAGCAGTTTGCACCAATTCTGTAGAATGGCCCATATACAGAATAGTAATGTTATATTATAACTGTATAATTCTTTTTGGAGCAGGGTCAGTATGAACTGCCAATGTATGGAAATAAGCTGTGTAAAAATAATAAA
This sequence comes from Gila orcuttii, assembly GCA_026230005.1. NCBI lineage: Eukaryota > Metazoa > Chordata > Actinopteri > Cypriniformes > Leuciscidae > Gila > Gila orcuttii. Next base: position 202,516 of record JAPDVR010000018.1, read on the forward strand.
CTGTAAGAACTCATTAGAGAGGAGAGTGTAGACGAGACATGATGAACAGGACAGGCGAAGGAGCTCGAGCAAGGAGTCCGATGTGCTTCCCACAAGCATATCTTCACAACTATTTCATTTTAAACCAGTAGTGTTCAAACTGCTACTGGAGCTGGAGTTGTGCTTAAATACAAGTTCCCTTTCAAGTTGGTCACTTCACTTCAGCGTCAGTAGTTGATGCCAGAGTCCTGCATGGGTTCGGGTACCCGCGGGAGCAAATTTTGCTCAAACGGGTGAAAAATATCCAACTGTGGGGAATGCTTTCGGATACGGATGTGGGTCAGGTCGGACACGGGGAAACGCAGGTCTAAGAGCGGAGGAGTCAGCTGAAACCGTCAACAGTGGACAATGTGCTTTTTTTACACAGCAATTTAAAACACCACAAATAGGATCTAATCACCTCGCACTGGATTCATAAACGGGACAGTTTCACGTCTCAGCCCTAATTGTAAGGCTGTTTATACCTAGTTAAGTAGCATAATGCACAGGCCGGTGTATGTAGCGTTTAGGATTCGCATACAACTGGACTTTTCTTTCATTTAAAATTATCACATAGCCTACACTGTTGTTACTGTCTAATTTAAAACTGTTAAGTAGGCCTATGTGTGGTGTGAAATTGTCTGATGTGCTAGACGAAATTGCATTGTTTTGTGGTAACGTTAGCCATGTTCTGTATAGGCTATCGGCTTTTTGACAGCTTCGGCTGTTGTCCTTGTCTTAAGGCAAGCCGCCAAAGGCAATAAAAATTTGAAAAAAGTGTGTCTATAACGTGATTGGCTAAACTGATTTTATTTTGGGTGCGGGTCGGGTCTCGGTTCTATTTTAAGCGGATTTTAATTAGTGCTGCTGTCGGAAAACGGGTCGGATGCGGTTTTAAGCACTTTGTATTATATCTTTGTCCTTCAGTATTATATACAGAATATCTGTACTTGTATTTTGAAGGATGGTGTATCACATATATCCACTTCCATGCCAGTGTTCAGTTCTCCGAGGGACAGAAACTGTTTGGCATGAGTGTGGGAAAGAGCACAAGGACTCCAGGAGTGATTTGATGCTGACCCAGACCTTATTTTGTCTTTTCCCAAGAAGCTCTGTGTTACCATACAGTTTCCTATCATGTCCTACAGGTGAGGATATGTCTATAGATTCACTGTTGCTAGAGGCCTAGGACAGCTACATCTGCTCTCAGTCAGATGAAGAAACCCACTGAATCTACCCCGAGGGGCAAAGTAACTGAGCTATTGGAAGATGTAATTTATGCAGTGGAGAAGCTGAAGATAGATTGGCCCAATCCAACACATTATGGGGAAAGGTTTCTACAGCCACTGTTCGAAGAGGTTTGAACTGGACACTGAGAAAGTCTCTGCTCAAGAGGGTCTCTCAGCATTTTGTTCTTATGCTCAATCATAGGATTGGTTCATGTCAGGTGGACTGAGACAGAGGTGATTCTTGAGATTTCATGTCAGTTAGTGGAGTTAGTGGACTTGAGGCCCAGTGCGAGTTAGTGGACGCTAGGCCCAGCGCGAGTTAGTGGACGCGAGGCCCAGCGCGAGTAAGTGGACGCGAGGCCCAGAGCGAGTAAGTGGACAAGAGGCCCAGCGCGAGTTAGTAGACACGAGGCCCAGCGCGAGTTAGTAGACACGAGGCCCAGCGTGAGTTAGTGGACGCGAGGCCCAGCGCGAGTTAGTGGACGCGAGGCCCAGCGCGAGTTATTGGACGCCAGGCCCAGCTCGAGTTAGCAGACACGAGGCTCAGCACGAGTTAGTGGATGTGAGGTCCAGCGCGGGAGTTTGTAGACACGAGGCCCAGCACGAGTAAGTGGACGTGAGGTCCAGCGTGGGAGTTAGTAGACACGAGGCCCAGCGTGAGTTAGTGGACGCGAGGCCTAGCGTGAGTTAGTGGATGCGAGGCCCAGCGCGAGTTAGTGGACGCGAGGCCCAGCGCGAGTTAGTAGACACGAGGCCCAGCGCGAGTTAGTGGAGTTAGTGGACGCGAGGCCCAGCGCGAGTTAGTGGACGCAAGGCCCAGCGCGAGTTAGTGGACGCGAGGCCCAGCGCAAGTTAGTGGACACGAGGCCAAGCGCAAGTTAGTGGACGCGAGGCCCAGCGCGAGTTAGTGGAGTTAGTGGACGTGAGGCCCAGCGCGAGTTAGTGGACGCGAGGCCCAGCGCGAGTTAGTGGACGCGAGGCCCAGCGCGAGTTAGTGGACGCGAGGCCCAGCGCGAGTTAGTGGACGCGAGGCCCAGCGCAAGTTAGTGGACGTGAGGTCCAGCGCAAGTTAGTGGACACGAGGCCCAGCGCAAGTTAGTGGACGTGAGGCCCAGCGCGAGTTAGTGGACGCGAGGCCCAGCGCGAGTTAGTGGACGCGAGGCCCAGCGCGAGTTAGTGGACGCGAGGCCCAGCGCGAGTTAGTGGAGTTAGTGGACGCGAGGCCCAGCGCGAGTTAGTGGAGTTAGTGGACGCGAGGCCCAGCGCGAGTTAGTGGACGCGAGGCCCAGCGCGAGTTAGTGGACGCGAGGCCCAGCGCGAGTTAGTGGACGCGAGGCCCAGCGCGAGTTAGTGGACGTGAGGTCCAGCGCGGGTTATGGGTTTGCGGAGTATTGCAGGCATATGCCAGGACGTGAGTGTGTCACCTATTCTTTGTTCTTAAATCGGGCAACAACGCTTGCTTAGAGAGACACATGCATCCAGACGGAGTCGCTAGTTTAGCTTTATCTGCCGGTGCATTGCTCTGATGGTGTACAGGCTTCATGGACCATCAGTCCTGAACAGAGATCCTCATATCATCAGCAACAGACTCATTCCTCCTGTCAGCGAACACTGGTTATGTTTATAACGGAGAAAATCCTCCTTCCCTTGACTGGTTTGGGGGACACAATCTGCACTGGTTCAAAACTGGTTCCATTTTCTTGTCAATAGCAACAGATCAGTTGACTAATATATAAATATAACATTTAAAACTAACCGTTTTAGCCAAAGAGCAGTCTGTATATTCCAGTTGTCGATAAAAGATTTAAAACTTGTTGCTGTCTGCAAACAGAGAAAAAATTTGTTTTATAATTGAGAGATCCACAGCCCTTCGCTGGCATTATACAAGGCAGTAGTAAATACATTGTTTGCATGGCCTATTCAAAAGTAGTGAACAAACCTCAATTTCCCAGATGTGAACGTTGGAGACGAGGTCCCAGGACACTTCTCCTCTCTCGTTCACACCACTGACTCCAAACCCCGCTGCATTGTGGACCGCATCCGCTGGAAGTGGAAAAAACATGCATTTACTGTACAGCGCTAGTCCTTTTAGATACCGTGTAAGGACATCCACACTAACACATTTCCAATCATTCATCAGTGGATTTGTAAGCAGGAGACAAATTTTTCAAAATAACATTTAAATTATTATCCTTAATAGCATACAGTTGTGCTTTACACTATAACTCACAATATCTCCTATCCTAGCCTAATGTGTGTGTAAACAATCTGTTTGAACATCCTCTGCTGATGCCGTGGGTTTGGATTGAACTATCATTTGTTTGTCCGACCAATGACAGAAAACCAGGGAAAACCTTTTTTTCATCATTAGTTTTGTAATTCCATTTTGTGATCCTAGTGATGCAGAAATTACAGGCTTCATCTTTATTACATGATTTTGTAAATTGTTTTTATTTAAATGGATGAGACATTGTGCTCTATGACTATAGGACCCCTGGTATCTGCCATTTGGCTGTACATTTAGTTTTAATATTTTGGAACAGACCCATGTTTTTCTGCCAATAATACATGACAAGAAATAACAGTATGTTCTAAAACGTCGACTCATAACACGTTCTGCTTTCAGCCAATCACACGGTCTCAGGTTTCTGCTCGCGTCTGCTTACCGAGGGTCCATGCGAAGTAGAACTTGGGTCTGGCAGCCTGGATGGAAATTAATGCGTAGGCCAATCTGGTAACGAAAGAGGCGTCGCTGACGAACTGCGGGTCCACGTTGTACGTTATGGGGAATGCTTTGGTGATAATGAAGAACCAGAGCAGACAGCAGACGCACACGAGAAGCTTATTAATCACAGTCCTCTGTAGAAGAACAGCAGGAATTCATCTCAGAAGACAGAATAACACTCAAGAAGATTCCTGGGAAATGTGCAAGACAACCTGGCAATGTTTAATCACCCTAAAACTTTCTAAGCATTGGTTATTTGATCCTCACAACATTATTACACCAAATAAACATGCCACAAATTAAACAAGGCACACGTGTAAATGGATATTTCACCTAGCAATGAATATTCTGTCATCTTATCCTCACGCTCATGTCCTTCTAAACACATTAGACTTTCTTGCTTCATTGGAATACAAAAGGAGTTTATCAGAATGTAAACGCTGCTCATTTCCATACAATGAGGCATGGGCCTGTCAAGCTTTGACAAAAAAGCACAATAAAATAAAAAGTTTTTGTTTCACAGAGGAAAGGAAATCAAGAGTTTTAATGGCATGACGGTTTTACTTTTAATGATGGCAGAGTTTCATTGATGGGTGAAGTTTTCCTTTGCATGTTCACTGCCCTGAACACACACATACAAGCCGAATTCATGCTGTTCTTAATGAACTGATCACTGTTTGTGAGTTAATGTGTTCGTCTGAGTCCTGTGTGAATAGCTGTATTTCTAAAGCATTATTTGTATGAATCTGTGAGTCTCACCACAGGCGACGACTCAGGCACTTCATCCCAGCCGTTCTGCTGTGAACTGCTGTCTCTGACTCTTTTCACACGCTGGCCCTTGATAAACTCAATGTAGTCTTTATAGAGACTGCAAGGGCCCACCAAGATACTCAGGAAATTGATATTGTAGCTCAGATACTCCAACAGAGACGGGCGCGAGCTATAGATGGAGAAAACATGCGGTCAGTGGAGAAGAACATGACTTATCTCAACAATACGAATGTTCCCTGAAAAAGCTTTTGTTTTTACACGGACTGATCACTGTTTTAGTCACAAACATGATCTGATTCTGTGGGGCAAAGCTGTCATTCCCAAAACAAATGCAAGTAGGATGACCTTTGGTTCATATTTGCCTTTCTGTCTTTATTTCCTGTTTATCATTATTATTATTTTAAACCATTGTGCAAGCTGATATTGAATTTACATTTCAAGTTTAATTTGTTAATGAAGTTTAAATTTAGGTTACAGTGGCTTGCAAAAGTATTCAGCGCTTACTTTTTTTTCATTTGATCACGTTGAAATAGGTTGTAATCGCTGTCTAACCCTAAGTCCTGAGTTATGAGTCTGAATGTGATTTTTCTTTTTTTCCCTCTTTAATAAATTTGTAAACTTATCAGAAATAGTTTCTGCGGTGTCATTATGGGGAATGGAGTGTAGACTGATGACTTTCACAAGTAACTGTCTTTGTGTCCGGGACTTTGTGCTATTTCTGCCACGAGTAACCAGCAAATATCAGTACATTTCAGCACAGATTTTGCCCAGTAAGATGTAGTTACAGCTGAGAATGGAAAAGTCATACTGTACTGCCAGACGCCTCTGATCGTCTTTCAGTTCCTCTTGCTTTCGACTCATACCTGAAACACGCAGGAAGACAGGAGTCATGTTTTCTGAAATGATCAATTGAATTAATAACTGACATTTGAAGATGTCAGTGATATGACAATTTATAGCAACAGATTCACAAAGGATTGCACCAATGATTTCTCACCATCATGCACCTGAAAGGCAAGAGTAGTGACCTTCTGTGTTATTATCATCAAAGGCCTGAAAACAAGAGGAGACAAAGTAAATAATACTAATGAAGAAAGACCCACATTTATCATTAAGAGAAACAGTGTTTACATAGGTCTACATTAGCAGAGTAGTTAGTTTTCCATCAGTTAGCGTACAGGCTCATGTATAGTGTTCACAGCGAGGCTCACGGATCCACACTAACAGTCAGCAACACAGAGTTTGACAAGCCTTGAAAGAGAAAGACTGAAAGTAGTGATAATTTACAGTGAATCAGATGTTGATTCAGGAGCCGCTCTGACTGATTCAGTTCTTTGAGTGAAGGAATACAGTAACGTGAGTGAAAATAAACCATTAAAAACTGAATTCAGGGATTTCTTTTACACAAATCGGGTTTTTGGTCGACATGCACAGCCGAGCACAGTCTCCTTTCTGTCCCCAACAACGTCCGAATCAAACCCGTACCCTTGGATTTCAGGATTACACACCATCCCTGTGTGTGTTTTAGTCTGCAGTGAGTGGAGAGACGTCTGTTTATCTCCAGAGGAAACTATTACAGCCAGTTAGACTTCTGTGTAATCCAGCATGTTAGAAGTTAAAAAGAAATAATAAGTGTCTGCATTGTTAGATAGTTGAGACTGGTCTGTGTGTTTGCCAGCAGACCTCAGCCGTGTGATTTTACTCAGAGGAACAACAAGTCTGTAACGTTTTTAGTGATACTGGTCAATAAAACAAATACGCAAAACAGCGATTCAAACATCAATTTAATAAAAGCATATGATGGGTTGTATGTGTTCATCAGTGGAGAGGAGAGAGGGAGCAAAAGGACTTTATGCTGCTGGTTCTTTTAGGCTCATATGCAGCAGTTTTGTTTTCGGTTTACATTTTATTTTTCATTCATTTTACGCTGAACGTCAGCCATTTCCTGCCTCCTCCGTGTCTACACAAGGGACTTTTACTTTTACAAGGTTACAATTACATTTAAAGAGAAAAAGAGACGTGACCGAGGCAGTGACAGCCCGAAAGGCATGTTATCTCTTGTTTATCCAAGGGTGTGTACAAAACCTCAGCAAAGGAAAACTGACTAAACTGGTAGATTAGAAACTCAGTCGGCCTCGGGGAGTGGCCACATCACAGGCATCAGAGCCTTTGGCATCTAGAGTGAAACCGGCGTGTGTTTTCAGCGCAGTGTTAACAGTGTTGCATTCAAACTGCAGAAGAGCTGCGAAATGTCCATCTTTGCTGCGCTCCTCATCTGCTACTGATCAAAATAACACAAACAAATATAATCAAAATGTCCTTACCCTGAGAAATCTGTGGACAGGATCCCATAGTCAAATATGAAGACTCGGCTCACTTGGCAAAGCGTGAGGTATCCGAGCGAGGCGATCAGAGTATATCTGTAATGACAACACCTATAAACTCAGTGCTAAAGTTTTGAAGAACTCTTCTGATAAGTGTGTGAGCATGCTGAACTTAATGATTTCCACAGACTGGTAAAGGATAAACTGAATTTACAGTGGATAGTATAAGTGAACACACCCATGCTAAAGTTGACTAAAAAGAGGAATAAAAACTCATCTTTTGGAAATTGATCTTAATGCCTTAATTTAAAAAATGAGGAAAAATCCAACCTTTAAGGACAACAATTTTCTTTTTGAATTAATAATGTATCGGAAATAAATAAATGTTCTTCCTTAAAATACAGGTTGCGTAAGTCAGGACACCCCTATGTTAAATTCCCATAGAGACAGCAGATTTTTATTTTTAAAGGCCAGTTGTTTCATGGATCCAGGATAATGTGCATCCTGATAAAGTTCCCTTGGCCTTTGGAATTAAAATATCCCACATCATCATCACACACACTCTTCACCATACCTAGAGATCGGCATGGTGTTATTTCAGTTAGGCTAATATTTGGTTTGATTTGTATTGAGAGATGATCTTATGGAAAGTTCCACATGCCAATCTCTAGGTATGGTGAAGTGTGTGTGATGATGTGGGATATTTTAATTCCAAAGGCCAAGGGAACTTTATCAGGATGCATAGTATCCTGGATCCATGAAACAACTGGCCTTTAAAAATAAAAATCTGCTGTCTCTATGGGAATTTAACATAGGGGTGTCCTGACTTACGCAACCTGTATTTTAAGGAAGAACATTTATTTATTTCCGATACATTATTAATTCAAAAAGAAAATTGTTGTCCTTAAAGGTTGGATTTTTCCTCATTTTTTAAATTAAGGCATTAAGATCAATTTCCAAAAGATGATTTTTTATTCCTCTTTTTAGTCAACTTTAGCATGGGTGTGTTCACTTATGCTAAGCACTGTACACCATTAGTAATGTACAGCTGTGACCACTGATTTATTATTCATGGACTTAGCTGTACACAATTTTAATGTCGTAATTAGGGACGTCTCGAGCTGATCTCAAGGCCCATTAAGCATTTCTTTGGTAAAGAAGAAACTACAAATATATATATTTGTATATATATACACTCACCTAAAGGATTATTAGGAACACCATACTAATACTGTGTTTGACCCCCTTTCGCCTTCAGAACTGCCTCTTGCATCTTGCAGTTGATGGAGATTTGTGGGATGCACATCCAGGGCACGAAGCTCCCGTTCCACCACATCCGAAAGATGCTCTATTGGGTTGAGATCTGGTGACTGTGGGGGCCATTTTAGTACAGTGAACTCATTGTTATGTTCAAGAAACCAATTTGAAATGATTCGAGCTTTGTGACATGGTGCATTATCCTGCTGGAAGTAGCCATCAGAGGATGGGTACATGGTGGCCATAAAGGGATGGACATGGTCAGAAACAATGCTCAGGTAGGCCGTGGCATTTAAACGATGCCCAATTGGCACTAAGGGGCCTAAAGTATGCCAAGAAAACATCCCCCACACCATTACACCACCACTACCAGCCTGCACAGTGGTAACAAGGCATGATGGATCCATGTTCTCATTCTGTTTACGCCAAATTCTGACTCTACCATCTGAATGTCTCAACAGAAATCGAGACTCATCAGACCAGGCAACATTTTTCCAGTCTTCAACTGTCCAATTTTGGTGAGCTCTTGCAAATTGTAGCCTCTTTTTCCTATTTGTAGTGGAGATGAGTGGTACCCGGTGGGGTCTTCTGCTGTTATAGCCCATCCGCCTCAAGGTTGTGTGTGTTGTGGCTTCACAAATGCTTTGCTGCATACCTCGGTTGTAACGAGTGGTTATTTCAGTCAAAGTTGCTCTTCTATCAGCTTGAATCAGTCGGCCCATTCTCCTCTGACCTCTAGCATCAACAAGGCATTTTCGCCCACAGGACTGTCGCATACTGGATGTTTTTCCCTTTTCACACCATTCTTTGTAAAACCTAGAAATGGTTGTGCGTGAAAATCCCAGTAACTGAGCAGAATGTGAAATACTCAGACCGGCCCGTCTGGCACCAACAACCATGCCACGCTCAAAATTGCTTAAATCATTCTTTCTTTCCCATCCTGACATTCAGTTTGGAGTTCAGGAGATTGTCTTGACCAGGACCACACCCCTAAATGCATTGAAGCAACTGCCATGTGATTGGTTGATTAGATAATTGCATTAATGAGAAATTGAACAGGTGTTCCTAATAATCCTTTAGGTGAGTGTATATGTGCTGGTAATGTTTAATGTACATTAATGTACATTAATTACTTACTTACACCACTTAACTTATTGATTGCTATCAGGATGTGAAGAGACTTCCAACCAGCATAACAAAAAATGTTTCTGGAACAAATCAACTACCCTGACTTTAAGTAAGAACAAATGTCAGCACTTAAAAGGATATAATATTTAAAATTATTAATTTATACGAATGAAAGTAAATTAGAATAATCATTTCCAGTACGTGGTTTCAGTTTTCGGCCAGGATTAATAAAGCAGTTCTGAGGCAGAAAGCGTGTTTGCTGCTCACCTGTGAAGATTGTGGACACTGGCTGTGATCATTATACCATAACAAGCCAAGACCAGGAGGAAGACATGCACAGCATACCTGTCACAGCGAGAGCATGCATCTGATCAGAGCACACACCAGTTCCCTTACACAAGCACACACACAGACACACACACACAGACAGACAGATAGATATATAGTACTGTATTAGATAGATGGATGGATGGATGGATAGGGATGGATGGATAGATAAATAGATGGATGAATAGGGATAGATAGATAGATAGATAGATAGATAGATAGATAGATAGATGGATGAATGGATAGGGATAGATAGATAGATAGATAGATAGATAGATAGATAGATGGATGGATAGAGATAGATAGATAGATAGATAGATAGATAGATAGATAGATGGATGGATAGGGATAGATAGATAGATAGATAGATAGATAGATAGATAGATAGATAGATGGATGAATGGATAGGGATAGATAGATAGATAGATAGATGGATGGATAGAGATAGATAGATAGATAGATAGATAGATAGATAGATGGATGGATAGGGATAGATAGATGGATGGATAGGGTTAGATAGATAGATAGATAGATAGATGGATGGATAGGGATAGATAGATAGATGGATGGATGCATAGGGATATATAGATAGATAGATAGATAGATAGATGGATGAATGGATAGATAGATAGATAGATAGATAGATAGATGGATGGATAGGGATAGATAGATAGATAGATAGATGGATGGATAGGGATGGATAGGGATGGATAGATAGATATATAGATAGATGGCATTGATAGGAATAGGAAATACCAATACAGATGGCAGCTCTACAAACATGTAAAAGGCATTCAGCACACGGATCATGCAGTACCATGTATATATGAAAGTACTATGGTATTACCAACTCATATCATATACATGTCGCTGTACTTTTTTGTAAGGGTTTTACATTTAATAATAAAAAAGAGTGTGCAAACGAGGTAAACAGTGAAAATACCACGCATCAATTAGCATGTCATAAAACGGTATTTTGGCACAGAAAGGCGAGTCTCACCAGCCGAAGCAGAAGATGAGGATCGCGACGCCGAACACGACAGCGACCGCATGCCGGACCTCAGCGGAGACTCGACGCGGGCCGAGACTCAGCCGGAACCAGAACGCAGCCGCTAGGCCAAACACCTGGCAGGCGATGAAATTCACCTGAAGAAGAGAAACCGCTCAATATGGTTCATATGTCTCTGTCCCACACTGTTTTCTCTGTGCTGCCCTTATGGTGTATTCGTCATAAGCCTCTAATAAAGCCCCGTAATGAGTCTCTTTCACTGCTTCAGTGCCTTGCCAAAGTTTCACACCCCTTCATTTTTCTCTTACATTATGGTATGTTGCAAGCCATATGCTTTTCCTAATTCCTTTTTCCCACATCAATCTACACTCCACACCCTATAATGACGAAGCAAAAAACAGGTTTGTGACAACTTCATTTATTCAAATATTCAAATACTTATTGTCTGTCAACCAGACTCTCCCCTGTGAAGGCCTCGTGGAAACACGAAACACTGATCCTGCACACTCGCCTCCACACACTCGCCTCCACACACTCGTCTCCACACACTCGCCTACACACACTCGCCTCCACACACTCCTCTCCACACACTCCTCTCCACACACTCCTCTCCACACACTCCTCTCCACACACTCCTCTCCACACACTCGCCTCCACACACTCGCCTCCACACACTCCTCTCCACACACTCGCCTCCACACACTCGCCTCCACACACTCGCCTCCACACACTGCTCTCCACACACTCGTCTCCACACACTCGCCTCCACACACTCGCCTCCACACACTCGCCTCCACACACTCGCCTCCACTCACTCGCCTCCACTCACTCGCCTCCACACACTCCTCTCCACACACTCCTCTCCACACACTCCTCTCCACACACTCCTCTCCACACACTCGCCTCCACACACTCGCCTCCACACACTCCTCTCCACACACTCCTCTCCACACACTCGCCTCCACACACTCGCCTCCACACACTCCTCTCCACACACTCGCCTCCACACACTCCTCTCCACACACTCCACTCCTCTCCACACACTCCTCTCCACACACTCGCCTCCACACACTCGTCTCCACACACTCGCCTCCACACACTCGCCTCCACACACTCGCCTCCACACACTAGTCTCCACACACTCGCCTCCACACACTCCTATCCATACACTCCTCTCCACACACTCGCCTCCACACACTCGCCTCCACACACTCGCCTCCACACACTCGTTTCCACACACTCGTCTCCACACATTCGCCTCCACACACTCGCCTCCACACACTCATCTCCACACACTTGCCTCCACACACTCGTCTCCACACACTCGTCTCAACACCGGCGTGAGGATCTTCAACTGGATAATACTGTGAATGTTCTGATCCAATCTGACATGTAATGCCTGGATCATCATCACACACTGTTGGCCAGAGCAGAACTGAGACTGAGTCTGGTTTCTCTGAAGGGATTTCCTCCATTCTGTCACTGATGGAGTTTCGGTTCCTTCACTGTTGCCTTGGCTTTCGTCTTGCTTAGTTGGGGACATTTAATATTCAACAATATTATTGATCTCCTGCATTGACACTATTATATGAGAACTGAACTGAGCTGGACAATGACAGCACGGTTTTCTCCAGAGAAGCTATATATATATATATATATATATATATATATATATATATATATATATATATATATATAATAGGGATGGCTCGATACCACAATTTTGGCTTCGGTACGATACCAGAATTTAATACCTCGGTATCGATACTAAATCGATACCACAGGTAAAAAAAAAAAAAAGTCTCAAAATTTAAGTGACACTTAAAAAACGCTGCTTGAAACTCTCCACTACCAAATGTGCAGAGAAAATGTATCAAAATGTACATTTAAAAAAAAAAAAAAAAAAAAAAAAAAAAAATCAGTCAGGGAACATACAGTAAGTTAAATTTTGATTTAGAAAAAAAATACCCCTGAAATTATACAATTAAAATAGGTTAATATCTATAATAATAGATTCACATATAGGCTAATAATAATAATAGAATAATGAAATGACATGTAAACCATAGCTGTCATGCATCAACAGAGAATTATCAACATTTATTGCATTTATTCATCTTGGTTTGGTTACTGTTTGGGTTCATATTAGTTTAATGCATTGCATAAAGTAATGTTAACATGCTAAACATGTATTAGTATATTTAATTTTTTAGGTCATTTAATTACTGATTGATATAGATGAATAAATGCTATAATACTGTTAGGTCAGGTTACCTAATGAATGTTGACAAATGTAGCTTAATTGTAACATTAGTAATATTCATATTACTACTATCTCTCTCTCTCTCTGCTTTGGTCGCCACAGCGGCACTAATATGCCATTCATTTTACTATCACTAATACTAAAATTAATATTATTCAAATTTTTATTCCTTATTCATTCAAATTCAATTAATTTTGTTTGAAAGTATAACAATGATGAGACCTAAACTGAATTGGTTCTAGCGTGTCATGCAAGGAGATTTGAGCTTTCGTGTTTACCGTATCATATATAATTGATAAGCTCTTACTTATGTGCGCTGTTCAGTGTTCAATAAAAGTCTAAATTAAATCAGTTGAATGATGGACTAACCTGTCGATCTCTGAACTCTTTGAACAAGTCAGGATGAGCAACTGACGAGTCAAGTGAGGCAGATTTGATGTGTTGCCTCTGCATTTGCAGAGTGGTGCATTGAGATCTGTTTCTTTACTTTTCTCATGACTTGTGTAGGCCTTATTTCACTCATACTGCTCTCTCTATTTATTAATTTCGGGCGTGTAGAAATTCGAATGAGCTTCGTTTGATCCGGGCGGTTTGATCCATCGTGTTCCTCTGTCACCGTTTGCAGGTTTCGCATGACCCGCGTCAGTTTAGGTAGCGCACTGCCGCCTAGCGGTGAACTTCGAAACAGCAGCGCATCAAATACCGAATTGAACAAAATTATGATATTGTACCGTTTGAAATATAATATATACCGGTATTTTTGCAGAACCGGTATACCGCGCATCCCTAATATATATATATATATTCTAAATTCATTTTTAAAAATTACAACAGAAATGAACCATCACTGAACTTACTCATGCTGGACCGAGACAGTATTTTCTTCTAGATCTGCTGTACAGCAGAAACACACTCTGTTGCTGTAACGATCACCAGTGAGAGTGCCTGGGATAACCACCAGAGGGCACACCGACCCGGACAATCTCCACACATCCACAAACTACATTTCCCATAATCCTTTACCCAGACTAATCAGCCACGATCACATTCACCTGTCTGTCTTTACCTTGTTTAGCTCACCCCATATAAGCCTGGTTTCCACATTCATTCTCTGCAAAGTCTTGTTTAGTGTTACACTGCTATTCCGAGCATTCTCCCTGGTTTGGGGAGATTTCTTGCCTGTTCCGTGGATTACTCTTTTGCCCGTGTTCCTGCCGTGTTGTGTTTGTATATGGACTGCCTGTCTGTGTTTGCCTGTACTTTGGATTACTCTATTCAGTAAATACTGCATTTGGATCCTCAACCTTCTTGTCTCGGAGCAGTTCGTGACAGTTGCATTATTTTCCTGTTATCTCTATAAAGCTGCTTTGAAACAATCTATATTGTAAAAAGCGCTATATAAATGAAGGTGACTTGACTTAAAAAGTACAAACTTCATTACATTGTAGTGTGTCGTGTGTAGTGCAGTGTAGTGTAGTGTGGTGTAGTGTGTAGTGTCGTGTGTAATGTATCGTGTGTAGTGTGTAGTGTATAGTGTAGTGTCGTGTGTCGTGTGCAGTGTAGTGTAGTGTGTCGTGTAAGCGTAGCCAGGAATCACAATGTAGGTGGGCCCAGAGAAAATCGGGTGGGCACAGCCTAAAATGCATCTGTGATCAAAATAGGCCAACACAACTACACCTGCTTGAATACACCACAGTTTAAAGGGCCCCTATTATGGATTTTTGAAAATTACCTTTAATGTAGTGTCAGGGCTCCAGACTAACTTTTCCACTGGTTGCACTGGTGCTACCAACTTTCTCAGTTGAGAACCAGCATAGGATTTGGTCGCACCAATAATAATTTTTTTTTTTTTTTTTTTTTGCTACATGCCATAGGATTAATCAATGCATGCTGATGAATAGCGGTCTTAATCTGCATACCCTAGTTTTACACTGATGTTAAAAGACTGACAGTGACAAGACCTCATGTTAGCAAAATGTTTTAATCTTTTAACTATCAAATCAAAAAACTCAAAAAAAAAAAAAAAACTATTAAAAAAACATGTATGTTCTTTTCATTTGTATATGCCTTAATCCCTAAATTCCTAATTGGCGCGTTTCACCATCAGTGTGCAATGCGCTTGATGTGTACGTTCGTTAATAAATAAACTGCAAGTGTCTTGCGGAAGAACATTGTAGCCGGAGCTACTTCTCTCCGTTAATGTCTATGGCGAGTCACTGGGCAACTCCGCAGCCGAGCCGACCCCGGGATAAAATAGTCAGAATATAAACACTTATTATAGGCGTACCGTAGTGATTCAGGATAAGTCAAAAACACGGTTTGGAAAATGGATTCATGATGTACTCATTAATTTTGAACATAAGTTACGGACTGCAGCAGCTGCTGATACAACGGCGTTCTGTTGCGCATGCGTGAATTTACCTGAGTAGTACATGACCATGCACTCTCACAAATGCGACCACATAAAATTTTAACTCGCACATTTTTAAAAAATGGTCGCAGTCTGGAACCCTGTTAAAGATTTATTTTTATAGGTCAAGTATTGTAATAACAGAACAGAATTCCCTCCTTAGGCTACCTTGTGTGGCCACTGACTGGATGGGCCTGACTGACAAGTGGGTGGGCCCAGGCCCACCCGTAGCTACGCCAGTGGGTGTAACGTATCGTGTGTAGTGTAGTGTGTAGCGTATAGTGTAATGTGTAGTGTTGTGTCGTGTGTAGTGCAGTGTATAGTGTCGTGTGTAATGTAGTGTGTAGTGTAGTGTGTAGTGCAGTGTAGTGTGTAGTGTGTCGTGTGTAGTCTAATGTATCGTGTGTTGTGTCGTGTGTAGTTTGTCGTGTGTAGTGTAGCGTAGTGTGTCGTGTGCAGTGTAGTGTGTCATGTGTAGTCTAATGTATTGTGTGTAGTGTAGTGTGTAGTGTATAGTGTAGTGTCAGGTAGTGCAGTGTAGTGTCATGCGTAGTGTGTTGTGTGTAGTGTAGTGTGTAGTGTGTAGTGCAGTGTAGTGTCGTGTGTAGTGCAGTGTAGTGTGTAGTGTGTCATGTGTAGTGTAATGTATCATGTGTAGTATAGTGTGTAGTGTCGGGCTGCACGATTTCCCGAAATTATACAGAATTGTGATTTGGCATAGTGCGATTATTAAAAAAACATTTTAATGAAATAAGTGTAAGCACAGTGTGTTTCGCAGTGAACCGCAGAACTATGATCAGAGCGGATCCATCGGTTCCAGTCATGCTGATCATCTCTGACAGTGTTTGAGTTCGAGTCACTTATAAAGTTGTGTCTGCAAAATAATATAGGGTTCATACACTATTGGAAAAGTTTTTGGGGCAGACCTGACCTGTTGAAAAGAGATGGTATTCATCCCTCCTGGGATGGTGCTGCTCTTCTCTCTAGTAATATGGCACATATTCTTAGAGCTCAAACATGACAATCTGGGGCTCAGGTCAGGAAGCAGACAGACTGGCTAAACCGACCGTCTGCCAGCTGTCTCACGTCACCAAGGTCAGATAAATCCAGGCGCGGAGTTTGCGGGGGGGCAGGGGGAGCATTGCCCCCCGGTGGCTGAAACGGGTAATTGCATTTAAAAAGAAAAAAAAAAGATATATTATAAATATTTTAAATAACACAAAACAACTAAATGGTGGTAGGTAATACATCTGATTTTATATACTGCTTTAGTAAAAAAAAAAAAAAAAAAGAAAATCAGGGCTCTGGGTCATGTGACAAGTGACAGGCTAAGTCCAGCGATTCTCAGCTAGCATTTAATAGCGTTGTAGCCTAGTTATCTGGTCGGACTCGTTACACCAAAATATGGACATAAGGAGATTTTTAAAACGTCGAGCTCCAAATGACACAAATAGTCAGTCGTCGGGATCTAAGGATACAACACAAACAACAGTAACATTATAATAGTATACAATATATAATAGTAACAGTAATATGTTTCAAAAGTGGAGAGTATTGTGTGACTGTTCATTTTTCTCGTGTCTCAAAATGTTTTAAATGTTTCATGAAATAGGCTACAACAAAATGCGAAATATAACTTGTTTTTTAATCGCTCTCATTGCCACAATGTGTTTCAAATGTGGAGAGTAGCCTATATTGTGTGACTGTTCATTTTTCCCGTGTCTCAAAGAAGTAGTAGGCTATAACAAAATGCGAAATATAACTTTGCCACAATGTGTTTCAAAAGTGGAGAGTATTGTGTGACTGTTCATTTTTCCCGTGTCTCAAAATGTTTTAAATGTTTCATTAAGTAGGCCTAGCCTACAACAAAATGCGAAATATAACTTGTTTTTTAATCCCTCTCATTGCCACAGTGTGTTTTGAAAAAAGGAAAGAAAAACTTTAAAAATCTTTTCGTTTTGGTTGAAGATAATATTTTAACTGTGCAAAAGTGGTCCACATTTCATTGATCCTAATTGTGTCCGAACCAGTGCTTGAAGTGGGGAAAAAAGGTGCCGGTACTCTCTTGCATCGGCAAATCATGACATGTGAGATTTCTACTATGAAAAACAAAACTTGGAGATATTGCTGCTGGTACAACAACAGTTTATTGTTATTTATTAACAACATAAATGTATTTAAACAAGTCGTGTGTGTGTGTGTGTGTGTGTGTGTGTGTGTGTGTGTGTGTTTGTGTGTGTGTGAGAAAACGGAACTCCTCCAAGTCTGCAAGTCCAAAAATACATTTATGGTGAGATTACTAGCCTACATTTTATTTAATTAAATGCATTTATGGTAAGATTATTATATTTTCATGTCAATCTGTGTTCATTTTGAACACGAACCATGCGCTGTATCTTTAATTCAGCGCGTGCAGCGCAGCAGAAATAGACTCTGTGTGGAAACGATCTCTGCACTGCTGTATACACACACACACACCGCACCGGGAGGGCATTGACGGGCGCATCCGCGTGCAGTGTGAACGCTCTAACCTGTTAATACGGGTGCGGAAAAAATACGCACCACATACGCACTGCAAATGGAGTATATGTGAAACGGGCTTGACACTGACGCTTTTTCTGTCAGTGGTAGAGTACATGCGAGAAGTAGCGGTACGCAAGAAAAAGTGCAGGTACGCTTAAGAGTAAAATGTAGAAGTGTACCCCCCCCCCACTTCGAGCACTGGTCCGAACGAAGATGTGATGCGAAGTCAAGTGGCTGTTTATGCGAAGTTCTACCTGTTTACAAATATGATTGTATTGTTGTACTGTTTTTTTCTTGGGTTATAAATAAATGTGTTTATTTAGCATGTTTGTTTTGTCCATATGTGCTAGTGCTGAGTTCCCCAATTGATAGGCCATGCAGGTCCCAGCTGCTACAATATTTTTTTTTTTTTTTTTTTGCCCCCCCTGGCTCGAATGTCAAACTCCGCCTATGGATAAATCCCATCACATAGAGGCTCTGTCACCTAGATATCATCATATAGAGACTGTGTCTGTTCCCCGAATTAGGAAATACAAAAAACTTCCAAACCCATCTAAGGGTAAAAATGTAATTGATGTTCAACAAATAAAAAACAGAAATAATACAAATGAACAAATGATAAAGCTTGGGTTGCTGAATATTCGATCCCTTACTTCGAAAGCACTTATTGTTAATGATATGATTACAGATTATAACCTAGATGTGCTGTGTATGACAGAAACCTGGCTAAAACCAAATGATTACATTACTTTAAATGAGTGCACCCCCCAAGATTACTGTTATATGAACCTCGTATGAAAGGCAAAGGGGGAGGTGTTGCTGTAATTTATAAAAACATCTTAAGAATTACTGAGAAGTCTATGTTGGTGCTTAATGTAACACTATCTAGTGTAAATGATAAATCATGTTTGAGATTTGTGCTGGCTACTGTATACAGGCCACCAGGGCACCAAAAAGACTAGATCAAATAATTTTCTGACTTTCTATGAGAGTTAATACTGGCTGCAGAAAAAGTCCTAATTGTTGGTGATTTTAATATACATGTAGATAATGAAAAAGATGCATTGGGATTGGCACTTAACTCTATTGGAGTTAGACAACACGTGTCAGGACCTACTCATTGTCGTAATCATACTCTAGATCTAATATTATCACATGGAATCAATGTTGATGCTGTTGAAATTCTGCAGCAGAGCGATGACATCTCAGATCATTATCTAGTCTCGTGTAAACTTCATTTAGCCAAGGCTGCAAAGCCGACTCCGTGTTATAAATATGTTAGACCTATCACTTCTGCCACGAAAGATTGGTTTATCAATAATATTCCTGATCAGATTCATCATCTCAGTATCCCAGATAGCTTAGAAGAACTCGATATTGCGACAGAGACTTTGACTCTCTCTTTTCCAGCACTTTAGACACAGTTGCTCCTTTGCACTTAAAGAAGTTTAAAGAAAATAGTCCAACGCCGTGGTA
This sequence comes from Gila orcuttii, assembly GCA_026230005.1. Taxonomy (NCBI): domain Eukaryota; kingdom Metazoa; phylum Chordata; class Actinopteri; order Cypriniformes; family Leuciscidae; genus Gila; species Gila orcuttii. Next base: position 221,976 of record JAPDVR010000018.1, read on the forward strand.
CAACGAGCACACTCGGGCGCTTAAGAGAGCAGCCAGAAAAATGGAGCGCAACTGGAAGAAAACTAGAGGTATTTCGCATTTCATGGAAAGAGAGCACGATTGAATACAGAGAGGCCTTAAAAACTGCTAGATCTGCTTATTTTTCAACCCTATTAGAAGAAAATAAACAAAACTCTAGGTATTTATTTGAAATAGTGGCTAAATTAACGAAAAATTTCCAAGCAGCACAGCATAAATGACTTTATGAACTTCTTTACTAACAAGATTGATAATATCAGGGAGAAAATTATAACTATGCAACCGTCTACTACAATATCGCATCAGACAGTGCAGTGTAGTCTCACTGATGAAAAATTTCTTGAGGAAGAATTTTATAAACTCGTTAAATCATCTAAATCAACAACATGTATGTTAGACCCTATACCGACTAAACTACTGAAAGAGATGCTTCCAGAGGTCGTATATCCTCTTCTTAATATCATTAATTCGTCTTTGTCATTAGGATACGTACCAAAAACTTTTAAGATGGCTATGATTAAACCGCTTGTTAAAAAAACGCAACTTGATTCTACAGAATTAGTCAATTACAGGCCGATCTCAAATCTACCTTTTTTGTCAAAGATACTAGAAAAGGCAGTATCCTCACAACTATGTTCCTTTTTAGAAAGAAATGGGATCTGTGAGGATTTTCAATCCGGATTTAGACCGTATCATAGTACTGAGACAGCTCTCATTAGAGTCACAAATGATTTACTCTTATCATCCGATCGTGGTTGTATCTCTCTATTAGTGTTACTCGATCTTAGTGCTTCATTTGATACCATTGACCACAACATTCTTTTAAATAGACTCGAAAATTATGTTGGCATTAGTGGAATTGCACTAGCATGGTTTAAATCATATTTATCTGACCGTTATCAGTTTGTAGCAGTAAATGAAGAGATGTCTTATCGATCAAAAGTTCAGTATGGCGTACCACAATGCTCAGTACTAGGACCGTTGCTGTTCACTCTGTACATGCTACCCTCACACACACACACACACACACACACACACACACACACACACACACACACACACACACACACACACACACACACACACACACACACACTCTGTACATGCTACCCTTAGGAGATATCATTAGGAAGCATGGCATTAGTTTTCACTGTTATGCCGATGATACTCAGCTCTATATTTCTTCACGTCCTGACAAAACTTACCAATCCACCAAATTAATGGAATGCATAGCTAAAGTAATTTCCTACTACTTATTTCTGAAAAAACAGAAATTCTAATTATTGGACAAAAAAACTTCCTCATGTAATAACCTAAAATACTGTCTAACACTTGATGCTGCTCTGTCAAGTCCTCGTCGTCGGTTAGGAACCTGGGTGTGTGTGTGTGTGTGTGTGTGTGTGTGTGTGTGTGCTCTTTGGTACCAATCTTTCATTTGAAAGTCACGTGTCTAGTATCTGTAAAACTGCATTTTTCCATCTTAAAAATATATCTAAATTAAGTAATATGCTCTCAATGACAAATGCGGTTAAGCACAGTTAGTTCATGCGTTCATGACATCAAAGCTAGATTATTGTAATGCTCTGCTAGGTGGTTGCCCTGCACACTTAATAAACAAACTACAGCTAGTTCAAAATGCAGCCGCTAGAGTTCTTACCAGAACCAGGAAGTATGACCATATTAGCCCGGTTCTGTCAACACTGTATTGGCTCCCTATTAAACATCGTATACATTTTAAAATATTGCTGATTACTCATAAAGCACTAAATGGTTTAGCTCCGCCGTACTTGAGCGAGCTCTTAACGCATTATACTCCTTCATGTCTACTGCTATCTCAAAACTCTGGCCAGTTGATAATACCTAGAATATCTCAATCGACTGCTGGCGGTAGATCCTTTTCCTATTTAGGTAGATCACTGCTGACAAACCTGTTGTCCAACAAAAGAGAACATTTAATGATATGTTTTTACTCCAAACTCACTTCATAACGTCAGTCGAGTGTTTGAAATAACTTTTGTGATCTGACGTGGCTTCCTATTATAGAATGAGGTGAAAATAATATTTATTGCACTTTAAATTAGGGATGCTCCGATCAGGATTTTTGCAGCCAATACCGATAGCCGATTTCTTGTCATGGTGATCGGCCGATACCGATCCCGATGCTTAATATACTTAATATAAGACAAAGATAAATACAAACAAAATGGAGCAGTCTGATGCAGCCCAAAAGGTTAAATTAAACATTGTCCAATAGTAAACTTTGGAGGACAACATAAACATTTAATCACCTAAAATAGAGAAGTCTGATGTAACTTAAACCTTGTCCAATACAAGTCTGAGCAGGACAAAAATTAAATAAATAATTTAAACTCCTAAAAGAACAAATTGGAGTAGTTTGATGCTACTCATTAGAAGGGATGGGCATTTCAAGCAAAAATAATATTCGAAGATGGCTGGGTATTATTCGAAAATCGCACCCCTCCCCGTTATGCACGCACACATGCATGTATAGGCCACACACGAGAAAAGCGGAGTGGTCTGACGTTTAAATATAACTTAAAAACGTAAATATTTCATATTTGTTTTATATAATATAATGTTCTTTTTTTAATTTCATCTATGGTGATTATATGAAAAAGGAACCCCATGAGATGGGTAAGATAGGATCATAAGATGCCCAATATCAGGAGACATTTGGAGTGGGTCAGACTCCAATTGGCTGGATTTAATAAATAAGAAGCGAAATATAGCAGACAATATAGGATACGGAGGCGCCCGCGCGTGAACTGGAGCGCGTCTCATAAATTAACCGAAACTCAGCGTATAAATGACTTGCCTCACAGACCTGAGAACGTATAGAAAGCTTGAAATGCTTTAAAAAAAACAAATCAATCAATCAATCAATCAAATTTATTTATAAAGCACTTTAAAATCCAAACATGGACACAAAGTGCTGTACAGTAAAAACAATACATGAATACATAAAAAGCCAAAACAAATAAAACAAATACACAGCCATACAATGAACCAATAAAACCAATATAACCAAACCTGGATTTCAATTTCACTTACCAAAGGCCAAAGAATAAAGATAGGTTTTAAGAAGAGACTTAAAAACAGACAATGATGATGACTGTCTAATGTTCAAAGGTAGGTTGTTCCACAATGTCGGACCTGCTACAGCAAAAGCACGGTCACCTTTTAGCTTGCGCTTTGTTTTAGGCACACTTAGGAGCAGTTGGTCAGCTGACCTGAGAGAACGGGTGGGCCTATAGGGGTGTAGCAGCTCAGAGATGTAAGGTGGGGCAAGACCATTTAGACCCTTAAACACAAATAAAAGAATCTTAAAATGGATCCTTTGATATATAGGCAGCCAATGCAGTGAGGATAAAATAGGGGAAATGTGCTCGTATTTACGTGTTCCAGTTAAAAGACGTGCAGCAGCGTTTTGCACCATCTGGAGACGAGCAATAGAGGACCCACTGACCCCCACATAGAGTGCATTACAGTAATCCAACCGAGTGGTAACAAAGGCGTGGATTACTGTCTCAAATAACCGCTTTGAAAGAAATGGCTTTATTTTGGCCAATTGCCTCAATTGAAAAAAACTTGTTTTAACCACTGACCGTATCTGTCTGTCCAGCTTAAAGTCAGGGTCAATTTTAACCCCTAGGTTAGTGACTGTTGGCTTAATATATTGACTCAAGGAACCCAGATCGACACAGGGGGTTCCAGAGGTGCCAAAAAACATCACTTCTGTCTTACTTTCGTTAAAACTTAAAAAGTTAAGAGCCATCCAGGCCTTTATATCATCAAGACATTTAAGTAATGGACCAACAGTTTCATTCTTTTTTAGGGGCACATAGATCTGACTATCGTCTGCATAACAGTGGAAAGACATACCATGCTTCCTAAGTATGGAACCAAGCGGGAGCAAATAAAGAGAGAAGAGAAGAGGGCCTAAAATTGAGCCCTGTGGAACCCCACAAGACAGAGGTGCAGAGGAGGACACATAATCTCCACAGCTGACACAGAAAGTTCTACCTTCCAAGTAGGACCTGAACCATTTCAGTGCAATGCCCTTGATGCCCACCCACTGCTCCAAACGAGAGATCAGGATTTCATGGTCCACTGTGTCAAAAGCGGCTGTCAGATCAAGAAGCACAAGAATAACACAATCCCCAGAGTCAGTAGCTAAAAGAATATCATTAAAAACTTTTAGAAGAGCCGATTCTGTGCTATGTAGGGTTTTGAAACCAGATTGGAAAACTTCAGGAATATTGTGCTCATCCAAAAAAGCCATCAATTGACTGCAAACTATCTTTTCAAGGATTTTTGACAGAAAGGATAGTTTAGATATCGGTCTAAAATTTGCGAGATCTGCAGGATCCAGACCAGGTTTTTTTTATTAAGGGTTGCACTACTGTATGTTTAAAAAGTTTAGGAACCACCCCTGAGGAAAGACTGCTATTTAAAACTGCAAGGATAGATGGCCCTATAGTAGGACATTCAAATCGATAACAAATGGGCTACTCTCTGCTTATGTAGGCTAATCCGTATGAAGTGTGCATTTAGGCGCGTTCACTACATGCGAAGATGGCGTCAACATCTCCAACTGTATCTTTGCAGCCAGAAAACACTAGTTTATTAATAAACAATTCAAATGTACCATGCTGATTAAACATTACTTTTGCCGGTTCTTTGTGGCAAGCTTTGTGCATGCGCTTGATATGCGGAATATATTACGATAACGCTCATTATGGTTTAGTATTTTCTCCCATATATATTTAAGTAATTAAATTAATATAAATATGAGATTAGACTAATGGCTTAAATTAACTACTACTAGTCAAAAAACGTTAGTCGTGCACGGGCAGCCCAATTTATTTCACTTATTTCACTTTATTTCATTTATTTCGGGCGTTCTGAGCGAGCGGCGCTGTGTGGACTGAGCGAGCGGCGCTGTGTGGACTGAGCGAGCGAGCGGCGCTGTGTGGACTGAGCGAGGTGTGGACTGAGCGAGCGCGCTGTGTGGACTGAGCGAGCAGCGCTGTGTGGACTGAGCGAGGGGCGCTGTGTGGACTGAGCGAGGGGCGCTGTGTGGACTGAGCGAGGGGCGCTGTGTGGACTGAGCGAGGGGTGCTGTGTGGACTGAACGAGCGCGCTGTGTGGCCTGAGCGAGCGCGCTGTGTGGACTGAGCGAGGGGTGCTGTGTGGACTGAGCGAGGGGTGCTGTGTGGACTGAACGAGCGCGCTGTGTGGCCTGAGCGAGCGCGCTGTGTGGACTGAACGAGCGTGCTGTGTGGCCTGAGCGAGGGGTGCTGTGTGGACTGAGCGAGCGGCGCTGTGTGGCCTGAGCGAGGGGCGCTGTGTGGACTGAGCGAGCGGCGCTGTGTGGACTGAGCGAGGGGCGCCGTGTGGACTGAACGAGCGCTGTGTGGACTGAGCGAGGGGCGCTGTGTGGACTGAGTGAGCGGCGCTGTGTGGACTGAGCGAGCGCGCTGTGTGGACTGAGCGAGCGGCGCTGTGTGGACTGAGCGAGCGCTGTGTGGACTGAGCGAGGGGCGCTGTGTGGACTGAGCGAGCGGCGCTGTGTGGACTGAGCGAGGGGCGCTGTGTGGACTGAGCGAGGGGCGCTGTGTGGACTGAGCGAGCGGCGCTGTGTGGACTGAGCGAGAGCGCTGTGTGGACTGAGCGAGCGGGCTGTGTGGACTGAGCGAGCGCGCTGTGTGGACTGAGCGAGGGACGCTGTGTGGACTGAGCGAGCGGCGCTGTGTGGACTGAGCGAGCGGCGCTGTGTGGACTGAGCGAGCGGTGCTGTGTGGGCACATAGATCTGACTATCGTCTGCATAACAGTGGAAAGACATACCATGCTTCCTAAGTATGGAACCAAGCGGGAGCAAATAAAGAGAGAAGAGAAGAGGGCCTAAAATTGAGCCCTGTGGAACCCCACAAGACAGAGGTGCAGAGGAGGACACATAATCTCCACAGCTGACACAGAAAGTTCTACCTTCCAAGTAGGACCTGAACCATTTCAGTGCAATGCCCTTGATGCCCACCCACTGCTCCAAACGAGAGATCAGGATTTCATGGTCCACTGTGTCAAAAGCGGCTGTCAGATCAAGAAGCACAAGAATAACACAATCCCCAGAGTCAGTAGCTAAAAGAATATCATTAAAAACTTTTAGAAGAGCCGATGTGGACTGAGCGAGGGGCGCTGTGTGGACTGAGCGAGGGGCGCTGTGTGGACTGAGCGAGCGGCGCTGTGTGGACTGAGCGAGAGCGCTGTGTGGACTGAGCGAGCGGGCTGTGTGGACTGAGCGAGCGCGCTGTGTGGACTGAGCGAGGGACGCTGTGTGGACTGAGCGAGCGGCGCTGTGTGGACTGAGCGAGCGGCGCTGTGTGGACTGAGCGAGCGGTGCTGTGTGGGCACATAGATCTGACTATCGTCTGCATAACAGTGGATCTATGAGCGAGCGGCGCTGTGTGGACTGAGCGAGCGGTGCTGTGTGGGCACATAGATCTGACTATCGTCTGCATAACAGTGGATCTATGACTGAGCGAGGGGCGCTGTGTGGACTGAGGGAGCGCGCTGTGTGGACTGAGCGAGGGGCGCTGTGTGGACTGAGCGAGGGGCGCTGTGTGGACTGAGCGAGCGCGCTGTGTGGACTGAGCGAGCGGCGCTGTGTGGACTGAGCGAGCGGCGCTGTGTGGACTGAGCGAGCGAGCGGCGCTGTGTGGACTGAGCGAGGTGTGGACTGAGCGAGCGCGCTGTGTGGCCTGAGCGAGCGCGCTGTGTGGACTGAGCAAGCGGCGCTGTGTGGACTGAGCGAGCGAGGCTGTATGGACTGAGCGAGCGGCGCTGTGTGGACTGAGCGAGCGCGCTGTGTGGACTGAGCAAGCGGCGCTGTTTGGACTGAGCGAGCGCGCTGTGTGGACTGAGCGAGCGGCGCTGTGTGGACTGAGCGAGCGGCGCTGTGTGGACTGAGCGAGCGCGCTGTGTGGACTGAGCGAGCGGCGCTGTGTGGACTGAGTGAGCGGCGCTGTGTGGACTGAGCGAGCGCGCTGTGTGGACTGAGCGAGCGGCGCTGTGTGGACTGAGCGAGCGCGCTGTGTGGACTGAGCGAGCGGCGCTGTGTGGACTGAGCGAGCGGGGCTGTGTGGACTGAGCGAGCGGCGCTGTGTGGACTGAGCGAGCGGCGCTGTGTGGCCTGAGCGAGGGGCGCTGTGTGGACTGAGCGAGCGGCGCTGTGTGGACTGAGCGAGGGGCACTGTTTGGCCTGAGCGAGCGCGCTGTGTGGACTGATCGAGCGGCGCTGTGTGGACTGAGCGAGTGGCGCTGTGTGAACTGAGCGAAAGGCGCTGTGTGGACTGAGCGAGGGGCGCTGTGTGGACTGAGCGAGCAGCGCTGTGTGGACTGAGCGAGGGCCGCTGTGTGGACTGAGCGAGCGGCGCTGTGTGGACTGAGCGAGCGCGCTGTGTGGACTGAGCGAGGGCCGCTGTGTGGACTGAGCGAGCGGCGCTGTGTGGACTGAGCGAGCGGCGCTGTGTGGACTGAGCGAGCGCGCTGTGTGGCCTGAGCGAGCGGCGCTGTGTGGACTGAGCGAGCGCGCTGTGTGGCCTGAGCGAGGGGCGCTGTGTGGCCTGAGCGAGGGGCGCTGTGTGGCCTGAGCGAGGGGCGCTGTGTGGCCTGAGCGAGGGGCGCTGTGTGGACTGAGCGAGGGGCGCTGTGTGGACTGAGCGAGCGGCGCTGTGTGGACTGAGCGAGGGGCGCTGTGTGGCCTGAGCGAGCGCGCTGTGTGGACTGAGCGAGCAGCGCTGTGTGGCCTGAGTGAGGGGCGCTGTTTGGCCTGAGCGAGCGCGCTGTGTGGACTGAGCGAGGGGCGCTGTGTGGACTGAGCGAGGGGCGCTGTGTGGACTGAGCGAGCGCGCTGTGTGGACTGAGCGAGCGGCGCCTTGTGGACTGAGAGGGGCACTGTGTGGCCTGAGCGAGCGCGCTGCGTGGACTGAGCGAGCGGCGCTGTGTGGACTGAGCGAGGAGCGCTGTGTGGACTGAGCGAGGGGCGCTGTTTGGCCTGAGCGAGCGCGCTGTGTGGACTGAGTGAGCGGCGCTGTGTGGACTGAGCGAGGGGCGCTGTGTGGGCTGAGCGAGCGCGCTGTGTGGCCTGAGCGAGGGGCGCTGTGTGGACTGAGCGAGCGGCGCTGTGTGGACTGAGCGAGGGGCACTGTTTGGCCTGAGCGAGCGCGCTGTGTGGACTGATCGAGCGGCGCTGTGTGGACTGAGCGAGTGGCGCTGTGTGAACTGAGCGAAAGGCGCTGTGTGGACTGAGCGAGGGGCGCTGTGTGGACTGAGCGAGCAGCGCTGTGTGGACTGAGCGAGGGCCGCTGTGTGGACTGAGCGAGCGGCGCTGTGTGGACTGAGCGAGCGCGCTGTGTGGACTGAGCGAGGGCCGCTGTGTGGACTGAGCGAGCGGCGCTGTGTGGACTGAGCGAGCGCGCTGTGTGGACTGAGCGAGCGGCGCTGTGTGGACTGAGCGAGCGGGCTGTGTGGCCTGAGCGAGGGGCGCTGTGTGGATTGAACGAGCGGCGCTGTGTGGCCTGAGCGAGGGGCGCTGTGTGGACTGAGCGAGCGGCGCTGTGTGGACTGAGCGAGCGCGCTGTGTGGCCTGAGCGAGCGGCGCTGTGTGGACTGAGCGAGCGCGCTGTGTGGCCTGAGCGAGGGGCGCTGTGTGGCCTGAGCGAGGGGCGCTGTGTGGCCTGAGCGAGGGGCGCTGTGTGGCCTGAGCGAGGGGCGCTGTGTGGACTGAGCGAGGGGCGCTGTGTGGACTGAGCGAGGGGCGCTGTGTGGCCTGAGCGAGCGCGCTATGTGGACTGAGCGAGCGGCGCTGTGTGGACTGAGCGAGGGGCGCTGTGTGGCCTGAGCGAGCGCGCTGTGTGGACTGAGCGAGCAGCGCTGTGTGGACTGAGCGAGGGGCGCTGTGTGGACTGAGCGAGGGGCGCTGTGTGGACTGAGCGAACGGCGCTGTGTGGGCTGAGCGAGCGCGCTGTGTGGCCTGAGTGAGGGGCGCTGTTTGGCCTGAGCGAGCGCGCTGTGTGGACTGAGCGAGGGGCACTGTGTGGACTGAGCGAGGGGCGCTGTGTGGACTGAGCGAGCGCGCTGTGTGGACTGAGCGAGCGGCGCCTTGTGGACTGAGAGGGGCACTGTGTGGCCTGAGCGAGCGCGCTGCGTGGACTGAGCGAGGAGCGCTGTGTGGACTGAGCGAGGGGCGCTGTGTGGACTGAGCGAGGGGCGCTGTGTGGACTGAGCGAGCGCGCTGTGTGGACTGAGCGAGCGGCGCCTTGTGGACTGAGAGGGGCACTGTGTGGCCTGAGCGAGCGGCGCTGTGTGGACTGAGCGAGGAGCGCTGTGTGGCCTGAGCGAGGGGCGCTGTTTGGCCTGAGCGAGCGCGCTGTGTGGACTGAGTGAGCGGCGCTGTGTGGACTGAGCGAGGGGCGCTGTGTGGGCTGAGCGAGCGCGCTGTGTGGCCTGAGCGAGGGGCGTGGTTTGGCCTGAGCGAGCGCGCTGTGTGGACTGAGCGAGCGGCGCTGTGTGGACTGAGCGAGGGGCGCTGTGTGGACTGAGCGAGCGCGCTGTGTGGACTGAGCGAGCGGCGCTGTGTGGACTGAGCGAGGGGCGCTGCGTGGACTGAGCGAGCGCGCTGCGTGGACTGAGCGAGCGGCGCTGTGTGGACTGAGCGAGGGGCGCTGTGTGGACTGAGCGAGCGGCGCTGTGTGGACTGAGCGAGCGCGCTGTGTGGCCTGAGCGAGGGGCGCTGTGTGGACTGAGCGAGCGGCGCTGTGTGGCCTGAGCGAGGGGCGCTGTGTGGCCTGAGCGAGCGCGCTGTGTGGACTGAGCGAGCGGCGCTGTGTGGACTGAGCGAGGGGCGCTGTGTGGACTGAGCTAACGGCGCTGTGTGGCCTGAGCGAGCGCGCTGTGTGGACTGAGCGAGGGGCGCTGTGTGGCCTGAGCGAGGGGCGCTGTGTGGACTGAGCGAGCGGCGCTGTGTGGACTGAGCGAGCGGCGCTGTGTGGACTGAGCGAGGGGCGCTGTGTGGCCTGAGCGAGCGCGCTGTGTGGACTGAGCGAGCGGCGCTGCGTGGACTGAGCGAGCGGCGCTGTGTGGACTGAGCGAGAGGCGCTGTGTGGACTGAGCGAGGGGCGCTGTGTGGACTGAGCGAACGGCGCTGTGTGGACTGAGCGAGCGGCGCGCCTCTTCAGAAAGGCGATCTCTCTGGAGGACAATGCTGCTCCATGTGAGATTCCTTTGAAACATACATGGCAAATAGCTCATTTTTTTCATTGTTTCTCGACACATAATTCCACACCGGCGATGACATGACTGCCAAATCATTTAAGTCCCCACGCATCATGTACCTTCTCACGTTTTGACGTAATCAAATTGTGATCGATTTGTGAGATCGGCCAAGTTGAGTGAGTACCGATCGAGTCATAAAGCGAGCGTGCTGTGTGGACTGAGCGAGGGGCGCTGTGTGGACTGAGCGAGCGGCGCTGTGTGGACTGAGCGAGGGATGCTGTGTGGCCTGAGCGAGCGTGTTGTGTGGCCTGAGCGAGCGCGCTGTGTGGACTGAGCGAGGGATGCTGTGTGGCCTGAGCGAGCGTGTTGTGTGGACTGAGCGAGGGGCGCTGTGTGGACTGAGTGAGCGGCGCTGTGTGGCCTGAGCGAGCGGCGCTGTGTGGACTGAGTGAGGGGCGCTGTGTGGACTGAGCGAGCGGCGCTGTATGGACTGAGCGAGCGGCGCTGTGTGGACTGAGCGAGGGGCGCTGTGTGGACTGAGCGAGCGGCGCTGTGTGGACTGAGCGAGGGGCGCTGTGTGGACTGAGCGAGCGGCGCTGTGTGGACTGAGCGAGGGGCGCTGTGTGGACTGAGCGAGCGGCGCTGTGTGGACTGAGCGAGGGGCGCTGTGTGGACTGAGCGAGCGGCGCTGTGTGGACTGAGCGAGCGGCGCTGTGTGGACTGAGCGAGCGGCGCTGTGTGGACTGAGCGAGCGGCGCTGTGTGGACTGAGCGAGCGGCGCTGTGTGGACTGAGCGAGCGGCGCTGTGTGGACTGAGCGAGCGGCGCTGTGTGGACTGAGCGAGCGGCGCTGTGTGGACTGAGCGAGCGGCGCTGTGTGGACTGAGCAAGCGGCGCGCCTCTTCAGAAAGGCGATCTCTCTGGAGGACAATGCTGCTCCATGTGAGATTCCTTTGAAACATACATGGCAAATAGCTCATTTTTTTCATTGTTTCTCGACACATAATTCCACACCGGCGATGACATGACTGCCAAATCATTTAAGTCCCCACGCATCATGTACCTTCTCACATTTTGACGTAATCAAATTGTGATCGGTTTGTGAGATCGGCCAAGTTTAGTGAGTACCGATCGAGTCATAAAATGTGAATATCGGCCGATACCGATCTCCGGCCGATCGATTGGAGCATCCCTACTTTAAATGACTACAGTGATAAAGGCTATGTAGATTAGCATGGCATTATAAATATACTTTATTCTTATGAAAATACCCAAGATGTCTAGAAGAGCACAGATAAACCATATGTTGTCGCAATCATATGTTTATTGTCTTCATGTTTCATCAGTGAAAACATCTCTTATCTGCGTTTAGGTGTACACACCTATACAGAGAATCTTAAAGGACAACCCGTCAAAATAAAAGTTTGGTTTAACAGAAATATATTTCTAGTGCACAGTAGAATGTACTTGTTAAAGTAATAATAATAATAATAACAATACAATTTATTAAAACTTTATTTTTAAGGAATATGAATACCTACTTTTGAAAGGCACAATAAACAATAGTTTCCGGACAGCTGTCATACACACGCATACGTTCACGCTTGATGTCAACAGAAATGGGTTATTATTCTAAGAAAGACAGACACATCTGGAATGGCATGAGGGTGAGTAATGGATGATGGAATATCCCTTTAAATAAATAGCTCTGTCTCTGGTTACCCTATGCAAAATTACTGCCTGAACCAGCCTAACCAATACTAACCAGTAGTGCCTGAACTAATGGAAAGACACTGGCAGACAGTGAGGTGGATACTGCACTCCATTAAGGGTTAGGAAAGACACTAGTAAGCCGGGAAGTTGCTACTAGTGTGTCTCATGAACAGAAGCTCTCTGACTCTTCCATTCAGACATGAGTGCCCCAAACTTAGTGCTTCATGCAGTTAGGGATTGAGCTATTAGTTAAATACGACAAAAAAGAAATAGAAATAGGGTTAGTTGGTCAGGGATGGATCAGGAATGATCCTGAGAAAAATAAAATTGTGACCCAAATTGGATTGGACCAGTATATGGACATTCGGGAGTATACTTTGCAGTTTCATCACGTAGATGCCAAGCTGTGTTGTTTTTACAACACACTAAAAGGGGGAACTGAAGCCATATTGGGCAGGCAGTGAATCGGTGTGCAAAAACCCCCATGAGAGTGAAGAGAAAAAGAGAAAGAGAGAAAAAAAATATATCCCTTTAAAGGAATATCCCTTGATATCCCACCGCTGCCACCACCAGATAGGGGTATTTTATTTATGTATCCTCCTTTATAATTCTAAACTGTTTTAATATATTTTGTATACATTTTTATCTCAACTTTTGTTATTTTGATTTCTTGTGCATGCTATTCCTATGCGTCTGTTGTAATAAATGTATTATTTTAATTCATTCTATGTAAAGCACTTTGAATTAACATTGTGTATGAAATGTGCTACATAAACTTGCCTTGCCTAACCCTTTTTACTGAACCAGCCTAACCAATACTAACCAATAGTGCTGAAGCAGCCTAACCAATAGTGCTTAACCAATACTAACCAATAGGGCCTAGTGCTGAACCAGCCTAACCAATACTAACCAATAATGCTTAACCACCTTAACCAATACTAAGTAATAGTGCTGAACCAGCTAAACCAATACTAACCAATAGTGCTGAACCACCCTAACCAATACTAACCAATAGTGCTGAACCAGCTTAACCAATACTAAGTAATAGTGCTGAACCAGCTTAACCAATACTAAGTAATAGTGCTGAACCAGCTAAACCAATACTAACCAATAGTGCTGAACCACCCTAACCAATACTAACCAATAGTGCTGAACCAGCTTAACCAACACTAACCAATAGTACTGAACCACCCTAACCAATAGTGCTGAACCACCATAACCAATACTAACCAATAGTGCTGAACCAGCCTAACCAATACTCATAGATATATACACTAGATGTCGGCTTGGCTACGGCAGTTCATTGGAACGAATGCGTCAATAGAGCCGCCATCATGGAACAGGGGAGCCTCTCCTCTTTAATGCATCAGCGTCAATGCAGGAAAAGGTCTAACGGAAATAAAATCACCATAAATCGTCATGAATGCGATTTTCTAGTTGTTTTGGTTCGTTCCAACGGTCAGACATGCATTTATCATTGAGTCCAGAGAAATTTTAAAAAATGTACAAAATTTCACATTCTTGTTAAATGTAATCCCTAGCTGTCTGGTTTTTAGATTTCGTTCGTGTGAACATCCATACGCAGCACAAAAGTCCGGCATCATCCATGAATTCAGCGTTACCCAGCTACTTCCTATGACAAGACCCCTGTTCCAAGATGGCGGCGGTTTTGACGCATGCTTAGAACCCCAAGGTGACATCTAGTGTATATCTATGACCAATACAAACCTATTTTTCCTCTTTTTGAAAGTTGTGCAGGGTATTAATCTAAGTGCTAGAACGCATAGAACAAGACCTAAAACATGACGTGGCGTTGCCAAGGTAGCACTTTCACTGTATCTAAACAAATCAAAGTATAGATGTGACCAGTAGCGGTGGCTTTCTTAATCTATCTAAAATAATTTTGCAAGGGTTCTATGACATTAGTATTTTTTTTTTTTTCCAAAAATGTACCTGGATTTTTTAGATTTTTTGGTCCCACACCAACCCTGTATAGTATGTGAAATTCAATAGGTCATCGTTGAGCAGTTCTATTGAACGATTCATATGTTTTGCTTTAAAATATGTGTATTTTTCACCCCACCAAGGCAAAGGCTACTGAGGCCAGTGAAAAACTCCATAATGTGTTAAGTTAGTATTGGAGAGAAAAAGAAAACATGTGAGACCAGCTCTTCCATACACTGTGAATATCGTTTCTTTGATAGTTATCTGAGATACAAGTTTTATATGCTACTGTACAGGCAAAGACCACTTTTAATAATTGTTTACTTCATAACCCAAGCTTCAAAAGTGTCGTCAGTAGCTCGATGTGTGAGTTCTGACAGCTTTACCTGATCCAGAGGAACGCCAACCCGATCACTGACTGGACTCAACCAGGAGCACCCAGTGGTTTTAAACATGATGTCCGTGTTCTCCTCCTCATTCTGCATGGTGTAGATCAGTGTATCCCAGTTTGCCTGTATCCCAGTATCACCTCACACACATCGACCTCGCGTCCTCAAACATCCCGGGTGAGAGTATCGTGTTTCAGAACTCCAGCATGATGAACACACGAGCTAAACACTGTGTAAAGTTGCGTGTGTTGAAGTGACAGAAGGCGTGTCTGGAGCTGTCAGCCAGCTGTGGCTCTCTGTGTGTGTGTGTGTGTGTGTGTGTGTGTGTGTGTGTGTGTGTGTGTGTGTGTGTGTGTGTGTGAAACCTCACGTTACAGTCGATCGAAACTCGAGAGTCAGTTCTCAGCTAGATATCACGTGATTCACACTCAGGCGCTTTGTATGTGTTATAGGGTGGACTGAGTACAGTTGAGACACATTTTGCGTTTTGATTTTTCACACAAAAATAGCGACTAAAAAGAAGTGAATTTCCACATGACATTTCATTAGCTTGTAGACTAAGATATTATCAATCAATAATACCCATAAGTAGTTTATATTTTCCACAATTAGCTCATAAAAATTAGGTTCTTTTTGTCTCAACTGTACACATATGTGGTATAGCTGAGACACCCATTTTAATGATGTAAAGGTAACTATACGTTACAAATATAATTAATAAAGACAAATAAAGAAAATATCAATTGGGCAACGTTTATTTATTCATCCATTTAAATTAATTAATTTTATTTAAATTAGCACTGGTTAAAATATACAGGAACAATATATGTAATATATTCATTAATGATAGGCCTACACATGATAGTTAAATATCACAAATATCAAATTTTATTTTCATTTGCGTCCTATGCTGGCTAATTACGACGTAGGCTACAACCTGTTATCATAACACTGAACAACTGAACTATGGCGCTCGCTTTGTGTCGTTTCTTTCCTAACCAAGCTTAAAGACGTGTTAACGTGCGTGTGGAGAACGTCTGCACGTCTGAGCTCTAGTGGATGCATTGTTTAACTATATTCAGAATTTCGATTTTATAAATAATCGTTCTATTAACTTCTAGCAAGCTCATTTAAACCGAGTTGTAAATGCCAAAATGAAAGGAGGCCAAATAAATATGAAACTACTAAATATGTTAAATCGCCAGTAGATGGCACCAAGGCCCTGTTCTATTGAGATTACTGGTTAATGTTCAACCTATTCATTTTAAAATATATTCAAATAAAAAACAGTTCTATTAATGTGTTATAATACTTCACAATATTAATGTTTTTTATTTTCAAAAATGCAGCCTTGGACACAACCCTACTCCTTTTAGACAATGGTTTTCTAATTAATCTTTTTTTTTTTTTAGCTAAAAACTGCTCATTACAGAAACATTCAAACAAATATTTACAAATTTGTGTTTTACATGGTATTTTTCCTCAACTTTGTGTCTTAGTTGGCAATTAATTTTCATTATATTAAAAAAATATATATACTATTTCTGTTACCCAGAAGTGAAATATTATGTGCATTTAAAGTGGCTGCGTTATAAATAGAAATATGGGTATAGTCTAAATGTATGTGCTGTTGTTGGTTCCCATGACATGCTACATTTTAATGTTTTAATGACAGCAAGAGTTTCTTGGCTATACATTTTGCATTTCACTAATGAAGGGGAATGTAAAGCATTAAATCAACCAGTTCTCTGAAATATCTCAGAGGTGCATCTCACGAAGCTTTTCTCAGGTATGAGAAAAAAGTAGGTTAGGTTAGTCTGAGACATGCAAGTTTGACTATGCCTATAATAGCCTATTCAACGGCTTAGTGAAGGTGTAGAAACAGAGATAGTGGCGTGTTATTTAGTGCAGGTAAATATAGTGTAAAGGCAGAATTAAAAGATTTGAGAACAGTTCAATTCACAAATGGGAAATAATAAAATATCTATATTGAGGAAGTATCAACATCAAAAATGAAAGTAATTTCTGCAATATTTACAATTATACACTGAGAATACACCTCAATTTATTCAATAATAAACTGTGCTCGCCTTTTCTCTTTTGAGGTGTAACTGTTTTATATAAATCTGTTGACTGTCAGATCGACTGTCAATCAAACTTCGGCGAAACTCTAAAATTAAACATTACAAATATTACAAATTACAAATATTATTTATGTTAGTTAAATAAGCCCAAATGTTTACAACTATGTTATTTTGTGTTGGTCAAGAGACTCCTAGTGCTGAATATACACACATGCTAGAACAACTTTTTATGATTTCTTCATAAGTATCTGTGGATATGTTGACAAGAAACAATGGCAAACAAAAATTTTAACATGATCATTTGTGTAAATTCATATTTACTATTTGGAATAAAAAGCTATACATAAGCAAGGTAAAAATCACTTATTGCTAATAAAATACAACTGAAGATCAGTGGAGGAAAATAAGAAAGAATGAATAAGTGTGAAATGTGCTGGATACCCCCTTGCTGCAGATGTTCGGCAGACGCAGACGTCACGTTCGGCACACGAACGAGTGATGTGGCAGACGCAGACGAGACGTTTGGCAGACGCAGACGTCACGTTCGGCACACGAACGAGTGATGTGGCAGACGCAGACGAGACGTTTGGCAGACGCAGACGTCACGTTCGGCACACGAACGAGTGATGTGGCAGACGCAGACGAGACGTTCGGCACACGCAGACGTCACGTTCGGCACACGAACGAGTGATGTGGCAGACGCAGACGAGACGTTCGGCAGACGCAGACGTCACGTTCGGCAGACGCAGACGTCACGTTCGGCAGACGCAGACATCACGTTCGGCAGACGCAGACGTCACGTTCGGCAGACGCAGACGTCACGTTCGGCAGACGCAGACGTCACGTTCGGCAGACGCAGACGTCACGTTCGGCACACGAACGAGTGATGTGACAGACGCAGACGAGACGTTCGGCAGACGCAGACGTCACGTTCGGCAGACGCAGACGTCACGTTCGGCAGACGCAGACGTCACGTTCGGCACACGAACGAGTGATGTGGCAGACGCAGACGAGACGTTCGGCAGACACAGACGTCACGTTCGGCACACGAACGAGTGATGTGGCAGACGCAGACGAGACGTTCGGCAGACGCAGACGTCACGTTCGGCAGACGCAGACGTCACGTTCGGCAGACGCAGACGTCACGTTCGGCAGACGCAGACGTCACGTTCGGCAGACGCAGACGTCACGTTCGGCAGACGCAGACGTCACGTTCGGCACACGAACGAGTGATGTGACAGACGCAGACGAGACGTTCGGCAGACGCAGACGTCACGTTCGGCAGACGCAGACGTCACGTTCGGCAGACGCAGACGTCACGTTCGGCACACGAACGAGTGATGTGGCAGACGCAGACGAGACGTTTGGCAGACGCAGACGTCACGTTCGGCACACGAACGAGTGATGTGGCAGACGCAGACGAGACGTTCGGCACACGCAGACGTCACGTTCGGCACACGAACGAGTGATGTGGCAGACGCAGACGAGACGTTCGGCAGACGCAGACGTCACGTTCGGCAGACGCAGACATCACGTTCGGCAGACGCAGACATCACGTTCGGCAGACGCAGACGTCACGTTCGGCAGACGCAGACGTCACGTTCGGCAGACGCAGACGTCACGTTCGGCAGACGCAGACGTCACGTTCGGCACACGAACGAGTGATGTGACAGACGCAGACGAGACGTTCGGCAGACGCAGACGTCACGTTCGGCAGACGCAGACGTCACGTTCGGCACACGAACGAGTGATGTGGCAGACGCAGACGAGACGTTCGGCAGACACAGACGTCACGTTCGGCACACGAACGAGTGATGTGGCAGACGCAGACGAGACGTTCGGCAGACGCAGACGTCACGTTCGGCAGACGCAGACGTCACGTTCGGCAGACGCAGACGTCACGTTCGGCAGACGCAGACGTCACGTTCGGCAGACGCAGACGTCACGTTCGGCAGACGCAGACGTCACGTTCGGCACACGAACGAGTGATGTGACAGACGCAGACGAGACGTTCGGCAGACGCAGACGTCACGTTCGGCAGACGCAGACGTCACGTTCGGCAGACGCAGACGTCACGTTCGGCAGACGCAGACGTCACGTTCGGCACACGAACGAGTGATGTGGCAGACGCAGACGAGACGTTTGGCAGACGCAGACGTCACGTTCGGCACACGAACGAGTGATGTGGCAGACGCAGACGAGACGTTCGGCACACGCAGACGTCACGTTCGGCACACGAACGAGTGATGTGGCAGACGCAGACGAGACGTTCGGCAGACGCAGACGTCACGTTCGGCAGACGCAGACGTCACGTTCGGCAGACGCAGACATCATGTTCGGCAGACGCAGACGTCACGTTCGGCAGACGCAGACGTCACGTTCGGCAGACGCAGACGTCACGTTCGGCAGACGCAGACGTCACGTTCGGCACACGAACGAGTGATGTGACAGACGCAGACGAGACGTTCGGCAGACGCAGACGTCACGTTCGGCAGACGCAGACGTCACGTTCGGCACACGAACGAGTGATGTGGCAGACGCAGACGAGACGTTCGGCAGACACAGACGTCACGTTCGGCACACGAACGAGTGATGTGGCAGACGCAGACGAGACGTTCGGCAGACGCAGACGTCACGTTCGGCAGACGCAGACGTCACGTTCGGCAGACGCAGACGTCACGTTCGGCAGACGCAGACGTCACGTTCGGCACACGAACGAGTGATGTGACAGACGCAGACGAGACGTTCGGCAGACGCAGACGTCACGTTCGGCAGACGCAGACGTCACGTTCATTGTAACGAGTGCATGTTGCAAAGTCATATTAAAGAACCGATCAGAACGCCGGCCGCTGACACACTGCACTGAGCCGTGTTGTACTGTGAATAGCGTGTTAACGAAAAAAAACATTAAATAACTTCACTGCCACACGTGAATGACGCGTGCCGACTGACTCGACACTTCACTGCCACGCGTGATTTGCGTGACGTCAATGAGTGAATGCGTCTTAAATTGAATAGAAATAAATAGCATAATAAAAAAATAAAAAAGACGTTGAGTGAGACGTTCATTGAGACGAGTGCATGTTGTATGGAACGCGATCGGGGCCAAAAGTCTTTAAACGAAATGCGTGAAATTTGACCGCATCAACACACACTGTTTGTCCGCGTTAACGCGGCAATTTTTTACGTGTTTCTTTTGAACGCGTAGACACGCTCATTTTGGTCGTGTTAAGGCGTCAGTTTTTGTCGCGTTACTTTAGTGCGTGTAAAGACGCACAGTTTTACCATGTTAAGATGTCCAATTTGAACGTGTTTCTTAACGCGCACATTCTGTACGTATTGAAGTGTAATATTTTAAAAAAGCAGACTTACCTTTATATGTACCTAAATAAATCCTTTAGTTTATTGTGGCATTGCTTTACTGACTACTGTGCTAGAGTAATGTTACAATGTATAGGAAGTCAAGTGCTAATTATCCATACTATTCAATTATTATAATGTATATATTATTTGTTTTTGTTTTAAGTTATAATTTCCAAATGTATTATAGGCTAACTTACACAGCACATATTTATAACTAAACACACACACACACACACACACACACACACACAAACACAAACACAAATTTATTCACTTTCACATAGCC
The DNA here is from genome assembly GCA_026230005.1 of Gila orcuttii. Lineage (NCBI taxonomy): Eukaryota > Metazoa > Chordata > Actinopteri > Cypriniformes > Leuciscidae > Gila > Gila orcuttii. Next base: position 242,067 of record JAPDVR010000018.1, read on the forward strand.
TAATAAGGTTTTGTAATTTGGTGTTTAGTTGGTTGTATAGTTTGTTTCTGCTGTTCTGTCTGTATTGTTTCCAGGAACATCATCTTGGCTGCTGCAGGATGATGAGTGCTATAATAAAATTACTACATTATATTTAACTTAATCAGTGTTCAAAAAGGATAACGTTTAGGTTGTTGTCCCCAATCTTTTAAAGAGCGATTGCATAAGGAAATATAGTTTTTTTATACGGAAAACTATATGTCATTTTTTTTATTTACTTCTCAACTATACATTTATGCTGTGTTTTTGTGGAAATTTGGAAGTTGTTTACCTATTTACTGCACAATTACTTAACTAGGCTATAAATTGGCTCATGAAAATTTATTTTTTAAAGAAAAAATCACTTAAATGACGATCTTAATTAAATCTAAATTGTTTTTGGACATTGCTCTATGTGTTACGGATAGAATACTGCCATCTGCAGGTTTGTGGAAAAACTTTAGCAATTATAATTAAAACAATAAAGTGCAATGACCACATATTTCCAATAGAGGTCCATATAGGACCATATAGGACTTTTCACTTCATTTTTCTTGATGCTTCAACTTCTCCTCACAACTTTATGATATATATTTTGTGAATATATATTTAAACATTCTGAAATACATAAAAAAATATATTTTTGTCAAAGTTAGGGTTTGTTGTCGTCTGATATATTTTGAATGATCTGCTTTTGCAAATTATTATACATACATTTGCAGAAACATTACAAGTCACATTTTCCCTCTCTTTCTCTCTCTTTCTCTCTCTCTCTCTCTCTCTCTCTCTCTCTCTCTCTCTCTCTCTCTCTCTCTGTGTGTGTGTGTGTGTGTGTGTGTGTGTGTGTGTGGGAACATGCTTGTTCCATGTTGCATTTGTGAATTTTTTTCAGATGTATGCCAGTTTAGTTGATTTTTTTCAATTTCTATAAAAATGCTCTCTGCTGCAGTCACATACATGTGTGTGTTTGTGTGTGTATGAGATAGAAAGTTCGTTCCACTTTGTCTTTATGCTCTAGGACCAGACCTTGATTTAAATGCATTTTTTTTAGATTTATGCCAGTTTTGTTTATTTTATTTTATTTGCCAATTTCTGGAAACATGCTCTCTGTTGCAGTCACATACATTTGTATTGGTGTGTGTGTGTGTATATGAGATGGAAAATTCGTTCCACTTTTTATTTATGCTCTAGGACCAGTCCTTGGTTTATATGTAGAAATTTTTAGATTTATAATGGATTTACTTTTATTTTTTTGACAAACAAAATGAAAAAAAGTCATTTTTTTCATTTTCCCATTCATTTTCAATGTGGGGTCATTTTGACCCCAAATACCTTAAACGGTAAAAAAAAAATGTTTTACACACCTTTAGAACAACCAAATCAAGCCCAGTTTTTTTGTGCATGTTTAGATAGATTATTTAGGAAAACTCTAAAGAGTCTAACTCTTTACTCTAAGAGTAGCATGATGATGTTTCATGCCCCTGAGATTAAGGTAACACTTTTAAAAAATGAAGGAAAAGTCCAGTGGGGTCCCCTGCTACCCCAAACACTGATTAAGAGTTAACATGTGTTTTGATATTCATTACACTTTTATTATTAATATGTTATTTACCCATAAACTTGTCTTTAGGAATCCATAAGTTATAGTGGCAAGAATATCTTTGTTAAACCTTTAAGGGCGGTTTCCCAGACAGGGTTTATATTAAGACAGGAGTAGGCCTTAATCTACTTTATCATGTTTTAAAAACACAGATTAAGTACAGATTACTAACAAACAGACTTCCAGATTTATTTTCTTTTTATTCCTAAATTGATGTGTGCAAATTTTTTTTGCTTGCATTAAAATAATTGTCTCTTGTTTTTGTTTTTTTATTGCAGTCTTTTTTGTTGCTTCCATTCATGCTTCTCAGTTCCATGCAATTTTAAGATTTTCTTGGTTCATTCCATACGCGACCTCTGACCTCTGACAGTTTGTTTTACAGTTTTTTTTTTCAAATTGCTAAGACACTAAAAGTGGAATTTGAGGCTCACTCTGTGAAACCATTCACTCATGTACCCAATCTTTAGACCAAGTCTGCAAAAATACAAGGACATTATATGATTTGCACTCAGTTTGCATTTGAAAAACAAACTTTTTGCAAAACTCTAAACACATTTCTCTACATTACACACATCATTCAAAACTAACAGCTCTTGTGTTTCATTTGGGAAACTGCCATTTAAATGCCACATTAATTTACTGTTGACCTACAGCCAATAATAATGTGGGAAAACACTTGTACATAAATTGATCACTTAGAAATCAAAACACAAAAATTATTATTATTAAATTATTTTTTATTATTTTCAAGACATTTTGGACAATTTCATGCTTCTAACTTTGTGGGAACAGTTTGTAGATGGCCGTTTCTGTTCTAGCATGACTGCGCACCTGTCCTGACTCGACCCGATTGAACAGCTGTGGATGAAGTAGAGCGGAGACTGCGAGTCATCAGTAAGCTGGTGTGTGTGTGGGTGTTCTGGAGCAATATGGCTGCCGTCGCGTCATCCAGGAAGATGCTGCACATTGGAGTCACTTTGGTGACTTTGGGTGTTCCTGTGCACCCAGGAACCCTGCATCTTCCCTTCTGGTAACACATTATTTGCCATTGTGAGGTATTGTCCAATACATCCTTGAAAAGTACCCCTTATCACACAACGTTTCCCTGAGGCAACAAAGAGAAAAACTAATTTTGTGAACATGTAAAATAAAAAAAAACTTCATAAAACCTGCCAAATGGCTTCTCTACACCTTCATACACTCACAAATATTTATATACACAGTTCGTGTCAATTTAAATAAGATTACTAAAGCAAATAATCTAGCTTTCTTCTCACACTATATGCTCCTGTGACCATGTGTCAGAAAAGGACGTCCCACCTTCAAATGGTGCTTGATAGTGACTCCCAAACCTTTTTGTACTTTTTCAAACATTCTAATTGGTTGCAACCATTTAAAGAAAAATGTACTGAACACACTGTAGGGCTTAAGAAAACTTTCCAATGCCTGAGGGCGATGCTTTGCTGTAGAGGGTTAATATTTAACCTTTAAACATTTCCTGTTTCCCCCCCAGAACTCGTATATCAATGAATTATGTTTAAAATATAGATGTCATTATATTAATACAGTTTATTTACCTAAATTGCTGGATTTAATCAATTATTTTAATGGTAAATAAACCTGATTTCTGATCGCGTTTCATACTGAGAGAGAACGTAGGACAACTTAAAAAGGCATGACAAATCATGACATAAGGCTGACATCACACAACGTATACCAATGCATTATCCCTCATGAACAATTATAACGTCTGATGTTTGCATACGTGTACCATCACGACATCCTTCATGAATAAACATGACTTCTGATGTTTGTATACGGATATGTAATCAGAGACATACGTACTGTAAGGCCGTCTAACTCGATCCAATGGCGGTATTCGAATTAGCGGTGAAGGTCTCTGCGTGTTACTGTCTTTTCTTGCAGCAAAGTATTTTTGGTTAAATGCAATACATTTTCTCATGTATTAACTCGTTATTTCATCTGACTCCATAAATGAAAAAGGTTTAAATGATATCTGTGTATCATTAAATGTGAGCGATGTTTTACTATTCTTTTAACTCTTGAATGAAAATAATGTCAAAGTCAATTAGAATAATCAGATACCACAATTTAATATGTCAGGTAAATGTATCATTACAATTTCATAATCAATTCAAAGATAATTAATGTAAAACATCAAATGCTTTAGAACAAAGAAGAAAAAGTTTACCCAACAAGAAATGCGTGAGGCTGAGAGTCTCGCAACTCTCAACCTCACGGGCCGATCTCAAATACAGAAAGGCCCCGAGCCCTCACTGCGTTTCATTATATACTCAGACCTCATTTCAAATCTAAACCTCATCCACAGTGGAAATTTACCGGCAAGTAACCATTTGCTAACAGTGAGAAATTAGCATTTAGTCAAATGGTCAGAAGGTGTTAACTCAAAGACACACCCTCCAGTATTGGAGGCTGTGGAAGATATTTCTAAACTTCCGAAGAACTTTATTACCTTTCGGTTTACTTCTTTGGGAATAAGACCTTTGTACCAGTCGCACCGAGACATTTCAAATAATATCAAACATGTATAAAATTCGATGATAATCATTCACATTAAACCATTTAGATTCTTGTGTGAGTTTGGGAGATCTCTGCCAGGATGAAGAATGGGGGAGAGAAATGTAGATTAGGATGAGGGAGGTGAGACCTTCGTCTCAATAGTGCATGAGGGGGAGTTCAAATGTTAATTTCCTTTGTTTTCTCGGTGAGTGGTCCTCTCTTAAAGTCCTTCTAGTTTTTCCAGTCTTACAGATTGGCCTCTTGACCACGTGGGTCAAATTCAGATGAACACTTACGTGGTCACAGTAAGACGTTGTTGTAATCCTTGAGACGTAACTCAAAAAATTGTCTTTGCAATGTTAGCATCTGTAGAAGCTTTCAGAGAGCTGTGTTCACCTGCAGAACGCCTGATGTAGCTTGAGTTCAGCAGGTGGATGAATGCATTCAGGTTTTCTTCTTGCGTTTCAGCATAGAAAGTGAGCAAAGTTCATAAAGTCAATCTGGACGTTTGTGACTTGTTCAGTCGACGTGTCATTCCTTCATAGAGAAGCTTCTGCTTCTCTGGCCCCTTCCTCATGACGATAATCTGACCCTCTTGACCAATCCTGTCACCTCCAGCGGTGCGGTTGTCTGGGCAGACCTCGATAGATGAAGGCGTTCTCCTTGGTTCCACACTGCTTCGTGTGAGACACCTGAAAATCGTCTTAAATGTCCACTTCACGATTGAGCACTTATGAACTTGAAGCCGTGAGGAAATGCATACGAACACATAATGCAACAAAACAAAATCATGTCATGTTCAATCTAATATATCAGGTTCATGTCAGCAAGTGCGATTGGTACATCTGGTCTCGAGTGTTTCTAAAGGTCCTGAATGGTAAGGTGGTCTCATTTTAAAAATCCAATTCTCCATTACCACTGTGATGAAGTTAAATTGTAGTGGAATTATAAATATTCTTGGTCTGAATTATTCAAAGGAAATGCAGCAAGAGGTCAGTGTAATCTAAACAATCAAATATATCCTATGCATCAATAAATCATGTAATAATAATAATAACATTCAATCGAAAATTATGAAGAAATATCTATATATATATATCTAATAATCACTGTGTTCAGGAATCTTCTAATGCAAGTCACCTATGCAGATCTCAGTGACTTGGGACATGCTTAATCATTCAATAATGTAGATAGTTCATTCCTTGCCATAGTTGTGAGTGAGTGTGTGTGTGTGTGTGGGAGAGAGAGAGAGAGATATAGAGAGATTGTGTATGAGAGTGTGTGTTCTGGCTAAGTCACAGTCGATGAAAGGGTTAAATTGTAAATTTTGTAATTGATCGAAGCGCTCACACTTCAGATCTATCTGTTTTTTATGATGTTTTTGTTATTAGTGGTATGTTGAGAAATCAGGGGCCCTCCGATTTTCCAACCACCCTAACAACAATCAGAACATTTTAACATTTTGAAAATTGAATAGCAGGTCTGCTTATAATTTGCATTATCGATTTGTGACTGTGGCCATTCATATGTATATTACAGTGTTTTTGTGTGTGTTGTGAATAGCGTATGCTATGTGCATCTCTGTTAGACTGTCATCATTGGATCAGCTCTACCATCCTATATGTGTGAAGCTCTCCGGATCTGTTAGTGTGAAGATGTACAATAGGTCTTCAGTGAGGTGACACTTTTGGACTCTATGTCATCTTTATCTTCTTAGTATGTGTAGTGTTCAGCCTGGATAGACTTAATCTATTCCAGGTGATGATGATGTGAGGGTGTAGTGATGGAGGAGTGTGTAGTGATGGAGGAGTGTGCAGTGATGGAGGAGTGTGCAGTGATGGAGGAGGGTGTAGTGATGGAGGAGGGTGTAGAGATGGAGGAGTGTGTAGTGATGGAGGAGGGTGTAGTGATGGAGGAGGGTGTAGTGATGGAGGAGTGTGTAGTGATGGAGGAGTGTGTAGTGATGGAGGAGTGTGTAGTGATGGAGGAGGGTGTAGTGATGGAGGAGGGTGTAGTGATGGAGGAGGGTGTAGTGATGGAGGAGGGTGTAGTGATGGAGGAGTGTGTAGTGATGGAGGAGGGTGTAGTGATGGAGGAGGGTGTAGAGATGGAGGAGTGTGTAGTGATGGAGGAGGGTGTAGTGATGGAGGAGTGTGTAGTGATGGAGGAGTGTGTAGTGATGGAGGAGTGTGTAGTGATGGAGGAGGGTGTAGTGATGGAGGAGGGTGTAGTGATGGAGGAGTGTGTAGTGATGGAGGAGGGTGTAGTGATGGAGGAGGGTGTAGAGATGGAGGAGTGTGTAGTGATGGAGGAGGGTGTAGTGATGGAGGAGGGTGAAGTGATGGAGGAGTGTGTAGTGATGGAGGAGGGTGTAGTGATGGAGGAGGGTGTAGTGATGGAGGAGGGTGTAGTGATGGAGGAGTGTGTAGTGATGGAGGAGGGTGTAGTGAGGGAGGAGTGTGTAGTGATGGAGGAGTGTGTAGTGATGGAGGAGGGTGTAGTGATGGAGGAGTGTGTAGTGATGGAGGAGGGTGTAGTGATGGAGGAGGGTGTAGTGATGGAGGAGGGTGTAGTGAGGGAGGAGTGTGTAGTGATGGAGGAGGGTGTAGTGATGGAGGAGGGTGTAGTGATGGAGGAGGGTGTAAAGATGGAGGAGTGTGTAGTGAGGGAGGAGTGTGTAGTGATGGAGGAGGGTGTAGTGATGGAGGAGTGTGTAGTGATGGAGGAGTGTGTAGTGATGGAGGAGGGTGTAGTGATGGAGGAGGGTGTAGTGATGGAGGAGTGTGTAGTGATGGAGGAGGGTGTAGTGATGGAGGAGGGTGTAGTGATGGAGGAGGGTGTAGAGATGGAGGAGTGTGTAGTGATGGAGGAGGGTGTAGTGATGGAGGAGGGTGTAGTGATGGAGGAGGGTGTAGTGATGGAGGAGGGTGTAGAGATGGAGGAGTGTGTAGTGATGGAGGAGGGTGTAGTGATGGAGGAGGGTGTAGTGATGGAGGAGTGTGTAGTGATGGAGGAGGGTGTAGTGATGGAGGAGGGTGTAGTGATGGAGGAGGGTGTAGTGATGGAGGAGTGTGTAGTGATGGAGGAGTGTGTAGTGATGGAGGAGGGTGTAGTGATGGAGGAGGGTGTAGTGATGGAGGAGGGTGTAGTGAGGGAGGAGTGTGTAGTGATGGAGGAGTGTGTAGTGATGGAGGAGTGTGTAGTGATGGAGGAGTGTGTAGTGATGGAGGAGTGTGTAGTGATGGAGGAGGGTGTAGTGATGGAGGAGTGTGTAGTGATGGAGGAGTGTGTAGTGATGGAGGAGGGTGTAGTGATGGAGGAGGGTGTAGTGATGGAGGAGTGTGTAGTGATGGAGGAGTGTGTAGTGATGGAGGAGGGTGTAGTGATGGAGGAGGGTGTAGTGATGGAGGAGTGTGTAGTGATGGAGGAGTGTGTAGTGATGGAGGAGGGTGTAGTGATGGAGGAGGGTGTAGTGATGGAGGAGTGTGTAGTGATGGAGGAGTGTGTAGTGATGGAGGAGTGTGTAGTGATGGAGGAGGGTGTAGTGATGGAGGAGTGTGTAGTGATGGAGGAGTGTGTAGTGATGGAGGAGTGTGTAGAGATGGAGGAGGGTGTAGTGATGGAGGAGTGTGTTCAGTGTTCATGTCTAGGAGATGGGTGGAATCTAATCTATAATAATTGTGTTGCAAATTTATATAGTGATGTGCTATTGTGAGATGTTAATGGCCTCTTGAAGTGTCTTTTCACCCATCTCCCGAGTCTCAGGTTATGTTCTAACAATCCCACTGTCCTGGCTCTGATGCAGGTTGGGTCCGGCCCATCCTGGCATCCGTCCTTCAAGGAATTGCAGTAATACACCTGAGACAGAAACAAATGCAGAGAGAACCAGTTAATTCGGATGTTTTCAACAGTTTCAAATTCAGACATGTGGAATTCTTCTCCTTTCTCCATTATCATGTCCATTGCAATTTTAATTCCATTTGTCACATGAAACCGAGTTTCATTGATCAGGTCATTGCTGTTGTTTCAGTGCAGTGTGTGACACCTAAAAGCTGCTTCTGCAGTGGAGCCTTCACAGTCTGCTGTCATGAGCATTAGAGATCCCGAGATCCCAGTTCTGCTGGGGAAATTTTCTGGATTAACCAGAGTTTTTCTCACTCATATTGTTATGAGATCAAATGGGTCGATGCCCATTGCTTTATTTCAAAGTTGCTCTCTTTACAGTCAGATCTGTGGGCAGAAATTAGTTCACCTGTTTCGGTGTTGCCTGCTAGCATTTGCTGTTTTGTGGTGTCATTCACACGTGTGCAGATCTCTTGTGACCTGCAAAAGGCTGTGATACTTCTGTTCACACCCTCCTTGTAAATTTACTTCTCTGATCAGATTCAATTTTAGTTGGTGCGTCCCAGTTAAGGATGATTTGGTTTGCTATCACCTGTGCCACACTTCTGGTTGCGTTTTTGTAAAGGCAACAAATGAAAGCACATCCCCTCCCCTTTTGGCACTGGGTAGCAGGCCAATGAAATCGAATTGAAAGGATTAATGTCACAATTCTCCAATAATGCCCTGCTTGGCGATTACAATATAATGTATATTTAAATTTGAGTTATAATACAATTATATTATATTAAAAGGAATATAAATTAAATTATATTGTTTCTGGTCTCTAAAGAGTCTCTGGAACAACTTAGTTGTCAAAGTGTCAAAGCTGTACTGGTCAGTGCATTGTATGTACATCAACGGCCAGGCTGATAGCCAATGAGGAATTCTGTTGTTGTTAACACCCAATGACCGCAAGCACATGCTAAACACATGGTCAAATCTCTGCTCATTCTCATGTCAATACATTTGAATACGAAAAGGTTTCTTGGCTCAGGGCTGATTAGAAGCACATTCGAGGTTTCTGATGTAGATTTCAAATGCCTGTTCGTTTAATTTAGTCTTTTTAAAGACTACATAAAGGCAACGTGGCCATTTTAACGTTTAATTATTCTATTTTCTCTTACTTTATATTTTTTGTTTATAGATCAGGAAACTATATCACTTTGCAGTCCTTCTTCTAAGGATGCACGACACAATCTCACCAGTCTGACTTATCAAAACAGAGGTAATTGGCTAAATATCTGAGATGTGCCGTATTCACACGTACACAATAACAGACACTTGAATAGCCCCCTTGAATGCCACCTCAGGAACTTAAATTAATTGTTTCAATTAGTAGAGGTCATGACCACCATTAAAAGACGTTAGCCGATCAACTTACTTTTCTTAAAATGGCTTTGGTTTAGTCAAGCCCGTGGTATACCCACGTACACTTATCTAATAGAACATTAAATTAGAACAGAAGTTATGGAACGCACCCAAATCCAGGTTGATCAAACAGCATTTTGCTGATTCTGGACGGAAATAACTCGTTCCCCTCATTCAAGTACACTTGAATCTGATATTCAGTATTAGTCGTCACTAATGTCTGGCGCAAACTTGTGGAAATATACGAATCCGGTAATCTATTTTGAAAAATAAGTTCAGAGCAATCCAGAATTAGTTCAAACGTGACAATATTTCGTTCTCTGAAGCCTTAAATATGAAAGGGTTTTTGTTTCAGGATTAATGAGATGCACGTTTGTTGTTTTGTAGATTTCAACTGCACTGTGAAAACACATTGTAGCCGCATGGCAATCCTATGCTCCTGTATAAGGAGGCAAACAAATTCAGCATAGAAACACGTGCTTCATTCAGTTTACACAAGATACATGGCCTAGAATGCAATGCATCTACAGCCTTTACCTAAGTGATACAAACACACTTACAGTAAAGCAATCCTGTGTTTCAAAGAATAAACTTAACTAGCCTATGTACACATATAGTAGCACAAACAACCATAAAGTGTGTTCTATGAGCACAATGTGTAAAGCACAATTACAAATCTAAAAATACAAACAGAATTATTGCGTGCTTTTTAGTCCCATATCCTGTTAATCATTTTTGGAAGACGCATGGTCATAGCATTTAGCTTAGCCTTGGCAAATGACGCATGGTCATAGCATTTAGCTTAGCCTTGGCAAATGACGCATGGTCATAGCATTTAGCTTAGCCTTGAAATCTAAATTTTAACCTGAGATCACACAATCCTATTTTTTCCCAAATTGCTTTTCATAAACAAATGCATCGACTTGCCTTTTTATATAAAATCACATGTTTTCCGATTGTTTACAAACTTAGAATTTTCTTTCTGTTGTTTGCTCCTTTTTAACCACGTGTTGCTCGTTTGTTGCAACAATGGAGAAAACATGCTGACTTTAAATCTTGAGGCTCAAATTTACAGCTCTTCATCGAGTACCAGAATATAATTTGGAAGATGTTTTCCAATTTAGGTTTCGTTTCTCGTTGCGTATAGGTAAACAACGATATTTTTAAAATCTATTAACAAGGGTTTTCATTCTTTATCTGCGCCGCCACTATCACGTCCTCACGTGTTTCAGTTCCGGACTAAACAAATGGCTTTCCGATCCGTAACAATGCAAACAACATTTTCTCAACACTTCTAAAAAAGGGCAGAAAAAGTTGACTTACCACAACGGTGTAAGAAAGAGAAGATGTTCAAACCTCGTTGATTTCAAAATCTCAATACTTTGCTGGATAAGACGTTGCTCGCCTGTGATGCGAGATCACGTCGTGGTCACCACTTTGTATGGCCGTCTAACTCGATCCAATGGCGGTATTCGAATTAGCGGTGAAGGTCTCTGCGTGTTACTGTCTTTTCTTGCAGCAAAGTATTTTTGGTTAAATGCAATACATTTTCTCATGTATTAACTCGTTATTTCATCTGACTCCATAAATGAAAAAGGTTTAAATGATATCCGTGTATCATTAAATGTGAGCGATGTTTTACTATTCTTTTAACTCTTGAATGAAAATAATGTCAAAGTCAATTAGAATAATCAGATACCACAATTTAATATGTCAGGTAAATGTATCATTACAATTTCATAATCAATTCAAAGATAATTAATGTAAAACATCAAATGCTTTAGAACAAAGAAGAAAAAGTTTACCCAACAAGAAATGCGTGAGGCTGAGAGTCTCGCAACTCTCAACCTCACGGGCCGATCTCAAATACAGAAAGGCCCCGAGCCCTCACTGCGTTTCATTATATACTCAGACCTCATTTCAAATCTAAACCTCATCCACAGTGGAAATTTACCGGCAAGTAACCATTTGCTAACAGTGAGAAATTAGCATTTAGTCAAATGGTCAGAAGGTGTTAACTCAAAGACACACCCTCCAGTATTGGAGGCTGTGGAAGATATTTCTAAACTTCCGAAGAACTTTATTACCTTTCGGTTTACTTCTTTGGGAATAAGACCTTTGTACCAGTCGCACCGAGACATTTCAAATAATATCAAACATGTATAAAATTCGATGATAATCATTCACATTAAACCATTTAGATTCTTGTGTGAGTTTGGGAGATCTCTGCCAGGATGAAGAATGGGGGAGAGAAATGTAGATTAGGATGAGGGAGGTGAGACCTTCGTCTCAATAGTGCATGAGGGGGAGTTCAAATGTTAATTTCCTTTGTTTTCTCGGTGAGTGGTCCTCTCTTAAAGTCCTTCTAGTTTTTCCAGTCTTACAGTACCATCGCGTCACATATGCATATATAGTGTCAAATACAGCAATTTCATTGGCTACTGTGCTTTTTGACGCGTTAACGCGAACAAACAGTGCGAGTTGACGCGGTCAAATTTCACGCGTTTCGTTTAAAGATTATTGGCCCCGATCACGTTCCATAATGTTACAAAGTTATAATAAAGAGCCGATCGGAACGCCATAAAAATGTAACTTTGTAGCACGCACTCGTCTCAATGAACGTCACGTCTGCGTCTGCCGAACGTCTAGTCTGCGTCTGCCACATCACTCCTTCGTCTGCCGAACGTGCTCCAAAGTTACATTTTTGAGCCTATCGGAACGCCATACACGTTGGCGTCACGTTAGAATTTATCGTGTGGATTACGTCTGCCCGTCTGATATGGCGTTCCGATTATGAGGTGTGATTTACATTTACATTTACATTTATGCATTTGGCAGACGCTTTTATCCAAAGCGACTTACATTGCATTTCAAGGTACACATTTTTACATTCTTATCAGTTCTTCAGATTTGTGCATTTACTTTGCAAACTAAGCAATCATCGTGTCGATCGTCACCTACCTTGCCGTGACCAATGACATGTGATAACATATGCGTGGATAAACGCCTGGATTAATACTTAGGCTAATTTCTATTATCTTTACCAGGGCTCGACATCAAGCCTTTTCATGTGCTTTTCCTTCAGACAAGTAAATCTGTCATTCACTTGTCCGTGTAAAAAAGTTGATTTGTCCGGATTTTTGTTGTGTTTTTTGTGTGTTAACTTATTCTGAAGCAATATTCTCATCAGTGTTCAATCAGCTTTGATATTTAAATCGGCATATTGTAATATCTGCATCTTTAAAGGGCATCCTCTTCCCCAATTTTATTAAATGTATGCTTCATCTTTCATTTTAAATTCCTACATTTGATCAATAAATTCAATTATTTAGAATAATAAGACAAATCTGTTACCTTAGGTAGAGCTGATCAAATTAAATCATTTACACTGAGAAATTACAATTGCATAAAATAATGTTATGAAATTGATTTAAACACAAATAAGAAACGTTGGAAAGAATGATACTACTTATAAACATAACTAAATCCGCCAGTAGGTGGCGGCAGGCGACCGTCTTAATGAGTGAGTCATTGATTCGTTCATTCAAACGATTCGTTCAAACGGCTGATTCATTCAAGTATGAGACAGATGTTTATGAATGGGTCATTGAATCTTTGACTCAACCGATTCGTTCAAAATGCTGATTGCTGAATCATTCAGTAGCCTAATGAAAACAGGCCGAGTGTTCTTGTGAGATGCGCCGTGGTTCTGCTGTAATTTTTGTGTGGAACTATTTTCGCTGCTGAAAGTGAAACAGAACAAAAACAGCCAATATTGCATCTAAAATGTGACTTAATTTTAACTGTTTATTGAACTGTTGTAGGAAATCAATGTCACATTTTCAATCGTGATAGTATTCAGGAAAATAATTGAGGTTGCTTAACATATGTTAAACATATACAAACTCCACATTTAGATTTTTATAGGCAGTTTGTCGTTAAAAAGACAGTTTGACTTGTTCTCAAGATATAGGCATTTTGTTGAGGAATGACCAGACCAGGCAAATAAAAACAAGATAAATAACATTCATACCGCAATGCATGAGTTTCCTTCGTTAATGAATAAATTGTGTTTGGAGCTCCGTCGAATTGATTCATTAATCCTTGATTTTCTTCTTTACCACTCATTTATAAACAAGTACTTTCTATTTTTATATCGTGTGAACTTATCCTCGATACTATTCCCTATAAAAAACAATCGGATTGCTTTGATATCGCTACTTAGATCCAACTTTGAGAATCCCAGCTACTAGCCTTTTAGCCCGCTAGCATTTCACGCGTGGCCTCGCGCCAATCGACCGTCGGATTTTACACCCGTTTCACTGAAAGGATACGGGTTATATCCAGGATTTCAGTCCTAAATTAGTAGTGATATTGGTAGTATCACTACTAATTTACTGTTCATCTGTTATAATGGCGAATATATCGGATGTGTGTCTAACGTTACCTCTGAGTGCAGGTGAGGACACATTCGAGCTGCATTCGGTGCTGTTGGAGCTGGAGTCCGTGGAGAAGCAGATCCGTGGTCTGCTAGAGAGGCAAGCCGAGCTGCGAGATCGGCGATCAGCGCTTGAAACATCACGCGCCGATGCTCACAAGTCAGTGGTTAGTAACTTTTTGACTCCGACTTCGTCTACTCCGTGCGTTTCTCTGCCCAGGAGGACGCGATCATCTCTGGCTTCATTCACTCCGGCACCGACACAAAGCCATGGACCCTGGGTGATCCCTCAGCGGAAGACACGAGCCAGGACCAGACCAAGAACCTCTCCACCGCTCCCGGTCTTCGAGATCTCCACCCGGAACCGCTTCTCCCCTCTTCGCGAGTCGGAACGTGACGACGCCGTGATCATCGGCAGTTCCATCGTCCGTCATGTCCGCGCTACCTCAGGTAAGGGTAATGTGCGCACTCACTGCTTTCCTGGTGCTCGTGTTCTAGATGTCGCTGCACATGTTCCCGAGATCCTGAACGGTGACGAGCGCGTCGGAGCTGTGGTGCTGCACGCGGGAACGAACGACATCCGGCTGCGGCAGACGGAGGTTCTGAAGAAGGACTACAGGAGCCTGATCGAGACGGTACGCAGCACAGCGCCTGAGGCAACGATCATCGTGTCTGGACCGCTTCCCACGTACCGACTAGGACAAGAAAGGTTCAGTAGACTATTTGCTCTAAATGAATGGTTAATATCATGGTGTAATGAACAGAAACTGCTCTTTGTAAATAATTGGAATCTGTTCTGGGAGCGACCTAGGCTCTACCGTGCTGATGGCCTGCACCCCAGCAGAATCGGAGCGGCTGTGCTGTCGGACAACATCTCCAAGACGTTACACACCATCTGACTAGTAAGTCAAAGTCCAAATCACAATCTCTGCTGTCCCAACTTAATTGATACAAGTAGTGTAGAACATTATATAGAAACTGTGTCTATTCCTCGTCTAGTGAGGCCAAACAATAAATCTAGTTTAGGATCTAGGAAAAATCTTATTGTAATTAAACCAGAAAATCTAAATCTCAGTGAACAAAAAGAATTTCTAAAACTAGGTCTTCTAAACATTAGATCGCTCACACCTAAGGCGGTTATTGTAAATGAAATGGTCACAGATAATAATTTCGATGTTCTGTGCCTTACTGAAACCTGGCTTAAACCAAATGATTATTTCGGTCTAAATGAGTCTACTCCACCAGGATACTGGTATAAGCATGAGCCCCGTCCGATCGGTCGTGGCGGCGGTGTTGCAACAATCTATAGAGATATCCTAAATGTTACTCAGAAAACAGGTCACAGGTTTAATTCGTTCGAAGTACTTGTGCTAAATGTTACGCTCTTAGATGTAAGAAAGAAATCCCTATTATCTCTAGCCTTAGCGACCGTATATAGACCTCCAGGGCCCTATGCTGATTTCCTAAAAGAGTTTTCAGACTTTCTCTCAGATCTATTGGTCAATGCCGATAAAGCAATAATTGTTGGAGATTTTAACATACACGTAGATAACACAAATGATGCGTTAGGGGCTGCGTTTACAGATTTATTAAACTCCTTTGGGGTCAAGCAAAACGTCAGTGGTCCCACTCATCGTCTAAATCATACACTAGATTTAATTATATCATATGGAACCAATCCAACCGATATAGATATTATAGCGCAAAGTGACGATCTCACTGATCATTGTATGGTAACGTGCATATTACGTACTGCTGAAATTTGCCATGTTGCGCCACGTTATCGACCAGGCAGAACAATCGTTCCAACCACTATAGATAGATTCACAAATAGCTTACCTGATCTATCTCAGCTGCTCAGTGAACCCCAACAAACAGATGAACTAGAGGAAATGACTAGCAGTTTGAGCACCATTTTCTCTAGTACATTAGATATTGTTGCACCAATTAGATTAAAAAAGGTTAGAGAGAAAACTAAAGCACCATGGTACAACAGTGCTACACATGTTATCAAGAGAGAAACTCGTAACTTAGAGCGTAAATGGAAACAAACTAATTTAGAGGTCTTTAGAATCGCGTGGAAAGACAGTATGTCACGTTATAAAAAGGCTCTAAAAGCAGCCAGGGCTGAGCATCTCCGCAAACTAATAGAAAATAACCAAAATAATCCAAGGTTTTTATTTAACACCGTGGCTAGACTAACAAATAAACAGACATCACCAGAGCAAAATATTCCGTTACAGTATAGTTGTAATGATTTTATGAATTACTTCAATGAGAAAATAGAAAGCATCCGAAATACAATTGTAAATGTACAATCCTCTATGGTGTCTTATGATTCAGCCACAATTATCGCCCCTCAAGAACAACTACACCGCTTTACAACTATAGGACAGGAAGAGCTAAATAAACTTATCTTTGCAGCGAAACCAACAACATGTTTATTAGACCCAATACCCACTAAACTACTGAAAGAAGTGTTACCTGTAGTGGAAGAGCCTCTTCTCAATATTATTAACTCGTCTTTATCTTTAGGTCATGTTCCAAAAATATTTAAGCTGGCAGTAATAAAACCTATTATTAAGAAACCGCAATTAGATCAAAATAACTCAGCAAATTACAGACCCATTTCAAATCTTCCATTTATATCTAAAATACTAGAAAAAATTGTGTCCGCTCAATTGTGCTCTTTCTTGCAAGAAAATGATATCTATGAAAAATTTCAGTCAGGATTCAGACCGCATCATAGCACAGAAACTGCGCTAGTTAAAATTACAAATGATTTACTTTTAGCTTCTGACCAAGGCTGTATCTCAATACTAGTTCTACTCGATCTTAGCGCTGCGTTCGACACTATAGATCATAAAATACTCTTAGATCGACTACAAAACTACACTGGTGTTCAGGGACAGGCATTAAGCTGGTTTAGATCGTACTTATCAGACCGTTACCATTTTGTCTGTTTAAATGGGGAAAAATCGAAGATAACGTCAGTAGACTATGGAGTGGCGCAAGGATCGGTGTTAGGCCCTCTGCTATTCTCAATATATATGCTGCCACTGGGTAATATTATAAGAAAACATGGAATTAATTTCCACTGTTATGCTGATGACACTCAATTATATATTTCATCAAGACCAGATGAAAACACTAACTTATCTAAATTGACAGAGTGTCTTAAAGATATAAAATGCTGGATGACGTGTAATTTCCTGCTATTAAATTCAGATAAAACGGAGGTATTACTTATTGGTCCAAAAAACTACCCACAAAACCTCGTACAATACAACTTTAATTTAGAAGGATGTCCTGTTACTTTATCCACTACAGTAAAAGACCTGGGTGTTATACTAGACCGCAACTTGTCTTTCGAAAATCATATTTCATATGTTACAAGAACAGCCTTCTTCCACCTTAGAAATATTGCTAAGCTACGTAACATGCTATCTGTTTCTGATGCAGAAAAGTTAGTTCATGCATTCATGACCTCAAGACTAGATTACTGTAACGCTTTATTAGCTGGTTGTCCTACATCCTCAATAAACAAGCTACAGTTAGTGCAAAATGCAGCTGCTAGAGTTCTTACTAGGTCAAGAAAATATGATCATATAACACCAATTTTATCATCTCTGCACTGGTTACCTATTAAGTTCCGTATCAATTACAAAGTACTATTACTGACCTATAAAGCCCTAAATGGTCTAGCTCCTGTATATTTAATGGACCTTCTATCGCCCTACAATCCATCGCGTTCTTTAAGATCCCTAAATTCGAGGCTTCTGGTCATTCCTAGGATATCCAGATCCACTAAAGGAGGGAGGGCGTTCTCGCATTTCGCTCCTAAACTCTGGAATAGCCTTCCTGATACTGTTCGTTGCTCAGACTCGCTCTCCCAGTTCAAAACTAGATTAAAGACGCATCTCTTCAGCCAAGCATTCACATAATGCTTGCCTCTTATACTACTGTTGAACCAGATCGAATGCATTAATATTATGAACAGCAGCTACGCTAATTATTTCCCATCTGCTTTTCTGCTGTTATCTCGGGACGCTAGTCCCGAGGTAAATAGCGTTCTTCAGCTACAGTCTGTATCCAGCCTCTCACGGAGACTTCAGAGTCCCCAACACCTGCGATGAGACGACTCGACGCCTGTGAAGAGACGACTCAACGCCGGCGATATGTTATGCCCTAAATTAATACATGATGATTAACTAACTGTATTTTTTACGTACATTTCTGAAATGCACTTTCTGTAAAGCTGCTTTGAAACAATATGTATTGTGAAAAGCGCTATACAAATAAATTTGAATTGAATTGAATTGAATTGAATAAGCAAATGAACAAATCATTTGGACAATTCAACTCTTCACAATTTTGGGCAATTTTTTTTTTTTTGCCATTAAGGTATGTGGATTATATATATGCCAAATTATGTGTGAATTTCAGGAACATGATGACTTCATAAAGATTTGGCTTTACTGAGAACAATAACTGACAAACACTAAAACGAAATATAACCTTGTCGATGCTTAGGCTACTGCAAGGATTCAAAAGAAACAATTTTGATTATATTATGCATTCCCGTGGAGTTATTAGTAAAATACAAGGTGACTTATTACTGCGCCACCTTGTGGCTGTTCACCAAATTCAGTACACTTGATTTGACACAACACATGACTACTGGTTCTCATAATGGTAAACCGTTCGGATTACACATCATTATGTTACAAAATGATTAACTGCTGGCTGCAAAATAAAAAATAGAAAGAAGCGGGGAAAAATGTAAAAGAAAATCAAATACGACTTGGTTCAATGATTCAGGGAACAATCATTTTGCTTCTATCCCTTGTTGTTCAAGGGTTATTAACATACAAATACTTGAGAGACAGTGCAAAATCTTACACAAATATTGTACACTTACAGCCTACTACACACTAACGGTTACTTGATGTAAGATGAGAGAAATATACATATTGTATACAGTAAACTATCACATTGCACTCCCTTCATGATTGTCATTTATTTGCAGACATTTTTAGGGACTGTATTTTACCATATAAAAAAGGCTGTTTCCAAACCCTGTTCCTGGAGGCACACCACACACAACACATTTTCCAACTTTCCATCATAGTCACATCTCAATCCACTCATCAGCTCTTCAGTGGAGTCTCAGACATAAAGCAGTCACAGGAGAGAGACTTCATCAACAACATGCACTGCTGTTGTGTTCAGGGTTAGGAAACACTGGACTGTGTCTAAGTGAGCTTCAGAAAGAGTTTGGTGACAAGACCAAGAAAATGTTTCTTATCTTTAGAAGAGGTGAAAAATTATACATTCACAGTACATTGAAACACAGTGTTGTACATTGCCCTGCATATTTATCCCAGACTATATGGTTGTTGGGCCGGTGCAGTGTAGAACAGGGATTCCCAACCCTGAGTCCTGAAGTCTCCCCAGCACCACATATTTTACATCTCTCTTCTGTATTAAGTCCCTATTAATGACCTGATCTGAATCAGATGCTTTTGATTGAGGAGACATGCAGAATAAACAGAACGAAACCCATAAAACATTACGTTTAACAGGTAAATTAAAATCAGTCAAGACCGGTTAAAAAATAAATGAATAGGCTACCTTTCTTTTTTTTTTTACCTTTCTTTGGTTTTTGATTTACATAGGCAGCAATATTATCTTTAAAACACACATAATATATGAATAAATATAGCCTATATAAATGATATATATATATTACTAATAGTGTCTACACTGTTGTAAACCCACAAAAACATGGAAACAGTGTGTGTTATGATCATATCACAAATTAAAAAGGTACAATAGTAGCCTACAGATGATAGAATTTAGCCTAAGTATTAGGCTAATATTCAGATGTTTATACACACGTTTATCCACACGTACGTTATCCAGACGTTTATCCACACGTACGTTATTCAGACGTTTATATACACGTTTATCCACACGTACGTTATTCAGACGTTTATCCACACGTACGTTATCCAGACGTTTATCCACACGTACGTTATTCAGACGTTTATCCACACGTACGTTATTCAGACGTTTATATACACGTTTATCCACACGTACGTTATTCAGACGTTTATCCACACGTACGTTATTCAGACGTTTATCCACACGTACGTTATTCAGACGTTTATCCACACGTACGTTATTCAGACGTTTATCCACACGTACGTTATTCAGACGTTTATCCACACGTACGTTATTCAGACGTTTATCCACACGTACGTTATTCAGACGTTTATCCACACGTACGTTATTCACATGTTTATACACACGTTTATCCACACGTACGTTATCCAGACGTTTATCCACACGTACGTTATTCAGACGTTTATATACACGTTTATCCACACGTACGTTATTCAGATGCAAAGTAAAAAAATCCTTTCTCAGCTCCACCGCCGCGCACTTTGAGCGCAGCTCAAACACGTGACGTCTTCCGTCTCAGATCTTACGTCTGACGCCTGAATACTATGGGATCTCGGCCAAACGGCTCGCGAGCGTATACAGGTTAGTTCACCTCTCAGTTTGCTTAGCGATCGCCAAAAAGTGCACAAATCACACCTCATATTCCGATAGGCTCAAAAATGTAACTTTGAAGCATGCACTCGTCTCAATGAACGTCTCACTCAACGTCTTGATTTTTTTTATTATTCTGCTATTTATTCCATTAAATTTAAGGCGCAGACGTCAGGCAGACGTGACGCAGACGTCACGTAAATCACGTGTGGCAGTGAAGTTATAAATAGTTTTTTTCTCTAACCCGGGTTTAACACTCTACTCAGCACAGCTCAGTGCAGTGTGCCAGTGGTTGCGATCGGTTCTTTAATATGACTTTGCAACATGCACTCGTCTCAATGAACGTGACACTTGCGTCTGTCTTATAACGTCACGTCTGCGTCTGTGATTTATATATAGGATTTTTTTTTTTAATAATTTTAAAAGGCCAGCACTTTGGTAAACTAGAAAACAACTCGATCGCACAACCACTGTTTCTGTAGATCCTTTAAATAGAAGAATAGATTAAAAAATTATATTTTTATAAATAGGCCTATATGTAAAACTATTAGGCTATAGGCTACTAAAATGGTTACAAAAACATAATGTCGGATATCCGAAATAATAGGCTACTACAATCTGCAAACACAAGGCTATGAACACAGAACAGTTTAGGCTATGTCCTATTGGACGTCGTTTGTTTGTTTATTTATTTATTTAGCCTATTCAGTTTTTGTAGCAGCAGCATAATAAACAAGACGTGTTTCGTTTGTCACATGCTATTGTTTGGGTTTTCAGCGTATTTTTATTCCAAATGTTCTATAGCCTATAATTGAATATAAAAGTTTTATATTAGCCTATATATTATATAATAATAATATTTTTTTGTTAATAGGCTATCTTCATTACCTAAAGATATAATTATAAAAAAAGTAGGCTAGCCTATAAATGCATACAGAACATTACATTTAAGGATTAAGGATTAAGCGACATGCTTTATTATTGTCACCATTATTGAAATTCACAGGCTAAATAACCAAGAAATTCAAAGTCTTTTGATCAGAACGAGTTTTAAGAAATATTTTTGATTATAGTGTAAATATTTAAAGTCATATGCTATAGAATCAAAGCACTGCTGTAATCAACAATGTAAACCTAATTCTCAAAATGAGTTCAGTGATTCAGGTCAAATGTTGATTATGCCCAAACATAACCAACATCGCTTGATCACCTTTTCTCTTTGTTAATCGGGCAGTTATAAATCAATTACAATATCCTAACTAAATATAATGTTAATAGTTTAATGGTCAAGAGCCCAACTAAAGCAAACACTCATCTCCATAATGGTGGCTTAAAATTGTTTTTTTCTCCTTCAGTGATTCGGCTTGTTAACATCAGGTATCTTCAATAATGCTCAATCATCACTTAATTAGCTCATTAACTTTAACGCTCTTATTTTAACACTTTAACTCTCTTGAGTCTGGAGCCAAATAAACTCCCAGGAGAGTTAATTTAACACTTAACATTATTTGTTTGATATTGCCTGTCTGTGTTGCAAAAATATTTTTAACTATTGGAACTTGTTTAATGTTTTATAAAGAGATACATATTCCACTTAGCCTATATCCAAGTTCTCGGATCTGTTGTGGCCATGCTATTTTTGATTTAATTGTTATTTTTCATTTAATGGCCATTTGTGTTGGTTTATGTTTTCCTTAAAATAAGTTTAGTCTTTTTACAGTCTTTATTTGTCATAATACTTGATTAATACAATTATTTGTTCATAGCACCAGCTGTGTTTGTGTACACAAAATAAAATAAGATCTCTTGTGTTTAAGTACTCATTCCACTCAAAATGTTTCAATTTGTGAAGTTAAAATTGATATAAACCATATAGTAAAGTCCAGTCGTGTGCGTTTTCAATGATTGTCAGTTTACATCAGGTAATACTGAGAGTAGTGTTATATTGACAACGTGGCTAAATATTTGTACCATTTTGTGAACAATGACACAAGGACCTGCCATTGGGATGGCACTGATATGTTCATTTACAAATACTTTTGAGATTAACTAAGGCTTTTACAGGTAATCCATTGTGTACTGCTGTTTGTATTAATTGTTCTGAGAACTGCAGTTACTGGTAGGAATATACTATGGATGATTCGTGAAATGTGACTGAGAAAAACAAAGTAAAGGGTACATTCAGTAATTCAACGTGTCATAAAAACTTGTAATGCATTCGTTTAAATTTAAAAACATTAACTTTATATTTTAGAACAATTTCAGAACGTATTTATTTGATTTAGTAATGTTCTCATGACAACAAATTAATTGTAGGCTACATGATCCTTGCTTATCCTGCAGGTGCTACACTATTTTCCCCTCATCTCTGCAAATGACAACGGACTTAATAAACACGCCTCTTTAACCTCACGCCTCCATATCAGGATGTAGTTTAAGTGTGATGTTAAAAATCATGGGAGAATTGAAAGAGAAACTCTGGCTCTGTTAATTCTCTTCCGGCTTTTATGACTATTGTGCCAAAATATTTCTGTACCTGTTGATACAAATCTAAATATTTGTATGCACCAGCAAAAATATTTAGGCTAAATAATAAAAATAACAATAATAGCCTAATAATAATAAACTGTGCTCGCCTTTCTCTTTTGAGGTGTAACTGTTTTTAATTATAATTCTGTCAGATCGCCTGTCAATCAAACTTCGGTGAAACTCTAAAAACCAAACATTACAACTTTAAAATTAAACATTACAAATAATACATTTTATTTGTTAGTTAAATCAGCCCAAATGTTTACAACTAGGCTACGTTATTTTGTGTTGGTCAAGAGACTCCTAGTGGTGAATAGTACATAGGCCTACATGCTTTTGATGGATAATCTTTTTATGATTAAGTAGGCTATATGTGGACATGTTGACAAGAAAAAATGGCAAACACAAATTTTAACATGATAATTTGTGTAAATTAATATTTACTATATAATAAAAAGCTATGTATAAGCAAGGTAATATCACTTCATTGCTAAGAAAATAAAATTGAAGATAAGTGGGGGAAAATAATAAAGAACGAATAAGTGTGTGGAATGTGCTGGAAACCGCCTTGACGCAGACGCAGACGTTCTGCAGACGAAGGAGTGATGTGGCAGATGCAGACGAGACGTTCGGCAGACGTCACGTTCGGCACACGAACGAGTGATGTGGCAGACGCAGACGAGACGTTCTGCAGACGAAGGAGGGATGTGGCAGACGCAGACGAGACGTTCTGCAGACGAAGAGTGATGTGGCAGACGCAGACAAGACGTTCTGCAGACGAAGAGTGATGTGGCAGACGCAGACGAGACGTTCTGCAGACGAAGGAGGGATGTGGCAGACGCAGACGAGACGTTCTGCAGACGAAGAGTGATGTGGCAGACGCAGACGAGACGTTCTGCAGACGAAGGAGGGATGTGGCAGACGCAGACGAGACGTTCTGCAGACGAAGAGTGATGTGGCAGACGCAGACGAGACGTTCTGCAGACGAAGAGTGATGTGGCAGACGCAGACGAGACGTTCTGCAGACGAAGGAGTGATGTGGCAGACGCAGACGAGACGTTAGGCAGATGCAGACGTCACGTTCGTCACACGAACGAGTGATGTGGCAGACGCAGACGAGACGTTCGGCACACGAACGAGTGATGTGGCAGACGCAGACGTCACGTTCGGCACACGAACGAGTGATGTGGCAGACGCAGACGTCACGTTCTGCAGACGAACGAGTGATGTGGCAGACGCAGACGAGACGTTCTGCAGACGAAGAGTGATGTGGAAGACGCAGACGAGACGTTCTGCAAACGAAGAGTGATGTGGCAGACGCAGACGAGACGTTCTGCAGACGAAGGAGTGATGTGGCAGACGCAGACGAGACGTTAGGCAGATGCAGACGTCACGTTCGGCACACGAACGAGTGATGTGGCAGACGGAGATGAGACGTTCGGCACACGAACGAGTGATGTGGCAGACGCAGACGTCACGTTCGGCACACGAACGAGTGATGTGGCAGACGCAGACGTCACGTTCGGCACACGAACGAGTTGATCACGAATGATGTTGAGGCTGGGAGAGGACGCTGGCGTTGTTTGTTCGCCGCTTCTCCGTCCGAAAATCCTTGTGGCAACAATTGTTGCTATTTAACCAGGCTATACAGTATGTTTATTGACCAGCACTACTACGTCCAGTAAATATAACGAGTGCAAACTTTATGGATGTGTTTGTACGGATTTCGCCGATTCCAGCTGTTGTCAACTTACCAGTCTGCCTTCGCCCGGAGCTTTTCCTGTTTGTGCATCGCCTCCTACCATCGAGAGGTTCCTGATCAGGCTGTTGCTGAGGTCTGCGGGATTCTGTTGAGTCTGGCGGCTCTCCTCTGCTCAGCACGGGCGCTGTGGCCGGACACCAGGCCGTTTTCCGCGAGTGGCACAATGTTTAAGTATTCCGTCACCCAACTGAGGAGTTTCAACAACTGCAACGTTCCATCATGCATACCAGTTATTAAACAACTTGGATTGCTTCGCCGGCCACGCTACACTCACAGGAGCTGCGGCAGAAAGTTTGTTTTCTCCCGGTCTGATCACGGCATTCCATCCCTCTGGTCTGGCGCACGCCCTGTCGCACTTCCAACACGTCATCAGGGCGCTACCCTTCCCAGAATAAGTAACGCTGGAGTTTCAACGGCAACGCTGAGCACGGATCGGGAGGGAAAACGTGGAGTGGATTTCAGTCTACTCCGGCCAATACAGAGACACACTGCTCCATCTACCATCATGATTGAACTGTTCAATGCACAATCCATCACAAATAAATCCTGCCTTATACAGGAACATATTCTGGATAAATGTCTGGATTTGGTGTGCCTTACAGAAACTTGGCACAAACCAGATGTTTTCTCTGTTTTAAATGAAACCTGTCCTCCTGGTTACTGTTACCTACAGAAAGCCCGTAATACAGGGCGCGGCGGCGGTCTGGCTGTCATCCACCGAAGTGATCTGGGCCTGTCCCCCATCACCATGCCTGAGCCATCTTCTTTTGAATACCTCGCTTTTAAGTGCAAGCCTCCTCTCTCCACAACAATATTTCTCATTTATCGGCCACCCAGACCGAACCCGTCTTTCATCCTAGAAATGTCTAACCTTCTGACAACACTCTGTACTATGTCTGCCAATATCATAGTTCTTGGAGATATGAATATCCATGTCAACTCCCCCACCTGTCGTTTTGCAGCAGAATTCCTTCAATTACTGGACTGTTTTAATCTAACTCAACTTGTCGATGTCCCCACTCACACTAGGGGACACACACTCGATCTGGTTATTACAAACTCTGACCATCTCAGCAATCTCCGGGTTTATGATCTGGGCATCTCTGACCACAAGGTCATTTCTATGATGATGTCTTCACCGTCCACTCTCATCAAGCCTAGGCCAAATCTGCTTTAGAAATCTAAAAAACATCAACTCAGATTCATTGGCATCCGACCTTCAGCATCTTCTTTCTGTTAACTGCTCACCAGTCATGGACCCTGTGGACTACTACAACAACACCCTCAAGAGCCTCCTAGATATCCACGCACCAGTAAAAACTAGAACAGTGACCTTCTCCCGAACAGCCCCCTGGTACACCAGTGAGCTACGGAAAATGAAGGCATCTGGGCGGGCCATTGAGCGGAGATATAAAGCCACTGGTCTCACTGTCCACAAACAAGCTTTTCGGAAACACCAAAAGAAATACTCTAAGTCGCTAATAAAGGCACGGTCATCATTCTACTCTAATATCATCAAAAACAGTCCCGGAAACTCAAAGCAGCTGTTCTCCACCATTAATCATCTTCTAAAACCACAGACCCACTCATTCACGAAAAACACAGAAGAACACTGCAATAACTTACTTGACTTTTTCAAAACTAAAATAGATTCAATCCGCTCTTCCATTCATGGATCCTCAATCAAATCTGCCCCATCTGTACACTCACAGCTTGCAATCGCACAGCCCCTGAAATGCTTTCCAGAAATCTCGAATAAGGAGGTTGAGATGATCATCAAAAGGATGAAACCCACAACCTGTGCCCTCGACCCTTTTCCTACTGCTCTTGTCAAAGCAAACTCCGTTATTCTAAGCCCTCTCATCACCACTGTAATAAACCAGTCTATCCTGTCCGGCATTGTTCCATCTGCTCTTAAAACCGCCATAATCAGACCTCTTCTGAAAAAACCCACTCTTGCTCCTGATATATTATCAAACTATAGGCCAATTTCAAATCTTCCGTTCATCTCAAAAGTCTTGGAAAAAGTTGTTGCCACTCATCTCCAGGACCACCTCAAAAACAACCACCTATTCGAAAAGTTCCAATCTGGTTTCCGCACAGCTCATAGCACAGAAACAGCGCTCGTCAGAGTCACAAATGACCTAAGAATGGCAGCTGATGCTGGCTCACCTTCCCTTCTCATACTGCTCGACCTGTCCTCTGCTTTCGACACTGTGGACCATGGCATTCTACTCGACCGGCTGCATCAAACCACTGGACTCACTGAAATTGCCCTGGACTGGTTCAATTCATATCTGACGGACAGAAAAGAGTACATTTCGCTTGGAAAATCAAGGTCCCGGGAACACACAGTTACCTGCGGAGTACCTCAGGGGTCGTTTCTTGGCCCCATTCTCTTTATCATTTATATCCTGCCACTCGGACATGTCATCAGCCGCCATGGAGTGTCTTTTCACTGCTACGCCGACGACACACAACTGTACATGAAATCTGATCCACAACCAACTGCAGCACCGCCAACATCATCTCCGTCTCCAACACTCACTGCCATGAAACAGAATTTTCTCCAACTAAACAGTTCAAAAACTGAAGCAATTCTCATTGGCACCTCGCACCAAATTCAGTCATCCTCACTTTCCGGTATAACTATCTCTGGCCAAGACATCCCCCTTTCCACAACAGTTACCAATTTCGGTGTGAGATTTGATCCACAACTCACCTTTGAAGTCCATATCAAAAATCTCTGTAAGATCTCCTTTCATTATCTCAGAAACATTGCAAAACTCCGTTCTACACTTACCTTAGCTGATGCTGAGAAACTGGTCCACGCCTTCGTCTCCTCTAGACTGGATTACTGTAACGCTCTTCTCATCGGGATCCCCAACAAGAGTCTGCAAAAGCCGCAGTACGTCCAGAACAGCGCTGCTAGGATCCTGATGAGAGTGCAAAAGTATGAACACATCACTCCCATCCTCCACACACTTCACTGGCTTCCCGTGTCTGCTAGGATCGAATATAAGGTTTCACTTCTCACTCACCAATGCATCTATGGAAACGCACCCCACTACCTGAAAGAACTACTTACCCCTGTTTCTACAGCACGATCCCTCCGATCACAAAACTCAAACCGCCTCTTAATACCAAAAACTAAACTCTGCACAATGGGCGATCGTGCTTTTTGCTCTGCCGTCCCCGGATTTGGAATGCCCTCCCGGACCATCTGAGGTCACCACAGACCATCAAGACTTTTAAAAAGGGACTAAAGACATTACTTTTTAGCAGATCTTATGGATTTTAAAAATGTCTAGATATTGTTCTTAGGATCAGACCTGTAGCACTTTTTTCAGCGGTTTTTTCTTAAAATGTAAAGTGCTTTTACAAATAAAATTTATTATTATTATTATTATTGATGTGGCAGACGCAGACGAGATGTTCTGCAGACGAAGAGTGATGTGGCAGACGCAGACGAGACGTTCTGCAGACGCAGATGTCACGTTCGGTAGATGCAGACGTCACGTTCATTGAGACGAGTGCGTGCTACAAAGTTACATTTTTGAGCCTATCGGAACGCCATAAACGTGACGTCTGCGTAGATCAACAGCTACACGTTCTTGACGTGTCTACGTGACGTGATATTTGCGTGTACGTCTCCATATAAAACAAATGTTATCTGTCGTGCTTGTCAGTCTCGTCGCCGAATGGAACATTTCGAGCGCCATATAAACAGCGTGTTTCCTAATATAACTCTACCGCGGGTACAGACACACATGTGTTTCAACTTACCCCGCTGGCCACCTCGCACATTTCTCTAGATTTTGCAATGACCTTGCATGACACAATACCATGAAATATGCCAGTTTTTAGTGCACAGAATAACGTTTGTGATGATACCAGTTATGTTTAACAGTCACATAAGGATAATAAGCTATTCATTGTGGAGTGTGCATGGTGAAGTGAAAGTCTTATCTTAGAAAAAAAACTTTTGCTGATGCGCCCGTTGTTCAAATTTCCCACGATCAAAGAGGACACTAATACACATGTGCACAGCAAACATCACAACTTGTGCTTGCTGCGTATGAAAGTTATTTAAGGTGTCTCAACTGTAGCCTATCATGTCTCAAATGTACACAGTCTACCCTACATTGGATACAATATAAATTCTGATGCTTTTATTGAAATAATTACAGGATATTTCATTTCTATTTTTTTTTTATTTAAATAATGAATAATTAGCCTACTATGCTGCGGCAATCCCGTGTGGACAATCAGCAATCCAAATGAAATGAATCTGATGTGGTTTTTATATATGCAAAGTCTATCTTAAATCTTCACTGAATCTTATTGTTTAATGAAACCGGTTTGAGAAACACACACAGGTCAAAAGAGGCACTTGAAGAAATCACTCTTGCTCTTATTGCTGTCGTAAGGCATGTGCTCATAATCAGTGGCGTCATGCCCATTCAAAGTGAGGGGCACGTGCCCCCTCAGATTTTTCCTCCCTGATAATTTTTTTGTCACAACTTTCTTCCTATTATGCTCCATAATTACTAGAGCCTATAACGACTCAAATGTATTCTTCTGGATGTGTAATAAATCGGTCAGCATCAGCCCGCCCCTTTTTCCTAATATGGTGTCTGTGTATATCAAATCTAGAATCTTTGCTGTGTATGTTGTCTCGCACGTTGAGCTGGCAATGTTTTACAGATGGTCTTGAAGTGGTAAGTGGGCAAAGCAACAAATCGGCATTGAATTAGTTATCGGATGATATTAAAAGGTAGTGGGATTATTTGTGGTTGACCTGCAAATTTTAACTTGATCAAAAAGTTATGGATTTGATATTAGCTGCAAATTCAGAGCATTAACTTAAGTTGTGTCAGTGTAACGTTATCGATAGCTAGCCTAGTCTAACCGTAAACTAGTTGGCTAACGTTACTGCCTGCCATACAAAGCCAATAAGCCATAGTAACATTATCTGATCAGTTTTGAAACATCTGTTCTGTTTTGTCTGATTCAAATAAACGGTGTAATGTTAACCTTATTCAGCACTGAAATCTGTCAAACTGCTTTCAAAGTCCTTCATCACATATTAATATTAAAATAACTTAATTTCAGAGCAGCACAAAGTCAGACCTCAGCACCTTTATGTACCTTTAATGTAAGATCGTGTTCGCCGCTGCGACACACATTTTTTCACTGTCTCTCTCTCTCTGCTAAAAGAGCTGCGTCTTTTTCAAGATGCAAAGATCGTGCCGAGCCACACTCAGCGACGGGGACCGTCATGTTATCTGCGTTTCCTGCCTGGGTGAGGATCATGCGGCTCTCTCGCTCTCGTCGACGGCGGATGCCCTCACTGTGAGCTACTGCCTATGGTGACTCTGAGGACTCGCCTGGCATCCTTCTCAGAGCCTGCACGCCGTAAAAAGCGCCTTGCTCAGCGCGATCCCGAGCCTTCTCCTGCCCGCCAAAGCTCGCCGGTTCGCCCGCCAGCTTCGCCGGCATCGCTCGAATCCCTCGCTGACGGACAACGGCCGCCACGCGCCGCCGCTTCCGCCATTAATGACGACGAGATAGCTGCATCTGTAGAGAAGGCCAGCTTCAAAACCGCAGCTAGCTTTCTTTACGTTATAAGAAAGCTACCCCGCCCCCGCCCCCCGTGGGCATGCATCACCGGCGAAATGAGGAAAGAGTGTGTTTTTAGTCCCGCCGAGGCCGGACCAATCTCCATTTCTCAAACATTTCTCAGCTCCTCTTAGTTTGAGCGGCTGAAAATATCAATATTGCAGCAATGAGCCTGTTGTATTACACGCACGCCTGCAAACAAACGCCGACACACACAAAACTGTGATGACGCTCTTTATCCGCTCGGGCTATTTTAAGCTTCTGTCGTTTCCCCCGTGGCTCAGTGGCGAAACCCAAAGCCTTCGCACGGGAGACCCGTGTTCGAGCCCAGCTCTCGCAGCGGATAAAAATTTAGTCTCGCCGCAGCCAGACTTACACCCAAACTTTTCACTCGTTCAGTTCCGAGAAAATGCGACTGTTCCAGTGTATTTTGCAGTAAACAAGCCGGTACCATGGCCCGCTTGCCTGCACACAAATGCCGTTTCCACAGCGACCCAGAAAAATCATGTAAGCAGTGTATTTTCTGGTATTCCGGCCACAGCCGATGGTGTTATGGGTGTATTAAAAATGCCACAGCCCAGTGTTCATTTCTACACACAAACACAGCCCGCCAAAGTGCAGGGCTCGCACAAATGAGTTCGACTCATGTCAATTGTGCATTAATTATAGTGAATGTGCCCACAACCCAGTGCCCACAAACACTACACACTGCATGTGGCACGTTTTCTGTAAAAGAAACCAACACACATACAGTCAGCTAAGGCCCACGGTGTTTAAGTCTCGCCGCGGCCAGACTCTACTGAAACTTCTCGCTCGTTCAGTTCCAAACAATGTAAATGTTCCAGTGTATTTTGCAGTAAACAAGCTGGTACCACAGCCCGCTTGCCTGCACACAAACGCCAGTTTTAAGGCGACCCAGATAAATCCTAAAAAGAGTGTATTTTCTGGAATTCCGGCCACGGCCGATGGTGTTATGAGTGTTGTAAGAATGCCCACGTCTCAGTGCCCATTCCCACACGCAGACACAGCCCGCCACAATACAGGGCTAGCACAAATAAAATCGACTCATGTCGATTGTGCAATAAATGTAGTGTACGTGCCCACAACACAGTGCCCACAAACACTACACGAAGCATGTCCCACGGTTTCTGTAAAAACTAAACCAACACATTTTCAGTTGGCACGAGCCGACAGTGTTCTCAGTGCAGCGAGTGTGCCCGCTATCCCGTGCCCACATTCCCTCACAGACATGCCGAACCCCACGGGGCTCGTCCCGCTCGCCTTCTCTCCACAACCCGTCAGAGAGAAGCTGAGCGCGGTCGGGCTGCCCGCTGTGATCAGTGCACCCCTGCCTCGCACACTACAAACACAGTGTCTATTTCTCAGCACACCGGAGCTCTCCGGCCGCCGCTATACCGCGGCCAGAGCCCAGATTTCATTCTACCTCTAGCTATTCATGCAGATGCGTGGGCAAAGCTTCCCGGGGTATCAGAATGGGTGCTGAACTCTATAAAAAGAGGCTATTCGCTGCAGTTCGCTCAACGCCCCCGCCTTTGCGCGGCGCGAGTCAAAACGACGGTAAAAAACGAAGTATCTCATCTACTTCGAGCCGAGATAGTGAAACTACTGAGCAAAGGGGCTATAGAACCTTTATCTCAGGCTCAGAGCGAAGGGGGTCTATACAGCAGGTATTTTCTGGTACCGAAAAAAGACGGGGGTCTCAGACCAATTCTAGATCTGCGACGGCTGAACAAAACGCTTACGAAGCGCCAGTTCAGAATGATTACAACCAGGAAAATCCTCGCGCAAGTGCGCCAAGGAGACTGGTTCATGTCATTAGATCTGAAGGACGCTTATTTTCAAATACAAATAGCGTTACGTCACAGGCAATTCTTGAGATTCGCCTTCGAGGGCCAGGCATACCAATACAAAGTCCTGCCGTTCGGCCTGTCCCTAGCACCCCGTACTTTGACGAAGTGCATGGACGCGGCTCTCGCACCCCTGAGACTTCAGGGCATGCAAATTTTTAACTACTTGGACGATTGGCTGATTCTAGCTCGATCACAATCAGAGCTCATAGAACACAGGGCCACATTACTCGAACATCTCGAGAATCTGGGTCTCACAGTCAATTGGGCAAAGAGCTCGCTGTCTCCCAGCCAGAAAATATCTTATCTGGGAACAGTGCTGAACTCGCTATCTATGACAGCGCATCTGTCGCCAGAGCGCGCACGGGACATTCAGCGCGCCGTGAAATCTTTTCGCCGCGGCTTGACTGTCCAGCTCAAGAGGTTTCAGAAAATGCTGGGTCTCATGGCCTCAGCAGCTTCAGTGCTCCAGCTGGGTCTGCTTCGCATGCGCCCACTGCAGCTGTGGCTGAAAGCGCGGGTTCCGAACAGGTCATGGACCGCTGGTCGGTTTCGCCTCCGGGTCGATCTGAAATGCGTCTCAGCTTTGGAGCCTTGGAAGAAAACCGACTGGTACCAGTCAGGTGTGAGTCTGGGGACATTCCTTCGAGCGTGAAGGTGGTGTCCACGGACGCCTCCACCTCGGGATGGGGAGCGCTGCTCGAGGGCAGACAGTTCTTTGGCCAGTGGTCAGAACGGGAAAAGCTCCTACATATAAACTGTCTGGAAATGATGGCAGTCGACAACGCGCTGCGGCGCTTCTGTCCCCAGATACAGATAAGGGGTCACCACGTCTTGGTCCGGTCGGACAACATGTCAGTGGTGGCGTACATAAATTCCCGCGAGAACGCTCACTGTCCGAAATATTTCTCCAAGAGCAAGGACGCGCTGGCCCACGTTTGGCCTCGCTGTCCCCTCTATGCTTTTCCCCCCATCTCGCTCCTGCCTCAAGTGCTGGAACGGATCAGGGAAAATGGATGCCCAGTGCTGCTTGTGGCTCCGCTCTGGACAAACCAGGCGTGGTTTCCAGTCCTGATGCGGCTGACCAGCACTGCCCCGTGGCCAATACCATTGAGGAGAGACCTCCTCTCCCAGGCCAAGGGCTCGATTTGGCATCCTCGCCCGCAACTATGGTCCCTACACGCATGGGCCATCAACGGGTACCCGCTATCCTCCCGGAGGGAGTGCTAAACACGATCACGCAGGCAAGAGCCCCGTCTACAAGACGGCTCTACTCCTCGAAATGGTCTGTGTTCTCTGCCTGGTGTCAAGCTCAGGGCTTTTCACCCGTAGACTGCGGGGTCACGGAAGTACTTTCCTTCCTTCAAGAGCTGCTGAATAAGGGCAGGACCCCATCCACGCTCAAAGTGTACGTGGCGGCTATAGCAACGTTTACAAAACCTGTGTCTGGCCAGTCACTGGGGAAGAACGACCTAGTCGTGCGATTCCTCAAGGGAGCTCGGAGGTTTAACCCTCCTAGACCTCCTTCAGTCCCGGTGTGGGACCTTTCTACGGTTTTGGAAGCCATGAAAGGTGCCCCGTTCGAGCCAATCCATTTGTCAGACATGAAGCATCTGTCTTTCAAAACAGTGTTTCTTTTGGCTCTCGCTTCAGTGAAGCGCATAGGGGACTTACAAGCGCTTTCAGTAAGCACATCATGTATGGAGTTTGGGCCTAATGACTCAAAAGTCATACTCAAACCGAGGCACGGGTACGTACCCAAATCCCTCAACACACCGTTCAGGGCCCAGGTGATTTCCCTGTGCGCTCTCTCGGTTCAAGATGAGGAGGAGGATGCGAGTCTCCTTTGCCCTGTCAGGGCACTGAGAGCTTATGTGTCCCGCTCGTCTGCCTTCAGGCAGACCGAGCAGCTCTTCGTTTTGTTTGGCGGACGTTCCAAGGGACTGGCCGCATCAAAACAGAGCCTATCCAGATGGATAGTCGACGCCATAGCACTGGCTTACACTTCTAAGGGCCTAAAGTGTCCTTTGGGTGTCAGAGCGCACTCCACGAGAGGCGTGGCCTCGTCGTGGGCATGGTATAGTGGCGTTACCTTGCAAAATATCTGTACGGTTGCGGGCTGGGCCTCGCCGTCTACATTTATAAGGTTTTATAACCTAGAGGTTCCCGCCTTACAAGCCAAGCTTCTGTCGGTATAGAATTCAGTGTTATCTGCCCCGCTGTGCCGGCCCAGATGCTGAGTTTTGCTTGTGCATCGCTCACTGAGCGATAACACGGCTCCATGGGTGTTGAATAACCCGTATTTTTAAGCAGTTCAGGCTGAACACCCTCACCCTGTCTGTGTGAAACACTATTAACATAACTAGCTCCTATAGGATGCTATTTCATGGGGAATGATGCTTGCAGCCTCTCTTCTCTGACTCTCTGTGAGTCTATGGTGATTATGCACTACATGAGCCCCGGGCTACTGCCCTTGGGACTTTGGTGTCGGATCCCAGTACGCACGGCGTTTTGCATTGTGTTCCCCATAGCGTAAGATATTACGCAGTACGAGAGATACTCTCGTAAGAGAACGTACTCGATTACTAACGTAACCTCGGTTCTCTCTAGAGAGGGAACGAGTACTGCGTATCTTGCCGTGCATACATAGCTCTGGTTCGCTTCGACGATGAAAACCAGTGTACCAGCCTTATCGAGCAATATTTACAGGGCGAGACCACGCCTTTTCTGGCGGGACGTGACGAAATGGGCGCGAAATGCCCCCATTGGA
Organism: Gila orcuttii; assembly: GCA_026230005.1. Lineage (NCBI taxonomy): Eukaryota > Metazoa > Chordata > Actinopteri > Cypriniformes > Leuciscidae > Gila > Gila orcuttii. The sequence continues at coordinate 277,023 of JAPDVR010000018.1, forward strand.
TATGTGTCACGCAGCGCCTCTCTCGATAGGCTGCTGCTGTTGCCGCAGGGCAGCCAATAGGCGCGCGAGCTGTCCTGCCTATATCTGCATGCTGCTGCACAGCGTTTTACATTAATTCAAAATTAAGGATAATTTTTGGCTTCAATATCTCGTGGAAAAGAGGTTTTCCCCCATAGCGTAAGATATTACGCAGTACTCGTTCCCTCTCTAGAGAGAACCGAGGTTACGTTAGTAACCGAGTACGTTCTTAGGTCACATACCAATTTAAAATCATAACATAAAAACTGCAATGGTACTGTTTTTAAAATCATGTGTAGTAGGCCTAAGTGGACAGTAAGTGTGTGTGTAAACATGCTTTAATGAAGTAAACTTCAAAAGCTTTTGAATTTGAGCTTACAGTTCTTTCATCAACCTGTCTTTTACATAAACTTACAAAATAGATACTTTAACTTAGTCCTCAGATAGAGGAGGGTTGCTGCTAGCACCGTTAAGGTATTTCTGTCCCTCCCAAACTGCATTGAAATGGTATGTTTAGCAGCCAGAATTAAAAAAAAATTTTAGGGGGAGAAACCCCCTGACCCCTCCTAACATGATCCATATCACCCGTCAGAAAACAATTGCAACGTCTCAGATTGTGCCCCCCCAGAATTTTGGCTTGCATGACGCCCCTGCTCATAATATGTTTGGTGTATACGTGAACTTCTACATTTAAATTTTGATCACGGAAGCTGATGAACTCAGGGTTACAGGATTAGTTTCCAGTGTCCGAAACCAAACCAAACCGATCTTTGCTGGTACCAGGGCGGGTCCGGTTCTCCTCGTGCCTCGATTTGTGCGATAGTAGCTACACAATATTTGAAAATAAACAATACAATAGTTACATGCGAACTACTTGAGATATTGTGCAGTTGTATTTTTCTAGCGCATCCTTTTATGGTGGTTCTTCACTTCAGGTGCATTAAAGCTATGCCGAAATTACCGTAATTACACCCAGGCCCTTATTCCGACTTGTTTTCTAAGCTTTTGCACACCTCATGTCTGATTGCTTCTCAAGGCAATCACATGAGCAGAAGATCTCCTTTATAATCACAGTCTAGTCATTAGTACATGGTCATAGAAAGCTTTGAAATATCAGAGAAATTTAAAATTGTGATTTCCAGGCCTTACAAAAACATTGAAATAAATAAAATAAAAACGTAAAAAATATATGGACTCTTCTAGTAAAATATGGAAGTTTTGCTCAGTTACGGTCCGCTCTAAAATATTTGATCAGCATATTGCACTCTTTATTGTATGGTAGCCTAGTAACACCTTGCAGAATCTGCTAAATAATAATACTTTAAAAAAAAGAGGGATTATAAATTGCATGGTTTTTTTTTTATGATTCTCAATACTGTGTCATTACCTAGATGATCCACAACTGTTTTTATGATTTATTTTTACGATAAGTCCCATTTTTGTCCTGTTCTGCCCACAATTCCTCAGAAGATGCTCCAGCTCCTGCACATTCTTTGGTTTTCCAGCATCTTCTGCATATTTGAACCCTTTCCAACAGTGACTGTATGATTTTTTTGATCCATTTTTTCACCCTCATACCGAGGGACTCATGCACAACCATTACACATGGTGAAAACATTCACTGATGCTCCAGAACAGTGTTTCTCAACCCTGCTCCTGAAGGACTCCCAACACTGCACGTTTTCTTTGTCTGCCTAATCAAACACACCTGATTCAACTCATCAGCTCATTATCACATGGGGATATAGGAAACACAATGCATTAAAAATCAGGGGGTGTAAACATTTGCACAGGATGATTTGGGGGTAAATTGTTTTAATTTTGTCTTCTGGGAAATATGTAAGTATTTTATGTAGCTGCTGAAGGGTAGTACTAAAAATATGATCTTTAAATAAATTAAGCAATTTCCACCAGTCATCCTGTTCAAAAGTGTACACCCCCGGCTCCTAATGTGTGGTGTTGCATTGAGCATCAGTGGATGTTTCTGGCTTTCGATCATCCAGGTAACAACACACACTATTAACAATCAAGCTTATCTAAACTTTTGAACGGGATCTTTTGTGTAAATTCAGTTATACTATGTCTTGTGGCCTATATGTAAATAAACATGTGAAAAACCTAAAATTCATGTCAAAAACCTTATTTTAAAACAACAGTACTAAATAAAAACAAAATGCATATTTATAATCCCTCCTTTTTAAATTATTATCATTTAGCAGAATCTGCAAGGCTGACTTCAACTGTAGCCTACATATATTTGGAGTTCCTCTCAAGCTACTTTTGGTGCAATAAACAATCCTAAAGTAGTTTATTTTTCTTGCAAGACACATTAGAGAAAGAAATATGATTAGAAATCAAAGTGAATAAATCAAATCAAGTGTGGCCAACACTGTAAAATAATGCTTATAAGGATTTGAACAAATTTATGAAGAAAGGACCTGTCTATGAAAGAGGGCAACTAGAAGAAAAACATCTTGCTATATCAGTGCAAGTAAAAGTTGTGAAGTAAGTTTATATAGTTGATATATGAATAGAGAGAATTGAACATTTAGGCTCACATATAGTCCTTTTTATAGCTTTATCTATTGATTCTAAAGCGTATTTATATTATATTTATATATCTATATTCATTTAAACTAAGTGCTTTATAATAATTGATAAACTAAAATGATACATATGTAATGGATTAAGGATATAATAATTACATATTATCTAAATCATACAAAATTATTATTATAAATAAGCACAGCTAAAAATCAGATGATTTTGTTATCATTTGAAATCATTTGCTTTGTAGTGTAGTGACTTTTAATGTGGAGTAGAAACAGGGGGAGTGACTTTATTGACATGTGACACTTTGCTAATAGCTGATTGGTCCACTTTAGGTCTGAGGTCTTACCGGGAACATCACCTGACCCGGAGCGCAAGTTACTATGGCGACGAACACGCTAAAAGCCAAACTACTTTTGTGCTGCCGAAAACCCAGGGTTGGCCAAACTAAACTGAAACCAGAGGAGGGTAGAAACGAAGTACATATACTTTTTTAGGGAACACTTTTTAGATGTAAAGGTGGGTACTTTTACTTAAACTAGAGTACATTTCTAATGAAAAAACTGTACTTTTACTTTGTTTCACTGGGCAACGTTCCTCTCTTACTTTATTTTAATGCAATACAATCCAAGCGCGCAGTCTCTTTTTTTTCTCCATTTACAAATGAATTACTCTTTTGAGGCAATTCTGTTCAAATATTTGATCAAACAAGTTGACAAAACTATCTAAATTGGTTTGCAAATTAGTTTGAATGATTTGTTCAGTTTTCCTGCACGCACTGAATCGTAACAGGAAGATTTAAGAACATGAAGAGCATTGGATGAAGGGGCCGTGGAAATCTGCAAAAGCATCATATTGTTTGCCAGCGATGAAGATCTTTATTAGTTGAACATCTGCGTTTGCTGTCTGTCTCTATAGTTTTAGCTTCATTTGATCTGATTTCATACAGCTTATACATTTTACAACAATCAGATTATTACCGTTTAATAATTTGTAGATTATTACTACAAAGTATGATATTACCAGTTCCCTATCAGTCGCTCACGTTCAACGTAACGTCGACGTGACGACATAATTGGGATCACTTCAGGGAGCCCTATCATCTTCGAGTGTCTACAGAACGAGCCAATAAACATTGGCGTGCGTGAATCGTGTCACGCGCCCCACAGCGCGAGTATAAACAGGAAGTAGGTGCACACCCACATTATCTTTCACTTTGGAGCCAAGAGGTTATTTGACTTCACGAGTGCTGCAAGAAGAGACTACAAGTTGGAAAACTCATATCAACTCTGTTCCAGCGTTGGTTTTCAGCAGTGGCCGCGAGCATTAAAGCTAACAACTGTTTTCACAGCATTACACTGTGTGTGTGTGTCGGTTCGGTAGGCGTTTCCTGAGTTTATACTCATCACAGCCTTGGCTACCTCTGGGTGCCTCAGCGCAGAAAGAGTTTTATTTTCTCTTTTTGTTTTCAACTGAAAGAGCAACACAAGCGTGACCCTGCATCCTTTTCAGGATGTCTTTCCGCCTGTGCGTTTCTGGATGCAGTCGTTCCCTGGCGCCAGCAGACGGCCACAATAGTTGCTTCTCGTGTTTGGGCATTCAGCACGCTGAGGCAGCTTTAGTGAATAGCGGGAATATGACTATGGCAGTGTTGAGATTGAGACTCGCTAGGGCTACTTAGGCCGACTTCGGTGCTTAGCCAGGGTGATCTGAGGGTTACTGTGAGGGCTTCCCAGCCGAGGCAAACTCCGTGGGCCCCTCACGCCTCACTAATGCTGCCGCCGACGGAGCCTTCAAAAGAGCGTGCTGGTCCTTCACATGGACGACCAGTCGCGTCCTTTGGAGCTCCTCCTGACGACCAGATGGCGAATGCAGCATCGGAGGGGGAGCTTCAGTCCTCTGGAGATGAGGATTCGGCTGTGTTGCCCCCTCCAGGGAGTGTAGCGTTGCCCGAGTCTGATCCAGAATGGGCGGCTATGCTTTCCCGGGCCGCTGAGAAGGTCGGGCTTGCGTGGAACCCTCCACCACATCCCGAACCTTCCCGGTTGGACGATTGGTTTCTCGGGGCGGGCCGTGCTGGTTCTCAGTGCGCCGCCCTGGTACCATTCTTTCCGGAGGTACATGAGGAGCTCACTAGGACGTGGACGGCACCGTATAGTGCCAGAAGCCGTCCTAGTGGCTCCTCCCTCCTCACCTCTCCAGTGGTTAAGGGGTATGTGGATGTCCTGCCGGTGGAGCGTGCCGTTGCGATGCACCTGTGTCCAGCGTCCACTTCCTCCTGGCGGGGCAATCCATGCCTCCCGTCCAAGGCATGTAAGTTTTCGTCCGGTTTTACAGCGAAGGCTTACAGAGCCTGTGGACAGGCTGCTTCTGCCCTCCATGCCATGGCGCTCCTGCAGGTCCACCAGGCCCAGACGCTCATGGACTTGCACGAGGGTGGTTCTGACCCAGAGCTCCTCCAGGAGCTCCGTTCAGCAACCAACCTCCCTCTCATAGCGACGAAGGAAACCGCACGTTCCGTCGGTCAGACGATGTCCACCTCTGAGAGTCATGCGTAGGGCCCTGGATGTGGCAGCAACTGTGGCGTTTTCCATAGGGATCCCAATTACGTCATCACGTCGACGTTACGTCTCCCGTTCCTTCCTTCAGGGAACGAGGGTTACATAGTAACCGAGACGATTTTTGGACATAATACTTAATTATACATTAATACGCTACTCTTGTTCACAGTCTTAAATGAACCCCCGTAGTGAGTTGTGGGTATAGCGGAGTGGAGGTGACAGTTCGTCTGGAAAACAAACACCTTTGCTTAGACACAGTTCTCCAGTTTGCAGAAATATACATGTGATTACCTTTGGAGAACAGACAGAAGAAGATCCGCTAATGTGCTTTTGATCGTAGTGTGTGTTCAGATGTTCAGTAGCGGTCATGAGCGCGAGCACATGTGAAGAGTTGAACTCTTTCTTCTCTGTGTCAATGGTTCCATTTACATTCCTTTAAATGCAAAACTCTGCAGATTCACTTCATTTTGACATTGTCTAATAATCCAAATGTCGCTGTATACGTTATTATTATACAAACCAAAGGACATGCAATGATATTATTGGGGCTACAGATGAAATGCCAGAAATAAGGCTTGTCTCTTCTGTGTTTGTTACAAAGACATCTACTTATGATAATGTAATTATTTAAATAAATTATTTATTTCAAATTTATTTCAAATGTATTGTTGAGGATAACCCCTTGAGATGAAACATCTCGTTTTCGAGGGGGTCCTCGAGACAAAGACAAAAATCATACAACACATATACAGTACATTCACTCTTACTAAAGCTCTATCTCATCCCGCCTCGCCCGGCCCTCCCTGCCCACCAACTCCTTATTGGAAAAAAATCCATATATAGAACATATTGTAGTATTAAGATGCATGACAACATTTAGATATAATATACCATACATAATACATAATAACATAATAACCATTTTCCTACATTGGTTCTTTATTTGTTTTAAACAGCAGACTTAATATTTATCAAATTCTGGTCATAATTTGGAGACTATGATGAACCGTTATAAAGTGCTGTTTGTATATTTCACGCAGTAAAAATGCCCAAAATCAATCGTCTGTGGATGAGAATCTGAAACAAGGACTGGTGAGCCGTTGTCTTGCTTCACTTCACAGATACTGAGTGAAAGGAGAATTATAGAACGACGGGACACTCGTTTATATGACACTTTCATCAGAAGAAAAGCTCGTTCAGCGCGACATACGGCGTCCTTTCAGTTTCGGTTTTCAATCGATCAAGTGTTTACATGTTCTCTCGATAAACCACCCCTTTCAATCCGATCGAAATTATTTGAAAATAGAGCTGACACTTTGAGTTTTTAACGGGTTATGTTATAGTCCTACTTCGTTTTTAATGTTTTTATGAAATACCTGTAGTGACTGCTTGATCATTTCACTGTATTATTTACCGCCATGCGAGCCACAAATGAAAGCTTGGCGAGCCGCGCAAGGAGTAACACTGAATTAAATAAATCTGATAAAGTTTAATAAACTTAATCTCCAGGCCATCAGGATCAGTACCATTACCTGACTTTAGTTCGGAGATTGCTTGCTGAACTTCAGTAGGATTTATTGCAGCAAATGAAAAGGAACTGTTAAGCTCATCTACCGGAGTAGGAGAAATTAGAAAATTGTGAACTACAAATAGAGGAAAAGTGTTGGTTAAAAGCATCGGCAACCGCAGAAGGATCACTGATAACATCATTATTAACTTTGATTTTGGTAGCAATGCTTTTAGTTGAATTTTTAAATAAAGAATTAAGACTTTTCCAAAACTTCTTAGGATTATTGAAATTATTAGACAAAAATATTGTATAATAATTCGATTTGGCATTTCTTGTTTTGGTCGTACACATATTCCTTAATTGTTTATATACAGCCCCGTCTGATGAGTCCTTTGACAGGCGGTACTTTTTCCATGCCTTATCTCTTTGTTTAAAAAGATGTATTAAATCAGCATCAATCCATGGTAAATGTCGGCCCTTAACCTTTACTGATATCCAAGGGGCATGTTTATCAATTACTTTAAGAACTTCAGTATAGAAAAAATTCCGAGCATCTTCAACAAAAGGAATTCAGTTAAACCTATTCCAATTTATATCTAATACATCTTGGATAAAAAAATCAGTGTTAAGATGTTTACTCTGCCTTACCCTGATCACCTTGGGTGGTAGGCGAGGTAATCTAATTTTCCATACACAGAAGACCATGGAATGATCACTAAAGCAAGCGGGTAAAACACCAGTTTCAGTAATTCTGTTAGAGTGGGTGACCAAAATCCAGTCCAACAAAGATTTGGATCTATGGTCAACCCGGGTAGGTTCTCTAATTAGTTGAGTCAGATTTAAGCTTTCAAAATAATTTCTATCATTTAGAGATGAACGATCTAACCAGTTAATATTAAAATCACCAAGGATAATCAACTCTTTTGAGCTACCCACAGATTTTATAGTAGTGCCTATGCAGTGTATTGACTCTGTAGGGGAGTTAGGAGGTCTGTAAATGTTCCCTATAATCAGCTGTTTATTTACATGAAAAGTAATTTTAACAAAAAGGCAGGGGAAGCGAAAGTAAGCAGCACACACACACACACACACGCAAGCACACACAATCACAAACTGGCTAGGCCAAAACATAACAAAATACAGATACTGTCACGGTTTATGAACTCACTGTCTCTCTCTCGTCTCGCGTGCAGTTGTTGTGTGTGTGTGTGTCTGTGGGCGTGGTCACTGATCACTGCTGATCAGCAGCGCCAGCTGGTTTCAATCCGTTTGTCCCTTTATAAGTCTGTAACTGGTGTCTCATGTTGTCAGATCGTTGTGGTTTCCCTGGTGTGTTCCTGTGTTCGTGTGGATCATGTTTCATGTTGGATCGTGGATTTTCCCTGTGTTCTTCGTCTCATCTGGATTCCTCACCTGCACTGGATTACCACGCACTTCACTGGGTCTTCACGGGAGATCACCAGCACCAGTCGTCCACCGAGGTCCCTGTGTCACCCTCCACCGAGCGCTGATCGTCTGACCTGCACCTGTGGAGTTCACCAGTGTTTTGTGTTTTCCGCGTGTCTTGTGACACTTCAATAAAGAGTCTTTGCAATTACATCCGTCTCTGTGATCCGTTACAGAACGATCTGACCATCATTATGGATGTAGCAGAGACCACAACCTGGGACGAGTTCGCCGCTCGAAGCATCTCGAGGATGGATTCCCAGGAGGAGACCATCGCCAATTCAGGTCGGGCGATTCAAGCGCTCGTGACACAGGTGTCCGAGCTCACCCAGCAATTTCAACAACTCAGATTTCCCACTGCGCCACCCACACCGCCTGTACAACCCATTCCACCCGAGCCGCACCAGCAACGTGAACCTCGTCTTCCCATGCCTGAGGGCTATGCAGGTGAACCTGAGTATTGTAGAGCCTTTTTGACTCGGTGTTCGATGTATTTCTCGTTACAGCCACTGACGTTCAGCCAGGAACAGACGAAGGTGGCCTTCGTTCTTACCCTGTTGTCTGGAAGGGCGGCTCTTTGGGGGACGGCGGTGTGGGAGAACCAAGACCCATGCTGCGCCTCGTTCCTGGCACTCTCCGAGGAGATGAAATGTGTGTTCGATCGATCAGTAGCGGGTAGGGAGGCGGCCAGACTACTCGCTGATCTCCGTCAAGGTAACGGCTCGGTGTCGGAATATTCCATTCAGTTCCGCACCCTGGCTGCAGAGTGCCGTTGGAACGAGGAGGCGCAGTGGGACCGATTCCTGCATGGGTTGGCTGATCGTGTCCAGAGGGAGATATATATGCTTGATCTTCCCACAAGCCTTAATGGACTAATCGAACTGGCATTAAGAGTAGACGCACGACTGGATCGCATGGGCCGCTTTCAACAGAGGAACCCATTTCGCAGCATGGAGACTCTGCGCGTCGACAATCTGGACACGGTCAGGCCCACTTCCGATCCTGAACCCATGCAGGTGGGTAGGGCTCGGCTTTCCCGGGAGGAGAGAGAACGGCGGAGATCCCAGGGACTGTGTTTGTACTGTGGGAAAGCGGGCCATTTCATCTTCGCGTGCCCGGTAAAAGATCAAGCCCGGTAGTAACAATGAGGCTACTATCGGGTGGGATCTCCGCTGGGAAGACCTCATCGTCACCATCATCATCTACTCTCCTTCCGGTAAGACTTAGGTGGGCGACTCACACGCACGACACTAAGGCTTTGGTGGATTCGGGAGCTGAAGGTAATTTATTGGACTCTGGACTGGCCCAACGCCTTCATCTTCCCATCTCCAGGCTCACACACACGATTTCCGTTAACTCTCTCAATGGACAACAACTTCCTCATATTTCTCACACCACTGAACCCATCACACTCATAACATCTGGCAACCACACTGAGACTATAACATTTCTACTCCTGGACTCCCCACTGGCAACCTTGGTGCTGGGTCACCCCTGGTTACAGCAACACAATCCCAGAATCGATTGGGGTCACAATTCTGTTTCCATGTGGAGTAATGTGTGTCATGAGTCTTGTCTTGTGTCAGCGTGTTCGTCTGTTCCTGTGTCTGTGTTTCAGGAGGAGGCGGTGAATTTGTCTAACGTGCCCAAGGAGTACCAGGATCTGAAGGAAGTGTTCAGTAAGTCTCGGGCTGCTTCTCTTCCTCCTCATCGTCCCTATGACTGTGCCATATAGTTAGTGCCAGGTCAGTCTCCGCCTAAAGGCAAGTTATATTCACTTTCTGTTCCAGAGAGGGAGGCTATGGAGAAATATATTTCTGATTCTCTAGCTTCCAAATTCATCAGACCTTCCTCATCTCCAGCGGGGGCGGGGTTCTTTTTTGTGGGAAATAAGGATGGATCCCTGCGACCGTGTATTGATTACCGGGGGTTGAACAACATCACGGTAAAGAATACTTATCCTTTGCCGTTGATGTCTTCGGCCTTCGAGCGGTTACAGGGAGCATCCATTTTCACAAAATTGGATTTACGTAACGCTTATCATTTGGTTCGCATAAGGAAGGGCGATGAATGGAAGACCGCGTTCAATACCCCTAGGGGGCACTTTGAATATTTGGTCATGCCGTTCGGGCTGTCCAACTCCCCAGCGGTCTTCCAGGCACTCGTCAATGACGTGCTGAGAGATATGGTCGACCAATTCATTTATGTCTACCTGGATGACATTTTGATTTTTTCATCTTCTCTCCAGGAACACGTTCAGCACGTCAGACGAGTGCTTCAGAGGTTGCTAGAGAATGGGCTTTTTGTCAAGGCGGAGAAATGCGTTTTTCATGCACAGTCTGTTCCTTTCCTAGGGTACATCGTCTCATCTGAGGGAATGCGTATGGATCCTGACAAGGTTAAGGCTGTGATAGATTGGCCTAGCCCAGATTCCCGTAAGGCCCTACAGAGGTTTCTGGGGTTTGCCAATTTTTATCGGCGTTTTATTCGCAACTTCAGCCAACTAGCCTCGCCTCTGACTGCCTTGACCTCCCCCAGAACGACGTTCAGGTGGTCTGATGCAGCTGAGGCTGCATTTACCAAACTCAAGAGCCGCTTCACTTCGGCTCCCATCCTCGTTGCACCTGATTCATCAAGTCAGTTCGTGGTGGAGGTCGACGCGTCAGAGGTGGGGGTAGGAGCAGTTCTCTCTCAACGCTCTCCTTCAGATGACAAGTTGCATCCTTGCGCGTTTCTTTCTCATCGTTTATCACATGCCGAACGTAATTATGACATTGGCAACAGAGAGTTGTTGGCAGTCAAGTTGGCACTGGAGGAATGGCGTCACTGGTTAGAAGGGTCAGGGGTACCTTTTATCGTTTGGACCGATCATAAGAACCTAGAATATATCAGAACCGCTAAAAGACTCAACTCTAGGCAGGCTCGGTGGGCACTTTTTTTTCGGACGTTTTGACTTTTCTCTCTCGTACCGCCCGGGCTCTAAAAACATCAAGCCCGATTCCTTATCTCGTATTTTTGACCAATCCGAACGCCCGGTTACTCCCGAGTGTATTTTACCTGAGACATTAGTGGTCTCCACTCTCAGATGGGAGGTCGAATCGAAGGTCATGAAGGCCTTAGAAGGGGTAACGCCTCCGCCCGATTGCCCACCGAATCGTTTATTTGTGCCGGAGGGGTATCGGTCCGACGTCATCCGGTGGGGTCATTGCTCCAGTGTAGCTTGTCATCCTGGGGTCAACCGCACCAGCTTTTTGGTCAAACAACGATTCTGGTGGCCATTGATGGCTCGTGACATCCACAGTTTTGTTTTGGCTTGCTCGGACTGCGCCACTGGTAAGACTTCCAATCGACCCCCAGATGGGTTACTCCAACCGCTGTCTGTCCCTTCAAGACCCTGGTCCCACATCGCGCTAGATTTTATTACCGCCCTCCCACCCTCCCAGGGCAAGACGGTCGTTTTGACTGTCGTGGACCGATTCTCGAAGGCGGCCCATTTTATTCCCTTGCCTAAATTACCCTCCGCCAAGGAGACAGCGGTAACTGTTGTAGATCACGTCTTTCGCTTACATGGCCTCCCGACGGACTGTCAGTCTTTCTTCGGGTTTTCACCCCCAAAGCAATGGTCAGACCGAGAGAGCCAACCAGGATTTGGAGAGAGTGTTGCGATGTCTGGTTTCCAGGAATCCTTCCTCCTGGAGTCAGCAACTCTCTATGGTGGAGTACGCCCACAATTCATTGCCAGTGTCAGCCACGGGCCTCACTCCGTTTGAATGTAGTCTAGGTTACCAGCCACCAGTTTTTGCTAGTACGGAATCCGAGGTCGCGGTCCCCTCCGCTCACGCCTTCGTCCAGAGGTGTATCCACACTTGGAAGAGAGCCCGTGAGACTCTTCTCCAAGTGGGGGCGCGCACCAAGGCTAAAGCCGATCGCCACCGGTCGAAGCCTCCCGTATACGTCGTGGGTCAAAAAGTGTGGCTTTCTACTAAGAACATTCCTCTCCGGTCCGTATCTAACAAACTTGCTCCCAAATTTATCGGCCCATTCCCTGTCACCAAGATCATTAGTCCGGTGGCAGTCCGCCTCAAACTCCCTCCTGCGTACAGGAGAATTCATCCCGCCTTCCATGTGTCTAAGATCAAACCTGTGTTTCATTCACAAATTAATCCGCCGGTCCCGGTTCCCCCCCCGCCGCGTCTCGTAGATGGGGAACCAACGTATTCGGTTAATCGTATTCTGGACTCGAGAAGGAGGGGACGCGGATTTCAGTACCTGGTGGATTGGGAGGGTTACGGTCCGGAGGAGAGAAGTTGGGTTCCTGCTAGAGACATTCTGGATCACTCCCTTATCGATGATTACAATCGACAGGTAAGGCCATCGGGGAACGCCAGGAGGCGTTCCTAGGGGAGAGGGTACTGTCACGGTTTATGAACTCACTGTCTCTCTCTCGTCTCGCGTGCAGTTGTTGTGTGTGTGTGTGTCTGTGGGCGTGGTCACTGATCACTGCTGATCAGCAGTGCCAGCTGGTTTCAATCCGTTTGTCCCTTTATAAGTCTGTAACTGGTGTCTCATGTTGTCAGATCGTTGTGGTTTCCCTGGTGTGTTCCTGTGTTCGTGTGGATCGTGTTTCATGTTGGATCGTGGATTTTCCCTGTGTTCTTCGTCTCATCTGGATTCCTCACCTGCACTGGATTACCACGCACTTCACTGGGTCTTCACGGGAGATCACCAGCACCAGTCGTCCACCGAGGTCCCTGTGTCACCCTCCACCGAGCGCTGATCGTCTGACCTGCACCTGTGGAGTTCACCAGTAAATAAACATTTAAGTCAAGCTGAATCCCAGCCATTAATGGTATGAAATAAGATAATATATTGGCCGATATCCTTACAATATAAAAAAAAAAGAAAAAAAAAGAAACCGGAAACGGACAAAATTAGGCTAATCGGCCCGAGAGACAGGTAAACTCACTTCAATAAATGTATTGCCTTTCATGCCACAAATAACAACAACATCAAGATACACTCCTTTAGTCTTATACCTAGACGCGATTGTCTTTAAACTTTAGTTCCTTCTTCTCACGTGAAAGACGTAAAATTAGTTGTTTGTCCTGGAGGCTGAGGAATTTCACTAGGATTGGCCTTGGCGTTCCTTGGCTTATTTGTTTGTAACATAGTGGGAGAACGGTGGGCTCTCTCGATGACTGGAGGAACTATAAAGTTCTCTTCCCCCAAAAGTAGCTGGATGAGACCTCTCATAAAGCCGATAATATCCTAGCCCTCTGATTTTTCCGGAACATGCAGAAAGCGCAAGGTTGTATGCCCTGCTACGATTCTCTGCATCCTCGACTTTATCACGCAGGTAAGAGTTTTCGCTCATTAGTGTTTTGACATACTTTTGTAGATCCAAGAAATTATCTTCATTTGAGCTAACTCTTTGTTCAAGCTCAGACACATGATCACCAAGTGTGGACAGCGAGCCTTGTATTGTTTGTAAGCCCGATTGGATATTATCCATTTTCACGTCAAAATGGGAAAACATGTCCAATTTCAGTTGCTGTATAGCATCCCAGATTGATTGACTGGAAATCAGTGTTTGCTCCATAGTAAGATCAAAACACGCTGAACTCGGTTTGAATGATTGAAAACTATGCAACAAACAAGGTTCAGTTTGTATTCCATTTGTTGCAAAATAAAGAGATTTAGGATTAGGGCATGAAGGCCAAAATTATATAGTTTAGCAGACTACACCTGACGTGCACGTTACTCACGCAGCCATCTTGAAATTGGCTGGAATTCAATTAAATAATATCTATCTAAATAATAATGGTTACAAGATGAAGATCCAATGATGATGAAGAGTCAGAAAGGGTCCAAACACTAAGTGATTTAATGATCAAATAAACTCAGAATAAATCCAACATGTGCAACAGTGTGTTCTAGACACAAACAACAACCGAACAAAGAACTGAGGAAACACAGCAAATTAAGTATACACTGATAATGAACTCAAATGTGTGTTTTTGAGTTCTGTGATGATTAAATGAATATCCATGGTAACAAACAAGTAGCAGAAATGTGAACAAAGACAACAGGAAAAATGATAAAGAAACTAAAAGAGATCACAGAGAAGAGAGGCAACTGTACTGAGCTGTTGCATCTTCTTGGCAGGTGTCGCGTTCACTACGGCACGGGTGTTTAGCAGAAACTTAACGCAGGTTAATAGGTGGGAGGTTCACTTCCCTGATTGAAGGATTGGCCAGTCAAGGGTTGAAACGTGAATCAGTAAAATTCCAAAACAGTGTGTTAGAATCCAGTAATGAATGAGCACGAGCTATAAGCAGGAGCGAGTACTAGTTTTGGCATGTTGCCTCGTCAGGAGAGATGCGCCACCGGTAAGCTGTTGTTTATATCTATTGAGATGCGGTTTAAGTTTGTTTGTCTTCTTGAACAACAGTTGTACTGCCGCGGCATATGTGCGCGGTTTGTATGGTGCTAATTGTTACTTTGGTTACGCTGATAAAAACTACACTCACTGGTTTCACTTTGGGCCAACACATTGAGAACACCCTTTGTGGTTTTGGGCGATTGGTTTAATGTGTAACATTGACATTGTTGTATATTTGGTGTGTGTGAAACTGTTGCATTTCTGTGTTTAAATATGCTTTTAGTCATTCAGTTTAAACACTAAGTATATTACAATATTTATGATATTGAATGTTGATTAAATTCCATAATATATTATTCTATAATGTTTATAACATTAAATACTGGCTATATTGGAATTTATATTTATTGATATTTGTGTATTATTCAGAATTTATGGTATATTGTGTATGTGGTTATCAATATTGTCGTTTACACCATTGTCTTTGTATGTTTACAGGTTTATAACCTGCTATTTGTGGACTAATCAACTGTTTGTGAAAAATAATCAGAATAAATAAAACCACAACGAGTTATTTCAACGTGTCCTCTCCTGAAGCCCCGTTCGGTGGGGAGATTCTTAAAGAACTGAACAGTTATAAACCGCGGCACACTGCACTGGAGTGAGTGCAGTAAAGAACAGCCACAGACTGCTTCATTAAGGAAGTTCAATCAACCCAGGATCAGCTGGCTTCACACTGACCCCAGGTTTATCATTAATTAAACTGCCCGTTGATTAAGGATAAAGGAGCATGAATACGCATTGGGTGTGACAGCTCTCTAGTCAACATAAAGGGAGTAACAATGGCAGACTTGGAGAAGCTTAAAAGTGTGTGATCAAGAGCACAGGCTTCATTCACCAAAAGGGCTCATATTCTTACCAAGCCGGGGCTCTTGGAACCGACTGAAGTTCTCAAGGAATGGAAGATTTTCAGGACGGATTTTTCTAAAGTATGTTGAAGCCCTGAGGGAGTCAACGGATGAAGAGGTCCAAGCATCGGCAGATATTGTTTTATCCTCTGCTTTGCCAGGGAAGTGGCAAAAGTTTTTTTTCAGGCAGGGAAGATTTTAGCATAAATTGCTAGTAATTTGTGTATCCTTTGCTTTAGGCAGAGAAGGTTAGCATTAACAAGATTTAATCTGTGTTAACGAGTGTACCCTCTGTGGATCAGAGAAGTTTTAGTGTCTGTTTGTGTTGGCAACAAAGAAAACTCACAACAATGTTTAGAAGAAATACCAGGCTCGTTCCATCAACTGAGAAAAATGGACTAGCTAGCCCTTTATGGACAGACAGTGAGTTCAAGTCATTGTTAGGAGAGAAAATTGACTCCATAGTGACTGAGTCAGTTAGATCGGATTTGACAAAGAAATTTGGTATTGATCCAGACAAAGTTTGGTCTATTGAAGAATGCAAGAAGGTGTTAGGTGCATGTATCAGAAAGAAAAACATGAAAGGCATAATCTGTTGCTATAGAGAATATAGCTTATCCATTGCACAAGAACAAGCTAGGTGTATTGATAAGTTAAATGAACAAAACAAACAATTGCAGACTCAAGTGTCCTGTTTCAAGACAAAGGTGAGCCATAATCAGGCCTCAACCAAATGTGACTCTGAAGACCAACAGTCAGATGAAAGCTATCCTGATTTACAGTCTTTCTGTAGACTAGAAAACACTAGAAATTCTGGTTTGATAGATAAAGATGTAAATGCATTTGAAGTGTGTGGAGCAAGACAAAAGGCTCAGACTAGGGCAAAAGGGATTGACTCTGTTCAATCTGTAACCCCCATACTGCAGCTACAAGCAGTCAAATTATCTTTAGGTCCTAAAGAAATCGAGAGAATCGCTGAAAATTTGCCGTCAGTGCAAATAAATTTTTCTGAGTTTAGGAGAGAATTGTCCAGAAAGATGCGGCTCTACGATATGTCTCTAGCTGAAGTCACCCAGCTAATATCACAGATCTTGACTGAGTCAGAATTCAGTGATTTTGAAAATGCTGTAAACTATTTTGAGTTTCAAAATGCCAGAAAAGATGACTTGAGAGAGGGAGTTATGAGAGTGTTAAAAAGCATTGTTGGACCAAAAGTGGACTGGTCAAAGATAACTAGTTGTGTACAGAAGAAAAATGAAACTGTTAGTCAGTACACAGAAAGATTTTGTCAGTCAGCTGCTGCATACAGTGGAATAGCGGACACTTCAGAGAAGGTGTTAAATGATAATGGCCCCTTAGCTCGCACATGGTGTGATGGTCTTTTGTCAGAGCATAGAAATGCATTGCATTTCTTAAATGTCACATGGGCCACTAGAACCCTGCAAAACAACTTGGACACTTTAGTTACTTGGGAAAGAAACTCTGATGTCAAGGCAAGAGTGAAAATTGCAGCAGCATCCTTTAAGGTCAACGCAGAGAAGCAACAGAAACGCAAATGTCCTAAGAGAGAGGGCAGCAGTTGTTATTGTTGTGGTAAACATGGACATTGGGGAAAAGAATGTAGAAAAAACAAAAAGAATGTTAGAGAAACTAACAATGTAACTCAGCTTCTGCTCAGCCTGCTGGCTCCTCTGAAGCAGCCCCCCCCCCCCCCTCGTCATTAAGCTCGTTGGGCAGCTGTTTTAGTTGTTAACCAGTTGGGCTGTGAGTGCTTAATTTCCCCACTAACTTACAACAGAGATAAAAGACTTCTGTTTTTGTTTAATAGAACAAAAGGAAAGTGACTATCTCAGTTTTTCCTTTGGGGGACACTGGTTAAAGTAGACTCACAGCCTTAAATGTTATTTTACAGCACAGGACTTTCATCATTAATAGTGTTAGGTCAGACTGTAAACGTAAAAAAGCCCTCATGCAGTGTCCACAATAATGCCGAATATTGTCTTACAGCGTGCACCTGTCACAAATCCGTCCTCATGTATGATGTCTGCTATGACTGAAGTTTTGTTAGAGGATGAAGGAGAAATTACTCACGATTGTTTTACGCTTACATATACACCTATGAGTGAAGTAAAAGAAACTGCCATAGAGAATTCAGAATTTGAGTTGTTTGTTGTCGGTTCAGCTCAAGTAATTGAAGGAAACAGATGAGCAGGTTATGCAGTAACGTCCACCACGGAAGTGTTAGCTTCAGGACGTCTTCCAGATCATTTTTCAGCTCAAGCTGCAGAACTAGCCCTAACAAGAGCATGCACGCTAGCTTCAGGATCAATTGCTAATATCTACACAGATTCCAGATATGCTTTTGGGGTAATTCATGATTTTGGTGTCATTTGGCAAACCAGACAGTTTCTAACTTCTGTTGGATCCCCCATTAAGCATGCTGAATTAGTGAAAGATCTAATGTTTTCCATGAAACTTCCAAAGAAATTAGCAGTGATCAAAGTTAAAGCACATCTCACAACTAATACTACGGAAGCTAAAGATAATGCTCTTGCTGATATGGCAGCTAAACAGGCTTGTTTCTATGCAACTGTACAAGTGTGTTCAGGTAGTGCAGCACAGAAAAAGATTATGCCTCCTGAATCAATAATTGATCTGTACAAAGATGTTCCTCCATTAGAACCAAAGTGGCATGGGCCACATCAAGTGATGTTGATTACAGCAGCTGCAGTATTGTGTCAGGATAAACTGGACTCATTGTGTCACACTGTAAAAGTTACTCCCCCTCCCACAGGGAAATGACAGGACACGGAACAGTGATGAGCCCAGGGAAGAACCGATTGCAACAGGCGTCGGGGGCCAACCCTTGCGGTGAAGACTCCCTCATAGCCTTCCCCATCCACTAGCCCATCCTTACCTTACTGGTTCTATTTAGGTGTCAAAATAATTCAGAAAATAGGGAAAGAAGGAACAAAAATAGCAGACACAGGAAAAAGTTTACAACCCTAGTGTTTGAACAAATACTGCTCTCCTGTCTTTTGTTTTCTCTCTTCCTCTGTGCAGGTACCACTTGCTGACCCGAGACCCATACGCCCCGACCTCCTCGTCTGCGTATGAAGACATAACCTCAAGAAACAACTAGACGACTTCCGAGCCAACTATCACAAAAGGATAAAGAAAAAAAAAAAAACACAACGCAGAGACTACGAAACATTCAGTCATCCATCGACATGATCAAGATTGTGCTACTACTACACATCATGAAGATTGCACAAAGTCCGGACTCCAGAAACAACATATTCTTAGAGCTGATGAATATGTCACAAATGCCTTGTTTGCTGGAAAGAAAGTGTGCATGTCACATCCGAAGATGACTGCATTCCAGGACTCACTTGTGCACAAACATGGTGGTCCAACAAGACATTCTTGATCTTTCAGCAAAATTACACCAAGATGACTGAAGATAATTCTTCCTGGTTCAGAAACTTGATTGATCACGAGAAAATCACAGTTCCAACCGTAAGAACTTCACAAACCCTGATTGCATGTTTGTTTTCTGTGTCAGCATGCAATTACAGAAAAGCAAACACAGAGTGCATTATGTGCCTGTAATGATCACAAGTTACAAGAATTAACTTTTAAGTGTTTAAATTTGTATTTTGTGAGAGTTATTTAGAACTCTCAAAGGGGGAAATGTAGGATTACAAATTTTATTTAAATGTTCAATTTAGATTTCCAATACAATAGTATTTTATATTGAGAAAGTTATAAATGATGAGACCAGGAAATCTCTGCAAACGGTAGAGGTTCCCAGCAGGATATTCCTGACTGTCCCATCTCAGTACGAGAAGGCTAGGCCTTTCCTGTTCTCGTGTCTCATCGGGTGAAACTCATGCTGTGCAAGTTTGAACCCCTGCTATTTTATTACTAAGACCGTTTGTCTTGGAGTTCTTGTCTCAGTGCGAGAAGTCCTGCACCATTCTGTTCTCATGTCTCAGCTCATTTACATGCTTTGTTCATCACAATGTAATCCCTCCCCCTTGAAATGTATATAAACTACAATGTAAAGTTCCCTTAGTTAGACTTGGTGACTACAGCTACCGACAGCTCGTGTTCTCAATAAAGAATCCTGCTGAAGATACTACCAATGTCTCCTGGTTCTTCACTTCTGAGTCTCCTACACTTAAGAAGAAAAAAGGTTTACAACACCACTCAGGAAACCTTTTGGACCAGTTACGCTGAGGAGGTGTTTTTCAAACAGGTTAATACAGCTGAGACGGCCATCACTCAGGCAGAGGAAGAGGAAGTTAACCCTCGGAAGTTAATCAAGGACCGCAGGTTAAGGAATAGAGCTCTTGAAAGAGAGGTTGTTGAACTCGGAGAAATGTTAGTAGAGTGGAAGGAATTGGTTCCTGGTCCGAAGGCGTTAGATCTCAGGACACGCCACAAGACACTAAAGAAGAGGGTCCTGGCATTGTTTGACAAACTGGAGGAGGACGAAGCAGACCAAGTAAAGGGTAGAGAAAGAAACCTGGGAGATGATAGCAGCGCGGCTGAGGATCCGATGCAAGATGCTTCTTTCCTCTCTCTCCCTGACATGTCTTCCGATCGCAAGCTGAAGCCCAAAAGGTACACTGGGGGATTAAACATGAACACCCGGCCCCTCTTACAGCAAAGCAGCCCGGAAAGGACCAAAGGGAACTTTAATCTCAAGCCCCAAATCAGCCTTGAAAAAGCACGGCTACCCACTTTCTCTGGTGACATGAGAGACTATTACCGCTGGAAGACTGAGTGGGAGGACCTACATGAATTGGGTAACCCACAAGGTGTGGAATGTATAAAAAAGTTTCACTTGTTAAATAGTCTCCACGAAAAAGTCAAGAAGGATCTAGTTCTATCTAGCTGTGGAACCGTTGACGACATGTTCAGGTTACTGGACAGTAAATACGGGAATAGAGCGAAAATAGTTCTTATGATCGTAAATGAGCTCCAGTCTCTTCCCCCTGTCAAAGGAAACAATCCAAGAAGTTCCATTGAATTGATCCAGGCTGTGGAAAGGGCACTGTGCAACCTCCAGATTCTTGGTGAAGAGGACGCCGTGAAGAACCGTGTTGTTGCTCAATCTCTTGAAAGCAAGCTTCCCAGTTCACTCAAGAAGGAGTGGATTATGCACAAAACTAATCTAGCAAACAGGTTCTCTCCACTGGATCATTTTGATTGCCTCCTAGGATTCTTGAAGAAGCAGGAGGAGATTCTTGAGGAGTTGGACCAGTTGGAGCCAAGCCCTGCAGATAATGCGGACTACCCAGAAAAGAGAGAGAGGAAGGCTTTCACTAAATCCACAGCAGGTCAGAGGAATGATTACCCCAGCTGTACTGTCTGTGAAGATGACTCTCATGCTGGCAAGCTATTTGCGTGCAAGGTGTTCAGGGAGGAAGATCTCTTAAGAAAAAGGGCCCATGTGAAGAAACTAGGGTTGTGCTCCAAGTGTTTGCGGTCCCAACCTAAGGATGGGAAAGGATGCACACCCAGATACCTCTGCCCAAAAGTAGACTGTCGGAAAGGAGGGGTATCGGACCACAATTACCTTCTGTGTCCTAAGCCACCGATTCCAAAGAAGGACAGCAGCAGTTAGGAGCAGAGCACCATAAAAATTGGAGGAAAAAAACTTGGCCTAACCAACAAGCAAGAAGAGTTTCTGGCAGAGCTTACTTCAGAACAAAGAGAGAAATACAAGAATGTGTTCTCAAACAAAATATCATAAACCATATGTACCAAGGCTGGAGATGGACTGCATGAACATCCAGTGGTGATGATGCTGATGGAAGTAACGACAAACTCGGGTTGCCTTATTGGCTCACTAATCGACCTCGCATTCGACACCAATTATATCACCAATGAAACAGCCGATCGCCTTGGACTGTGCGGTGAGAATATCAGGCTTATAGTCCATGGAGTCGGGGGGATGAAGAAGACTGTCCATACCAAAAGATATTCCCTAAGATTGAAAGTGAAGACACCCAAGGGAAAAGTGGCAGAGCATAGAATTCTCTGCTATGGCCTGGAAGACATCGCGGAGGTGACTCAACCAGTCACTGCCAAGCAACTGCAGAAGTTCTTTCCCAATGTACCCAGAGACGAACTGGTTCGTCCCACAAAGATTGACCTCCTTATCAGTCATCGGGAAGGTCGTCTTGTTCCCCAGCCAATCAAAGTTGTGGGAGATCTCATCCTCTGGGAACGCTGGGAGCTGGGGAAGACTGTTGGGGGAACCCATCCCGATCTTATTGAGACAGTCGATCTGGCAGTATACCACTCTGAAACTCACCTTGCAAGGACCATGAGATCAGCCTCAATGGCGTATAAAGAAACCATCATACCTCAAGAAGAGGAGGGAAATGCGCTTGTCCGGAGCACCTTAACCACCAACAAAGAGGTCTTCGAGTGGTTCAGGTGGGACAGCATCGGGGCTGCGTGCAGTCCTCAATGTGGCGGCGGCAAGTGTGGTAGGTGCCCCCCTGGAGGGAAAGAAATGACCCTCAAGGAAGAGCGGGATCTGGAAAAGATAAAAGAATGCCTAACATACGTATTGGCAGACAAACACAGCAACTCTCCCCACTGGGACGCGGCTTATCCCTGGAAGACAGACCTCACAACACTACCAGACAATCGGCAGGCTATGGAGGCAACCTTCAGAAACACTGAGAAGCGTCTGGAGAAGGAACCTGTGTGGAAGGCTGCATACAAAGAACAAATACATGAAATGGTTTTAAGAGGGGCTGCTGCAAAACTCACAAAAGAGGAAATTGATAAGTGGAAAGGACCTAAATGGTACATCAGCCATCTGGTTGCACCGAACCCGCACTCCTCTTCAACCCCAGTGAGAATTGTGTGGAATAGTAGCCAAGAGTTTCGAGGCATAAGTCTAAATGATCTCCTTCACAAGGGTCCCGATGTACTCAATCCCATCAGAGGTGTCCTTTTGAGGTTCAGGAGTGGACTTCATGCCGCACTGGGTGTTGTAAAAAAGATGTATAACTCAGTATGGCTGAAAGATGATGAAGTTCACCTCCACCGATTTCTCTGGAGAGACAACCCTGAAGACGATATTGAGGTGTTTGTAGTCGTCAGAGTTAATATCGGTGATAAACCCGCAGGATGTATCGCCCAAGTTGCAATGAGGGAAATGGCCAACCTTCCTCAGTTTGCTGATATGGTTGCAGAACGGCGAGCTCTGACTGAGGACAGCTATGTGGATGATATCCTGACCTCACACGATGACCTTAAGATGCTCGAAAGGATCACTAAAGGGGTGGAGGAGATGTTGCAAGTGGGAGGCTTCTTCCTTAAACCGTGGGTGCTATCACGCCAAAGTGGGAGGAGTGGAGTCCCTGCTGAAGCAACTGTACCCAGGACCCTGGTACTGCCTAACCAAATGCATGATGAGGAGAACAAAGCACTTGGGGTCGGCTATGAACCTGAGACTGACAAGCTTCGGTTGCTGACTTCTATCAACTTCTCTAAGAAAAGAGGGAAAATGAGGACAGGATTTAATCTGAGCATGGATGATGTCAGGGAAGGAACACCAAATCCCCTTACCAGACGCATACTTCTCAGCCACATTGCCGCATTATACGACCCGGTTGGTCTTGCCTCACCAGCCAAACAGAAGGGAGTGATTTTGGTACAAGAATCATTCCAGGAAGCTGGCAAGGACAACCCATCTAAAGACACATGGGATGCCCCCCTCTCACTAAAACTTCGAGAAGCCGCAATAACGCTCTTTGAAGAATTCGTGAGACTTTGCCAGGTAAAGTTTGAGAGAAGCCTTACGCCGCCTGGAGCCATAGGCCCACCAACAGGGATCACGTTCTCAGATGGAAGCAAATCTTCCTATGGAGCCGTACTCTATCTGCGTTGGGAAACCCGAGATAAAGTTGAAGTAAAGTTGGTAGAATCCAAAGCTAAACACCCCTCTTGACCAAAAGGGAGATGTGATCAAATCGGAGCTTTGTGGCGCGGTTTTTGCTACCCGCCTAAATAAATATTTTTAGAAACACTGCCATATTAAGGTCAAGCAATGGATTCACTTCGTGGACAGCCAAACAATCCTGGCAGCCATCCAAAAGGACAGCTACGGCTTCCAGACCTTTTTCGCAAATCGAATCGGTGAGATTCAGAAAGCCGGAAATGTGGAAGATTGGAGGTGGATTGAAGGCAGACGAAATATTGCTGACATACTGACCAGAGGTGCAACTCCTGAAGAACTTAGCGAAGGGTCAGAGTGGCAGCAAGGCCCTGAGTTTCTGAAATTGCCCAAGACCGACTGGCCTATGAAGATGGCCAGTGAGATTATACCCTCTGCTGCTGAAGATGTGTGAAAACTTCAACGGAAAGCCTTCTCAGCAGTGGTCATTAGGGCCCAGTCAGGAGAGAAAACTGGCCTCAATGGGCCTGACATCAAGGCGAACCTCAAGCATGAAAGAGTTAACGGTAGACAGACATCCGCAGCTGTCCCGGGTGCTACATCAGCGGCAGACAGACAGAGAAGGCCCTGGGCAATTGGACTGGTGCACCTTGTGGAACCTCTATCCTGTCTCCTGAGGAGAGAGCGCAAGCCTTCCGAGATCTGGTCCTCGCAGCCCAAGATGGCAGTCAGTTTCTGGACACAACACTGAACCGCTTGGTGGTCCACAAGGACGAGAGCACAGGAATCCTTCTCTGTGGAGGACGAATCCAGTGCTGGAAAGAAGATGGAACAGCTGTTCCTTTAATTCCATTTTGTTCATGGCTCGCAAAACTACTGTCAAGAGAAGCTCATAATGAGAACCATGAAGGTGTTGCTGCCACACTTCTGCGCACCAGTAGGAAAGCATGGATTATGCAAGGTCGGAGGATAGCAAAGAAAGTTGCGAACGACTGTATTACATGTCGCAAACTGAAAGGGAAGATGTGCCAGCAGATGATGAGTGATCTGCCGCCAGAACGCTCACATGCGCTTCATGAGCCACGCACGCACATTTGCGCACACACACGTAATATCGCTCTCTCCCTCTCTGCCATGCGCACACTACACGGTTTGGAGCTCGCGAGCTCTAGATTGCAAGAGATTTTAACTAATTTGCGGGCATCAGGGAGCCGCTATCAATATGCGGGAGACTCCTGGAACTTCCAGGAGACTTGGGATATCTGTGAACACATACCTCTCTGTCCAATCATCTTTGAAAACTCTATTTTCTTCATCAACTTTTCTTTTCCTGGACAATGACATCCTCCACACCCATTCAAACGCTTACTGCAGTGAAGTGTCGCCTTGCGCCCGATTACGTCAAAAGTCATACGCTCACTGGATGTCATGGCAACTAAATCACGGAGGAAAACTTTAAATATCTCGCCTTCGTTTTAATTTCGGACCATCTCAAAAAATAAACAAATGATTTTAACATGCGTTTATCAAAGTAGGAAATCCACACTTTTAATCCCTTACACACAATTAGTGCTCTTGAAATACGAAATGGAGGCGGGTCCGGAATGAATTCCCTCCGGGTCCGGATCCGGACCGGAGTCCGGACTTTGAGAAGTACTGCTCTATAGAGTATTTGACCCCTAATACTCTGCTTCTCGGGAGGACTAGGCAAGGAGGAGATTCAAGAGGAATTGACTTGTGCACCCATCCCTGGTGCCGTCTAAAATCCATCCAGATTGGTGTGGATCTGTTCTGGAAGAAATGGAGTGAACTTGCCTGACCTAACTTATTCGTTCGGCCAAAGTGGCACCGGACCCAAAGGAATGTAGCAATCGGTGACATTGTTTGGATTGCTGATCAAAATGCACTGCGACGGCAATTCTGGCTCGGAAGGATCCAGGCCGTGTACCCTGACAAAAAAGGACTTGTGAGAGATGCAGACGTTAAGACGTGTGTAGGCCCCCCTGCCTCCCTAATAGTTGGGCAACTTAAGAGGAACCCTCAGCAGCTGACGTAAGTCATCCTACGGAGAGACGTGAGGAGACTTGTAGTCCTCATCCCTGTGGAAGACCAGTGACTCTAAGACCTCTATGCTGCTTTCGCCATCACTTGCACTACCATTCATGAAGAATGGCCAAACCTGGCAGAATACCATGCATCTGTCAGTGTGTCTGAACAGTGACAATGATGTTTTATTCTTCATGATTAATTAGTAAAAAAAAAGAAAAAGAAAAAAAAAAGTTAAGTGGTGTATTGTTACGTTTGTCTGTGACCGCCTTGAATCACATGATTAGTCATTTGTAGTATGTCCATTACTTAGATAATCTAAATGTAAATGTAAATGTAAACATGATTAGTCGGTCAAGTGGGAGGTGTCGCGTTCACTACGGCACGGGTGTTTAGCAGAAACGTAACGCAGTTTAATAGGTGGGAGGTTCACTTCCCTGATTGAAGGATTGGCCAGTCAAGGGTTGAAACGTGAATCAGTAAAATTCCAAAACAGTGTGTTAGAATCCAGTAATGAATGAGCACGAGCTATAAGCAGGAGCGAGTACTAGTTTTGGCATGTTGCCTCGTCAGGAGAGATGCGCCACCGGTAAGCTGTTGTTTATATCTATTGAGATGCGGTTTAAGTTTGTTTGTCTTCTTGTACAACCGTTGTTCTGCCACGGCATATGTGCGCGGTTTGTATGGTGCTTTGTTACTTTGGTTACGCTGATAAAACCTTGTTTGCAGCCTGATGTTTAACGTTGTCGGCTTTATAGTATTCATGGTTATATTTAAGTAAATGTTTGGATTTGGAGCGTTTTACTGTTACGCGAGTTACTTTCGGTTTGCGGTGCCGGATGGGTAATGTAGTTAATCGCTTTACACTGATAATGGATTACTATGTTCAGCGTTACTACTTAGAACTACACTCACTGGTTTCACTTTGGGCCAACACATTGAGAACACCCTTTGTGGTTTTGGGCGATTGGTTTAATGTGTAACATTGACATTGCTGTATATTTGGTGTGTGTGAAACTGTTGCATTTCTGTGTTTAAATATGCTTTTAGTCATTCAGTTTAAACACTAAGTATATTATAATATTTATGATATTGAATGTTGATTAAATTCCATAATATATTATTCTATAATGTTTATAATATTAAATACTGGCTATATTGGAATTTATATTTATTGATATTTGTGTTTTATTCAGAATTTATGGTATATTGTGTATGTGGTTATCAATATTGTTGTTTACACCATTGTCTTTGTATGTTTAAAGGTTTATAACCTGCTATTTGTGGACTAATCAACTGTTTGTGAAAAATAATCAGAATAAATAAAACCACAACGAGTTATTTCAATGTGTCCTCTCCTGACGCCCCGTTCGGTGGGGAGATTCTTAAAGAACTGAACAGCAGGTTTGACAACACCGTTGGAAAAAACAGCACAGACCCGGTGTACAGAGACTAGACCAGCACAGGCCCGGTGTACAGAGACTGGACCAGCACAGGCTCGGTGTACAGAGACTGAACCAGCACAGATCCGGTGTACAGAGACTGGACCAGCACAGGTCCGGTGTACAGAGACTGGACCACAGCACAGGCCCGGTGTACAGAGACTGGACCACAGCACAGGCCCGGTGTACAGAGACTGAACCAGCACAGACCGACCCGGTATACAGAGACTGGACCACAGCACAGGCCCGGTGTACAGAGACTGAACCAGCACAGGCCGACCCGGTATACAGAGACTGAACCAGCACAGATCCGATGTACAGAGACTGGACCAGCAAAGATCCGGTGTACAGAGACTGGACCAGCACAGGCCCGGTGTACAGAGACTGGACCAACACAGACCCGGTGTACAGAGACTGGACCAGCACAGGCCCGGTGTACAGAGACTGGACCAGCACAGGCTCGGTGTACAGAGACTGAACCAGCACAGGCCCGGTGTACAGAGACTGGACCACAGCACAGGCCCGGTGTACAGAGACTGGACCACAGCACAGGCCCGGTGTACAGAAACTGAACCAGCACAGAATGACCCGGTGTACAAAGACTGAACCAGCACAGATCCGGTGTACAGAGACTGGACCAGCACAGATCCGGTGTACAGAGACTGGACCAGCACAGGCCCGGTGTACAGAGACTGGACCAGCACAGATCCGGTGTACAGAGACTGGACCAGCACAGACCCGGTGTACAGAGACTGGACCAGCACAGGCCCGGTGTACAGAGACTGGACCAACACAGATCCGATGTACAGAGAGTGGACCAGCACAGGCCCGGTGTACAGAGACTGGACCAACACAGATCTGGTGTACAGAGACTGGACCAGCACAAACCCGGTGTACAGAGACTGGACCACAGCACAGACCCGGTGTACAGAGACTGGACCAGCACAGACCCGGTGTACAGAGACTGGACCAGCACAGGCCCGGTGTACAGAGACTGGACCAGCACAGGCCCGGTGTACAGAGACTGGACCAACACAGATCCGGTGTACAGAGACTGGACCAACACAGATCCGGTGTACAGAGACTGGACCACAGCACAGACCCGGTGTACAGAGACTGAACCAGCACAGACCCGGTGTACAGAGACTGGACCACAGCACAGACCCGGTGTACAGAGACTGGACCAGCACAGACCCGGTGTGCAGAGACTGGACCAGCACAGACCCGGTGTACAGAGACTGAACCAGCACAGACCCGGTGTACAAAGACTGGACCACAGCACAGACCCGGTGTACATAGACTGAACCAGCACAGACCCGGTGTACAGAGACTGGACCAGCACAGACCCGGTGTACAGAGACTGGACCAGCACAGATCCGGTGTACAGAGACTGGACCAGCACAGATCCGGTGTACAGAGACTGGACCAGCACAGGCCCGGTGTACAGAGACTGGACCAACACAGATCCGGTGTACAGAGACTGGACCAGCACAAGCCCGGTGTACAGAGACTGGACCAGCACAGATCCGGTGTACAAAGACTGGACCAGCACAGTTCCGGTGTACAGAGACTGGACCAGCACAGACCCGGTGTACAGAGACTGGACCAGCACAGACCCAGTGTACAGAGACTGGACCACAGCACAGACCCGGTGTACAGAGACTGGACCAGCACAGACCCGGTGTACAGAGACTGGACCAGCACAGGCCCGGTGTACAGAGACTGGACCAGCACAGATCCGGTGTACAGAGACTGGACCAGCACAGGCCCGGTGTACAGAGACTGGACCAACACAGATCCGGTGTACAGAGACTGGACCATTTTCCTGCCTGTTGGTATTGAGAGTGATGGACTCTTGATGGTCAAAATAATGAGTAAATATGTGTAAAAACCTGTTCTCTCTCTTCTGTGTGTTCATACATTTTGGGAGTGTCATGTTTGGCAGTTGGCATTAGATTACATTTACATTTATCTGACGCTTTTATCCAAAGCGACTTACAATTGCTATATTTCAGAGGTTGCACGCCTCTGGAGCAACTAGGGGTTAAGTGTCTTGCTCAGGGACACATTGGTGTCTCACAGTGGATTCGAACCCGGGTCTCTCACACCAAAGGCATGTGTCTTATCCACTGCGCCATCACCACCCCATGAGATAATCACCACATCAATAGATAAGTTATAGGCCTATTACTAATAACAGCTTAAGCGTTCATTATGTTCATTCAATTTTATTATTTTTTTAGCACCCCCAACAAAACAATCCTGGAGCCACCACTGGTAGGGAAACATTTGCAACGCCTTTTATCACTTAATTAGAAGCACCACAATTTTAAATAGTGTCTTCTGGTACATAGCGACTGCTGACCAGACATTCAGAAGTTTATTCAAAAATGCAAGGTACTAAATCAAAATAAAGCTCTGTAAACACTTGCATTTTTTGCAACACTATAAATGTGTCCCATCGGGTAATCAAACGTTCTACACACACTGGCATTCTTCACTTCTACTTGAACACTTCGGCCAAATACAGGAAATACGTCATGCAAGTGGTCAAGTGTTCAAGTGTTCAAGTGGTCAAGTGTTCAAGTGGTCAAGTGGTGGGTATTTGTAAAGGCCCTCACACTAACTTACTGCGCAGTACACACTGCATACTGCCTACTATTGTTTTTAAGAATAGTGTGTGAAATAGTATACAATATGCAACAGATAATATGTGTGTTGGACATGGGCTGTACCCGATCGGAGGAGTTGCAGTGCAGGAGCTGAAAACAGACACACTTTCTGCTTCCCGTAGTAACGCTCACGTGGTGTTTACCACAACTGAAGTGAAATAAATATAATATTTGTCAAATACATAGATGTTTCAGAGACATTTTCATTCAAATACTTTATGTACTGCTTAATACAGCATCTGTATAAAGGTCAGCATAATGAAGCCTACACTCTCACTAAAGTGGTGTTGTGTCATCTACGCTTTAGTACCAGCAGAGGGCAGCCTCGTCCCTCACTGTTCCCATACACTCTCTTATTCCCAGACTACATTTCCCAGAACTCCCTGCTCAGTATTAGTTTAATATTACATTTCTGTATGTAATATGACCAGTTTAGCCTACATTACAGATTTATATTACTAGGAATTTTTTCTTATTTATTTAAATTGTTAATTTATGTCTAGTATTTTATAATATTGCACTATCTTGGAGTGGACCCTATTTTACATTTCACTACAGGTTGTATATTCTGTATAACTGTGTATGTGACAAATAAAAAATCTTAATCTTAATCTTAACTGTTGCAGCTGCGCCTTGTTTCATTTGATCCTTATCCCTGTCTATTTAAATGCCTTTTGCTCTGTATTCAGAATTTAGTCTTGTTTCTTTGTTTGTTTTGGTTTGCATTGGCTGTCAGCATTTTGCGCAGGTCAATCAATCATTTTATTTTTAAAAATCACATTTAAAAACAACATGAGTAGACTTAAGTGCTTTACAAACCATACACACAAACACACCATAAAACACAACAAAGCACTAAATAAATCACATGTAACTAAGAACAGCAGAGAAGAGATGGATCTTAAACATAGATGTAGGTCTTGTGTTCCTCATGTTTATCTCTGCCTGAGTCTTGGGTTCCTCGTTCCTGTAAGCCTTCTGTGGACTGTATGTGTGTGTGACTGATTATATGTGCTTGACCCTCTGTCTGGTGAGGACTATGACTTTGGATTACATTTGTCATTAAACTGCGTTTGGATTCTCACTGTCTCTCAGGTCTTTTTTTTTTTTGAACCACCAAAAGGTCTTGATCTAACACAGAAATTATGTTTGTCGTTGTAAATCATGTTTTTCACTTAAAATCAGTTAATTGGATCATATTTTGCTCAACAAAAAATGTAAACTGAAGATATGTTAACATAAAAATGTACCTAACGTGGTAATATGTAAATTAAGTGGTTTGACTCAAGTCAAAAATATAATATAGCTGCAAGCAGCCATTATTCAAGCTTTTTAATACCTTTATGCCATCTATGCTGTTAGGGTTTATGCCAACCTGAAATGTAGGCCTGACACCATAAAATATGCACAAAAGAACACGCTAAAACACACGCAGAAAAGAAAGGCTTAAACAATAATACTTGATACACAATATGCATGCTTACACACACACACACACACACACACACACACATTTTGTTGTAGATACAGATATTTTAAATAAATTGTTATTTTGTTAAAAGGTGTGACTGCAGTGTAAGAGAGGGGGTTTGCAGAAGGATGTTGAATGCTTCAGGGGGTACAACACACTAAAGTTGAGAACCACTGCTCTAGATTATGCATGCCAATTTTTGATTGAATCGGACAAACGTTTTTTCCGCAATCCAAGATGGTGGAAAAATTTGCATACCGGAAATGAAATCGGAGTCTCAATCCTCAAGCAGAGGATTGTGAGTCTATGACAAAGGGTTAAAGAGTTATGGCCAAAACTGTGTAGATGTTTTGTTTTTTGTGCTGTAGCACCACTGTCAGGTCGATCATTACATTTTCCCGAAACAGATTGGTCGTCATTACGAGACCTGTAATCGTTGTGGGAATTTATCATTACAGTTTTTTACAATCACTTTGCTACTATTTTCAGAACCTTGATGTCATTTTTCAAAACTCTAGACACAAAACTCAAAACGGTTATCACTTGTAACACAGGTTGTCTAATGTTCAAAACATTGCATTGTGCATTCACATCTTTAAAGAAATCTTGCACTTGCACAATCATTGGTTCAAAAAACAAATTTACTGTGAAATACCATTGAAACACAACTATAGATCACCCACACACAAGCAACCGATAGTTTCACTCTGTCATTGTTCGTACAATCATTAACTATTGTAGAACAAAATAGGTGATACAGGTTTCATTATGGTACTACATGTACAGTAAATACCTCTGTTACTGTAAAGTACTGCAGTAGTAGAGAGAATACAGACAAAGTGGAATCATTGAACAAAGTTTGTAATATATTGATGCAAAACACTACAGTACAATCACAACATTGGTTTATTTTAATCAAAGCAAAAATACAGTAATTAGCTATGAAATAGAAAAGAAAAGACAGTACTGTAAACCATCAAATGCAATGAAATAGAAAAGAAAAGACAGTACTGTAAACCATCAAATGCAGTGTTCCTCAACTTGCTTGCACTGTAAGAAATAAAACAGCAGTGATTACTGTACTTCTACATTGTCATCAACTCTGTGTTGTGGATTTGGCCACAGGTTCTCATCTACATCACAATGGATGTTTTCATTAGCCAAACATCTTGGAAAAAACCTTCGGGCATGGCGAATCCAGGCCTGACACTGGTCTGCTGTGATGTCATTGCAGGCGTCATCCATGGCCTGGAGAAGAGTGACTTGTTCATGAGGGTGCCTATCATGAACCTTCCATCTCCATGCGGAGAAAAATTCCTCAATCGGGTTAAGGAAGGGGGAGTATGGGGGTAAATACAGGGTGGTAAATTGTGCATGGGCCTGAAACCATGCTTGCACCACATGAGCATGATGGAACCTGACATTGTCCCAGACAATGACATAGGTCACACCTTCAGCTCTACAAACCTGTTCGAGCTCATCAAGAAAGGTGACAAGGAGAGCTGCATTATATGGTCCAATATGAGGTCTGCGTCCCACCACACCATCTTCTGATATAGCCGCACACATGGTAATGTTGGCCCCACGTTGTCCAGGTACTTGGATGGTTGCCCGCTGGCCAATGAAATTCCGACCTCTCCTCCTTGTCTTGGCCAGATTAAAACCTGCCTCATCCAAATATATGAATTTGTGATGGTCGTCATCAGCATCCAGCTCCATCACCCTCTAAAAATACATTTTGGAAAGAGATTTAGAGATTACCGTACAATGTAGAATTTTTGGGAATGTTTTTACAACAGCCGTCTTGAAACTGAACTTACCTGAACATACTCAGTCCTCATTTGTTTCACTCCGTCTGCATTTCTTTCGAAAGGCACATGGTATAGTTGTTTTATAGATACCTGGTGCCTTTTCAGTATGCGTGCAATGGTTGGCAAACTTATGGATCCCACATTGTTGAACATGTCTTCATTGTCCAAGATATGCTGGCGAATTTCTGTAAGGCGAATATCATTTCTGGCCCGAACCAAATCGACCACAGCCTGCTCTTGCTGGTCAGTTAGAATTTTGCCTCTGCCTCCACTATTTGGCCTAGTCACAATTCTACAGGGAACATTAGAGTAAGAAGACACTTGGTCACATCACCTATTCTGTGATACACATTGGTATGCAGTCATTTGACAATTGAGAGTAGCATAATGTTTAGTGCATGCTGATAACTTACCGGTTCTCATTGCGGAAAGTTCTGATTATTGAGGCCACGGTTGACCTTCTCAGGTTTGGTTGTATCATTGTAGCCGCCTCAGTCATTGTCATGCCATGATTTATGACATGGTCTACAACTATTGCCCGAATTTCATTGGACACTCTATGCTGTTGCTGCCGCTGTCTTGGTCCGTGGCCTTGTCCTCTACCACGTTCCCCCACACCTCTCAAACGAGGCCCACGACCACCTCTCAGAAGGGGTGCCTGTCCTCTACCACGTTCCCCCACACCTCTCAAACGAGGCCCACGACCACCTCTCAGAAGGGGTGCCTGTCCCCTACCACGTTCCCCCACACCTCTCAAACGAGGCCCACGACCACCTCTCAGAAGGGGTGCCTGTCCTCTACCACGTTCCCCCACACCTCTCAAACGAGGCCCACGACCACCTCTCAGAAGGGGTGCCTGTCCTCTACCACGTTCCCCCACACCTCTCAAACGAGGCCCACGACCACCTCTCAGAAGGGGTGCCTGTCCCCTACCACGTTCCCCCACACCTCTCAAACGAGGCCCACGACCACCTCTCAGAAGGGCTGCCTGTCCCCTACCATTCCTTTGACCAACACGTCTTCCTCGTCTTCCTCCCACCACTGCTTGACCTCCATTGTGACCTGGATCACCTGCTGGCTCCATGTTACATATCACTATGCTCTTGCAATTGGATCCCAATCAACTCTTTATATACTCATTCCACAATGTGCCCTCAATCATCAGTAACGAGTTGGCAGAATTGGACAAGCAATTCCAAGGGCCTGCATCTCTACAGTGCAGTACTGTCAATACTTTAAATAGTCTGAAAAGGTGGTACAGTATTTGGGACCATAGACACAGTGTCTGATGAAGCATTACAGTATGATATAAAATATTAGGCTACATCCATGGATATTGTAGTCTAATTGGTTCATGCTCCACGCTAATTGGTGACAATGAATCTCGTTATCTTGAAACTTTCATGATTTACTGTAAACATGGAAGATTGTTTGTCTGTTTCCATACAACTATACATTAAGAGTAACGCAACAGTTACTTATCATTTTGAGCAGTTGTATCAATTGATAGTTAGATCAGTGTAAGGAAATGAATAGACATTCATTTGAAATGTAATGTGTGAATTGCCTTTTGAAATAGTAGTACTTTGATGTTAAGTTGTGTCATATTGAACAAGTGATTTTTGTTGAATGAACAAATTATCTAAGTTTTATGTGTATTGTATCCAAACAATTGAGAAAATGGTTAGAGTTTTGAAAAATGTGCATTTTGATAATTGGTTGTGAGTTTTGTGTCTAGAGTTGTGAAAAATGACATCAAGGTTCTGAAAATAGTAACAAAGTGATTGTAAAAAACTGTATAACATTCTGTCCCAAGCCAATATCTGTGCTCCTTAAAACTTATGGCCATGAACTATATGGATAAACTTGCTGCATAGGTCATAAACCATTAGGCCTACTATTGTTTATTTTGGGACACTTTTGGTTAACTCGGGATGAGAACACAAAAATAAGATAGATTCGTTTACACTGCTCTCTTTCAAATCATGTATACATTAGGCTGAGCCAGGCACCATGCAAGACAGATATCTGAACAGTTTTAGATGCTTTGTCCCTTTTGAAAGATCGCTCTCAAAGCTTTGTAGTCCTCAGGATTTGCAATTGCCAACTCAGCAATAGGGGCTTGCATGTCAATGGTATTTCTGCCAACATTTATTTTGTTGTATGTGTCACAGTCGGTAGCAGCAGAGACAGAGCAGGATCGAAGTGCAGCAGTCTTTATTCAGAAACAAAGTCTTCAAACTCAAGAACAAGACCACCAGGAACAGAACAACCAACTTAAAACAACATAGAACTGACAACGAACTGAAAGAAACACAAGGCTTAACAGGGGAACTAACGAGGCACACCTGAACCGAAACACAAATCAAATCAGTAACCATGGATACAAACAGGCAGGGGACAGAGAAAGCCTGATCTAAACACACTGACAGCAAAACACTAAAACTGAAATACAAACATGAATCAAAACACACTCAACACGTGACAGCTTTGCTGAAGCCACCATTTACCAATTGTAAAACTTTGTGGTAGCGTTTGATTCAGCATCGCCTCCAGGTCTGGTCATTTGTATGTGCTTCATTAAATATTATGCAAGGAGCTCCTTAAAATGAGCATAAACAATGTTCATCACATATGCATATTGATATCTAAAAGTTTTTTTTTTCTTCTCACTGACATTCGGATATTAAACTTGAATAAAACGGCAACAATAAAAATAACTAGCTTGGTTAAAACTTTTTTGTTAAAAATTTACCAAATTTATAAAATCAGCATCATGAATCCATCTTTCAAACCATGTTTTTGTCTTATCTTGAATAACTACGGTACACCTATAATAAGTGTTTATGTTCTGACTACTTTACCTCTGCGGACTCGTCATAGATATAACCAGAGAAGTATCTCCAGCTACAATATTCTTCTGCGGGACAATGCAGTTTTGTTTATGAACCGTTAGAGCGCTAAAAGTTACATAGTGTACCTTTAAATACTCATAGATATCGCCGTCAGTCCATATTGCCATGAACACTTCCTCAAAAAGCGGATGCGATGAGACCTGTTCTCCTGTTATTCACCTAAAGCCTTGACAATTTTAATTTCTGGATGAGCTATACCTTTTAATACTTTTGATAGAATACCTCTCTTAAAATCAACCCTCAGTTTCTTGTATTTCTTCTTTTTTTTCACTTTTTATCCTTTTTCTTCTTCTTTGCTGAATCTGAAGACTGATCCCTGGACTGGTTCTCCTGACACTGCAGAAGATGAAGATGCAGTGATGCATCACACCTCAGAACCATGTGCTATGACTGAGAAAATGTTTAAATATATAGAGAATAAAACTAAAGGTAAAGACTTTACATATTTTTAAATAGAAATATGTTTTAAATGTCTCAAATGCAAAAAAGAGAAGGGTGACCTTTTTTAAAAAAAAAAAGCAAAATACTTCAACCAGTCTTTGATAGGGCATGTAAAATAGTGCTACCCCAATGTCTCACTGATTACAGTTTAGCAATAAAGAATAGGGGCTTTGGCAACTATAGGCGTGTTCGCACCCCAGGAACTGGGAACGATTTTAGTTCTAGGAACTCTTTTGGAGGAACTAATTTACTCCTACTTCAGAGTCGGGTCTAACCCAGCACTATAGGAACTATCAGAGACGTTAGTGTTCGCTGATTGGCCGAACACATGCGAAACACCTGCACCCTCCATTTTTAAAAGAGCCGTGTACACACACAGATTATAGCCTATAGCTGTGTCCCAATGTGAAGGCTGCGTCCTTCGAAGGCCGTATTTGAAGGCTGATTGGCCGCATTTGAAGGCCGATTGCGTCACAGCGGCGCGACAAAGAATGTCCCAATTCAAAGGCTGCATCTTCGAAGGCCGCATTTGAAGGCCGATTGCGTCACCTCGGCGTGATGAAGGCTGTCCCAATTCAATTTCGCATCCTTCGAAGGCCGTATTCAAAGGCCGGTTGTGTCATCGCGGCGCGACGAAGGCTACCCTGATTCAAAAGCGACGCCAAATGCACGTTTTCCTGGAAGGATACATAAATGGGTCCTCCGCAGCCTATCCTACCCGACCCTACCCCATAAGTCATTGCGGGCCGGTGACGACAGCATTTTTATTTTAAAAAATGACGGATGATTGTTCTTGTCGCCTAGCAACTGTGACAGTTACCGATGAAGAGCGGGAGTAACATTTGAACTGCACTTTTTTATATTCAACTGGGTTTTATATTCCCGTAGTACGGAGCCTGGAAAGTCTCCTGTGGGGGAAAAAAACAATCCGTGGCGACGGTTGTGCAGTCCGTCCCCTCAGTTTATAAACTGTACTCAGTTTATAAGCTGTACTCTTATTTTTTTATACATAGTATGGTTTATTAATATGATGTGTACTGAGTTTGGTCTTTTAATATCACTGTCTTAGTACAGTAAGCCACGTTAAGCGTTTTCTTATAACGGTTTTCTATGGGAAGAAAATGCTTAACGTGTAATTAAACGCGTTGCGTTCATATTTTGGACTCATCTTATTTTTTATACATAGTATGGTTTATTAATATGATGTGTACTGAGTTTGGTCTTTTAATATCACTGTCTTAGTGCAGTAAGCCAGGTTAAGCGTTTTTCACGTTAAGCGTTTTAGAATGTCCCACAAATGGTGCCCACGATGATTCAACCAGGCCACCTGTTTATGAGGGATGCTTTGCATTGTGTTTAAACTTCATTTTTTAAAATTAAACTTTTTTTTTTGGGAGGAAAAAGCTCAGTAGGCTATAATAGAATAAGCAAATAAAGACTTCACATATAAAAAAGAAATATAACACAAACACAAGGTTAGGTTTTATTATATAAAAATAAAACATTCATAAATTATTTTATGATTAACATATTACTGTCTTCAGTGAACTCATTTATAGTTATAATTATAAAGACAAATAATAATAATTATCATTATTATTAGCAGTACATTTAGGCTACATAGAAGCCGCTTTTATCAAAAAAAGGAACAAAGCAATTCGTCAAATGTCAGTCATAATAAATGGTTAGACAATAATAATACAGGGCTAAGATTATCATAAATAACACAAGATTTTGACGCATATCCAAGTGTTTGTGTGGAGTGTGGAGGCGCGGACACTTGCATTTTTCTATCAACAGTGGAAACAACTTAAAATAGGCTAGCCTATAATTTCTGGTCATACAGAAAATAATAATACATCATTCGCAACTACTTTTATTCGTGCAAAAACGAATGGTCGCAAAAGTACACGAACCCAAGACTATCAAACTTTTTCTACAAATACATTATTTGAAATATTTAATAATATAAGGTCTGTGTACTTCAGCGTCCACTCATTTTTCTTTTTTTAACCCGTAATTGAAAAACGAAAAATGAACGGTTGCTATTTTTAAAAAGTTGAGCACCAAAATTTGAATTTGAACTGCACACCAAATGCTGCACAAAAATAAATAAATATTGACGTATTTTCAGATTTTTGTTTATGACTTTTTTCCCCTTTATTAAATATTTGAAATATTCACAAATTAATATGGACAAAAAATCGATTTTAATGGTTTTCTAAGGCCAAATTAGAACCTGGAAATTATATTCGAATTTGTTCGTTTAAAAGTGGACATTTCAACCTTGTATAGGTTGGCTATATTTTGTTTCAGTTCATTTTTGAGACGCGCTCAGTTCACGGAGATCATGAAAGCGCGCCTGATTGTTTTCTTTTATTTTAGAAAAGCAAAGTTTTCTTGTTATTGTGAGTTTACACAAATAAAAGTGTGTATTTTTATACATTTATGTTTACACATAAAAAATATTGTGAGTAGCCTACAGTTTATAAACTGAAGGGACGGATTGCACAACTGTCGCCACGGATTGTTTTTTGTTTTTTTCCCACAGATGGAGGGTTTTTTCCCTCCATAATACGGGGTTGAAATATATATTTACCATATTCATATTCATCATTTATATTGTCCATTTATGCTACATAATAAAAAGAATAGGCCTACACTAGCATACAAAATCGCATCAAGGTAAGATATAAGTGAACATTTGAACCATATGCCCATGTATGTTTTCTCTATTTACGTAAGTTAACACCCAATACTTGAACAGTTTAAAGTGTAGCCCAATCTGGCAATTCAGGAAGCAGCTTCTGAATTGGGACGCAGAAAACCAGCTCTGGCCATGATCTTGGCTATTAAAGCCGAAAATACATGACTGAAACATCCCCATGTCTTCCAGCAAAATATAAACAAAAAAATGACAATAGCCAATTCTGGATCCAAAGCTGTTTATTCAATGATATAAAATGAATTATCAGGATGGCAGCACCACTTTGAACACCACTTACTAGCATAAAAATATAACACAATGCAAAAATAAATGCTATTTAAAAATATATTTTACGCAGTCATTTAATGGTTGATAATTAGTTCGAGCCCCTTCAATCTGGGTTTAGGAAAATGCATTGCACTGAAACAGCCTTGGTTGAAGTCGTCAATGGCTTATTATTAGCTTCTGATTCTAGCTCTCAAGAC
Organism: Gila orcuttii; assembly: GCA_026230005.1. Classification (NCBI taxonomy): domain Eukaryota; kingdom Metazoa; phylum Chordata; class Actinopteri; order Cypriniformes; family Leuciscidae; genus Gila; species Gila orcuttii. Next base: position 316,315 of record JAPDVR010000018.1, read on the forward strand.
TCCTTCTACTAGATCTTATTTCAGCTTACAGCACTGCTGATGCTTTTACTTAACCGCTTGGAAACTTTCCTTTTTGTTAAAAACCGAGCAAAGGACAACACTCGGAGATGTTTCTCCACCGCTCTGCATACGTCATCTCCTTCATCGCTCTGATTGGTTTTAGGTCTATCCACGACGTCCGTTGGTGACGCCCCTCTGGAAATGATTTGTCTATGACGCTTTGCCAGACCTTAACTCAGTTACAACTGAGAATGGTCTGGTTTTAACCAGGCTACATCTTTCCAACTGTATCTCTGAGATTAAGTTGTGGATGTCTAACAATTTTCTGCATCTAAATATCTCTAAAACTGAAGTAAAGCTCCCCGGCTCTCCCCATATACTGCGTAATACTGTTTCTATAGATTTTTCAGTTGATGGTGTTGCCTTGGAGGTACAAAGTGAAATAAAAATCTTGGAGTCATCTTTGATGCTACCCTGTCCTTTGAGCCTTTTGTGCAGAATACGGTTAAGACCTCCTTTTTTCATCTTAGAAAAATTATTTCTGTTGCTGAAAGATTGATTTATTCTTTTGTTTTTTCACAAATTGATTATTGTAATGCTCTCCTTGTTGGAATATCCAAATCTCCAAACCCTATGCATTCCGTTAATTTTGTGAATTTGTAAGTTTCGTCGGGGCACGAAGTTTGGTTTAGTCTGCTTCCCTGTCGCCTTGACAATAAACTCCTGCATTTGGGTTGCCTTAAATCTCAGCATGTTCAGACGCCTCTCAACACCATTACAATCTGCACAGAGGAGGGTTACACAAACCTGTTCAAGACAACACTGATAAACTTAATTAACTAATAGTTGAACAACAAAATAATGAATGTAAAATCATTTTGTCTGGGATGTAGCCTTCTTTTAAAGTCCATTTAAAAAGAAAATTGCTAATTTATTCCCAGACCTAAAAAGTGTGCTTAATAACTGTGAAATAACTAAGATAATGTTAATGTAAAGTCATAAAGTTCCCTAGTATTTATTGCCCGAGGTTTTAAGAGTGTTGAGTTATTTACCTTCTATGGCAGTGTGTGATGGCTTTCCTCTGACGGCCACGCTTGGCTGGCTCCATTATCCTGTTTTCGTCCCGCTGGGTTTTTGCGGCTCTTTCAGCTGGGGCTCGTGCTGATGACATCATCTGAGCTGTCAGTCTCGTCGGCTCGTCCCTCATGGCTTCAAAGTGACACGCGCCGTTTCACACCAACATCGAAACCCGTCCGTTAACCTTCTCTGCTGCTTTGCAGGAACAGATTATAGTATCCAACTTAATTTGAATTGTACTCAGTTAATTTTACTTTAACTGAATACCGGGAGGTACTGTGTTGAGTCCCTCAGGGTTAAATTTTAGGACCACTACTTTTTAATCTATTTATGTTACCTCTCGGTCATATCATCAGGAGACTCTTTTCACAGTTCTGCTGATGGTACACAGTTACATGTAACCGTGTCTCCTGATGACACTGGGCAAATTGATTCACTTGCAAATTGCATACAAGATATAAATGACTGGATATCGCAACATTTCTTACAACTGAACCAAGACCAGAAGTTTTGATTATTGGATCAAAAGTGCAGAGAGAGAAATTGACCCCTAAACTAAATATCCCGGGATTAAACCCAAGCCAAGTGGCAAAAAATGTAGGCGTTGTTCTTGACTCTGATTTTAATTTTAAAGCTCATGTACGTAATATTCCCAAAATAGCATTTTATCATCTAAAGAACATTGCTAAAATAAGACCATTTCTCTCTCTGAGCAAGTAATACATAACAATTAATGCATCCATTTATAACTAGCAGGCTTGACTATTGTAATGCCCTCCTCTCTGGTCTACCAAAGACTACAATTAGTCAACTACAATTATTAAGCACATCACACCTATACTAAAGTCATTACACTGGTTACCTGTTAGTTTTCGTGTTGATTTTTGTTAAACTTTTAATAGTTTATAAGGCATTGCATGGATTTGCTCCAGGCTATCTTTCAAAAATGCTTACAGTATCTGAACCTGTAAGGACTCTCAGATGCTCGGATTCTTTTCTTTTAATAGTATCATGTGGTAGAACTAAAGATTCGGTGATGCTGCTTTTAGCCGCTACGCTCCTCGCCGTAAGGAAGTAAGACGTGCTTTTTAGTTTTAGTTATCGTATGCCTTAATTTAATCCTTATAAACCTTATTCTTATTCTTGTATTTTACTGGGTCTACTATCTATTGTTTCTTTTTTTGCCTGTAAAGCACTTTGAACGGCATTGATTTGTTTGGAAAAGAGCTATATAAATAACATTTGCTTGCTTGCTTACTTTTACATGCCTTTCTACAACTACTTGTTGAAATATTATAATTTTGAATGCATTGTTGTTTGATGTCAAGTCAAAATAAAAACAAAAATGGAGACATTTTTCTACTCTCATATACATACAAAATATCTAAAATATTATATACAGATTGTGTCAATTTCAGTTATTAAAAATGATGATTAACTATTTTTACGGCAGCGGTTTAAATAAAAAAGAAGTTGGCAGACAGCTCCAGCATTTTTTATCATATTCACAAAACTTTCATGAACCCCTGAATATTTTGTTGTATGAATATCTGAACAGTTAATATATCAAAAGAAAGAACACAGCCTCTGCTTTTAATCCGTTAAGTGTCACGCCCCCCCCCTTTTTTTTTAATAGACATGAAAATGCACATTCTGAACTTAAATGGTTGTAATTCAAAAATGCTTTAGAATAGATGTAAGATTGATCTTGTTTTAAAGAAGACATTTGGCAGATTTTTGTAGAATTGAAATAAATTAAGAAATTGAAAGTTTGAGTTTGAAAATGTACAAAAATGTAATTTTTCTTATTTTATATAAAATATATATTTTCAAAACATTTTGGACTCTAAAAATTGCAAGAATATCACAGGCAAAAATCTGAACAAGTAGTGTTCCAAATTTTAGGCTGATATCTCCAAAAATTAGCTTTCAGTGAGAGTGTGTTTGGGCGCAGTACCAAGACGAGTGTGGAGACGAGTGTGTGGAGACGAGTGTGTAGAGGCGAGTGTGTGGAGAGGAGTGTGTGGAGGCGAGTGTGTGGAGGCGAGTGTGTGGAGGCGAGTGTGTGGAGACGAGTGTGTGGAGACGAGTGACGAGTGTGTGGAGGCGAGTGTGTGGAGACGAGTGTGTGGAGACGAGTGACGAGTGTGTGGAGGCGAGTGTGTGGAGACGAGTGTGTGGAGGCGAGTGTGTGGAGACGAGTGTGTGGAGACGAGTGTGTGGAGAGGAGTGTGTGGAGACGAGTGACGAGTGTGTGGAGGCGAGTGTGTGGAGGCGAGTGTGTGGAGACGACTGTGTGGAGACGAGTGTGTGGAGAGGAGTGTGTGGAGACGAGTGACGAGTGTGTGGAGGCGAGTGTGTGGAGACGAGTGTGTGGAGGCGAGTGTGTGGAGACGAGTGTGTGGAGACGAGTGTGTGGAGACGAGTGTGTGGAGACGAGTGTGTGGAAACGAGCTTGTGGAGGCGAGTGTGTGAAGGCGAGTGTGTGGAGGCGAGTGTGTGGAAACGAGCGTGTGGAGGCGAGTGTGTGAGGAGTGTGTGGAGGCGAGTGTGTGGAGGCGAGTGTGTGGAGACGAGGGTGTGGAAACGAGTGTGTGCAGGCGAGTGTGTGGATGCGAGTGTGTGGAGACGAGTGTGTGGAAATGAGTGTGTGGAGACGAGTGTGTGGAGAGGAGTGTGTGGAGACGACTGTGTGGAGAGGAGTGTGTGGAGAGGAGTGTGTGGAGAGGAGTGTGTGGAGGCGAGTGTGTGGAGGCGAGTGTGTGGAGGCGAGTGTGTGGAGGCGAGTGTGTGGAGACGAGTGTGTGGAGGCGAGTGTTTGGAGACGAATGTGTGGAGAGGAGTGTGTGGAGACGAGTGTTTGGAGACGAGTGTGTGGAGGCGAGTGTGTGGAGGCGAGTGTGTGGAAGCGAGTGTGTGGAGGCGAGTGTGTGGAGACGAATGTGTGGAGAGGAGTGTGTGGAGACGAGTGCAGAGTGTATGGAGACGAGTGTGTGGAGACGAGTGTGTGGAGGCGGGTGTGTGGAGGCGAGTGTGTGAGGGCGAGTGTGTGGAGACGAGTGTGTGGAGGCGATTGTGTGAGGAGTGTGTGGAGGCGAGTGTGTGGAGGCGAGTGTGTGGAGACGAGTGTGTGGAGACGAGTGTGTGGAAACGATTGTGTGGAGGCGAGTGTGTGGATGCGAGTGTGTGGAGACGAGTGTGTGGAGACGAGTGTGTGGAGAGGAGTGTGTGGAGATGAGTGTGTGGAAAGGAGTGTGTGGAGGCGAGTGTGTGGAAAGGAGTGTGTGGAGGCGAGTGTGTGGAGGCGAGTGTGTGGAGGCGAGTGTGTGGAGACGAGTGTGTGGAGGCGAGTTTGTGGAGACGAATGTGTGGAGAGGAGTGTGTGGAGAGGAGTGTGTGGAGACGAGTGTGTGGAGGCGAGTGTGTGGAGGCGAGTGTGTGGAGGCGAGTGTGTGGAGGCGAGTGTGTGGAGACGAATGTGTGGAGAGGAGTGTGTGGAAACGAGTGTGTGGAGACGAGTGCGTGGAGCCGAGTGTGTGGAGGCGAGTGTGTGGAGACGAGTGTGTGGAGGCGAGTGTGTGGAGACGAGTGTGTGGAGGCGAGAGTGTGGAGGCGAGTGTGTGGAGGCGAGTGTGTGGAGACGATTGTGTGGAGGCGAGTGTGTGGAGACGAATGTGTGGAGAGGAGAGTGTGGAGACGAGTGCAGAGTGTGTGGAGACAGTGTGTGGAGGCGAGTGTGTGGAGACGAGTGTGTGGAGAGGAATGTGTGGAGAGGAGTGTGTGGAGACGAGTGTTTGGAGACGAGTGTGTGGAGGCGAGTGTGTGGAGGCGAGTGTGTGGAAGCGAGTGTGTGGAGGCGAGTGTGTGGAGACGAATGTGTGGAGAGGAGTGTGTGGAGACGAGTGCAGAGTGTATGGAGACGAGTGTGTGGAGACGAGTGTGTGGAGGCGGGTGTGTGGAGGCGAGTGTGTGAGGGCGAGTGTGTGGAGACGAGTGTGTGGAGGCGATTGTGTGAGGAGTGTGTGGAGGCGAGTGTGTGGAGGCGAGTGTGTGGAGACGAGTGTGTGGAGACGAGTGTGTGGAAACGATTGTGTGGAGGCGAGTGTGTGGATGCGAGTGTGTGGAGACGAGTGTGTGGAGACGAGTGTGTGGAGAGGAGTGTGTGGAGATGAGTGTGTGGAAAGGAGTGTGTGGAGGCGAGTGTGTGGAAAGGAGTGTGTGGAGGCGAGTGTGTGGAGGCGAGTGTGTGGAGGCGAGTGTGTGGAGACGAGTGTGTGGAGGCGAGTTTGTGGAGACGAATGTGTGGAGAGGAGTGTGTGGAGAGGAGTGTGTGGAGACTAGTGTGTGGAGGCGAGTGTGTGGAGGCGAGTGTGTGGAGGCGAGTGTGTGGAGACGAATGTGTGGAGAGGAGTGTGTGGAAACGAGTGTGTGGAGACGAGTGCGTGGAGCCGAGTGTGTGGAGGCGAGTGTGTGGAGACGAGTGTGTGGAGGCGAGTGTGTGGAGACGAGTGTGTGGAGGCGAGAGTGTGGAGGCGAGTGTGTGGAGGCGAGTGTGTGGAGACGATTGTGTGGAGGCGAGTGTGTGGAGACGAATGTGTGGAGAGGAGAGTGTGGAGACGAGTGCAGAGTGTGTGGAGACAGTGTGTGGAGGCGAGTGTGTGGAGACGAGTGTGTGGAGGCGAGTGTGTGGAAACGAGTGTGTGGAGGCGAGTGTGTGGAGGCGAGTGTGTGGAGATGAGTGTGTGGAGGCGAGTGTGTGGATGTTACTACTATCTCTCAAATAGTAACAAAAAGCAGGAGAGAGTTCGGCAAACAAACATGTAAAGATTTATTATTTAACAGAAGAATTTACATAACCGAGATCCAACTTTGTGTGTGTGTGGAGGCGAATGTGTGGAGGCGAGTGTGTGGAGACGAGTGTGCGGAGGATCAGTGTTTCGTGTTTCCACGAGGCTTTCACAGGGGAGAGATTATACGAATGTGTGGAGACGAGTGTATGGAGACGAGAGTGTGGAGGCGAGTGTGTGGAGACGAGGGACGAGTGTGTGGAGGCGAGTGTGTGGAGATGAGTGTGTGGAGACGAGTGTGTGGAGACGAGTGTGTGGAGGCGAGTGTGTGGAGACGAGTGTGTGGAGAGGAGTGTGTGGAGGCGAGTGTGTGGAGACGAGAGTGTGGAGGCGAGTGTGTGGAGACGAGTGACGAGTGTGTGGAGGCGAGTGTGTGGAGATGAGTGTGCGGAGACGAGTGTGTGGAGACGAGTGTGTGGAGGCGAGTGTGTGGAGACGAGTGTGTGGAGAGGAGTGTGTGGAGACGAGTGTGTGGAGACGAGTGACGAGTGTGTGGAGATGAGTGTGTGGAGATAAGTGTGTGGAGGTGAGTGTGTGGAGACGAGTGTGTGGAGGCGAGTGTGTGGAGGCGAGTGAGTGGAGGTGAGTGTGTGGAGACGAGTTTGTGGAGGCGAGTGTTTGGAGACGAGTGACGAATGTGTGGAGATGAGCGTCTGGATGAGCGTCTGAACCAAACTGGCGTCTGGTTTAAGACATGTTTTTTTGGGTGGTAAATAATGGTGCAAATACCAATAAATGAATGAGCGCAAACTTTAGTAAATCACCTTCATTTAAATACTCTCCTCCCATAAATACTGCGTCTGAAAGGGAAACTGCGAATGAAATAAGATCAGCCGCAGAATTATGAACTTAAATGGTTGTAATTCAAAAATGCTTTAGAATAGATGTAAGATTGATCTTGTTTTAAAGAAGACATTTGGCAGATTTTTGTAGAATTGAAATAAATTAAGAAATTGAAAGTTTGAGTTTGAAAATGTACAAAAATGTAATTTTTCTTATTTTATATAAAATATATATTTTCAAAACATTTTGGACTCTAAAAATTGCAAGAATATCAAAGGCAAAAATCTGAACAAGTAGTGTTCCAAATTTTAGGCTGATATCTCCAAAAATTAGCTTTCAGTGAGAGTGTGTTTGGGCGCAGTACCAAGACGAGTGTGGAGACGAGTGTGTGGAGACGAGTGTGTAGAGGCGAGTGTGTGGAGAGGAGTGTGTGGAGGCGAGTGTGTGGAGGCGAGTGTGTGGAGGCGAGTGTGTGGAGACGAGTGTGTGGAGACGAGTGACGAGTGTGTGGAGGCGAGTGTGTGGAGACGAGTGTGTGGAGACGAGTGACGAGTGTGTGGAGGCGAGTGTGTGGAGACGAGTGTGTGGAGGCGAGTGTGTGGAGACGAGTGTGTGGAGACGAGTGTGTGGAGAGGAGTGTGTGGAGACGAGTGACGAGTGTGTGGAGGCGAGTGTGTGGAGGCGAGTGTGTGGAGACGACTGTGTGGAGACGAGTGTGTGGAGAGGAGTGTGTGGAGACGAGTGACGAGTGTGTGGAGGCGAGTGTGTGGAGACGAGTGTGTGGAGGCGAGTGTGTGGAGACGAGTGTGTGGAGACGAGTGTGTGGAGACGAGTGTGTGGAGACGAGTGTGTGGAAACGAGCTTGTGGAGGCGAGTGTGTGAAGGCGAGTGTGTGGAGGCGAGTGTGTGGAAACGAGCGTGTGGAGGCGAGTGTGTGAGGAGTGTGTGGAGGCGAGTGTGTGGAGGCGAGTGTGTGGAGACGAGGGTGTGGAAACGAGTGTGTGCAGGCGAGTGTGTGGATGCGAGTGTGTGGAGACGAGTGTGTGGAAATGAGTGTGTGGAGACGAGTGTGTGGAGAGGAGTGTGTGGAGACGACTGTGTGGAGAGGAGTGTGTGGAGAGGAGTGTGTGGAGAGGAGTGTGTGGAGGCGAGTGTGTGGAGGCGAGTGTGTGGAGGCGAGTGTGTGGAGGCGAGTGTGTGGAGACGAGTGTGTGGAGGCGAGTGTTTGGAGACGAATGTGTGGAGAGGAGTGTGTGGAGACGAGTGTTTGGAGACGAGTGTGTGGAGGCGAGTGTGTGGAGGCGAGTGTGTGGAAGCGAGTGTGTGGAGGCGAGTGTGTGGAGACGAATGTGTGGAGAGGAGTGTGTGGAGACGAGTGCAGAGTGTATGGAGACGAGTGTGTGGAGACGAGTGTGTGGAGGCGGGTGTGTGGAGGCGAGTGTGTGAGGGCGAGTGTGTGGAGACGAGTGTGTGGAGGCGATTGTGTGAGGAGTGTGTGGAGGCGAGTGTGTGGAGGCGAGTGTGTGGAGACGAGTGTGTGGAGACGAGTGTGTGGAAACGATTGTGTGGAGGCGAGTGTGTGGATGCGAGTGTGTGGAGACGAGTGTGTGGAGACGAGTGTGTGGAGAGGAGTGTGTGGAGATGAGTGTGTGGAAAGGAGTGTGTGGAGGCGAGTGTGTGGAAAGGAGTGTGTGGAGGCGAGTGTGTGGAGGCGAGTGTGTGGAGGCGAGTGTGTGGAGACGAGTGTGTGGAGGCGAGTTTGTGGAGACGAATGTGTGGAGAGGAGTGTGTGGAGAGGAGTGTGTGGAGACGAGTGTGTGGAGGCGAGTGTGTGGAGGCGAGTGTGTGGAGGCGAGTGTGTGGAGGCGAGTGTGTGGAGACGAATGTGTGGAGAGGAGTGTGTGGAAACGAGTGTGTGGAGACGAGTGCGTGGAGCCGAGTGTGTGGAGGCGAGTGTGTGGAGACGAGTGTGTGGAGGCGAGTGTGTGGAGACGAGTGTGTGGAGGCGAGAGTGTGGAGGCGAGTGTGTGGAGGCGAGTGTGTGGAGACGATTGTGTGGAGGCGAGTGTGTGGAGACGAATGTGTGGAGAGGAGAGTGTGGAGACGAGTGCAGAGTGTGTGGAGACAGTGTGTGGAGGCGAGTGTGTGGAGACGAGTGTGTGGAGAGGAATGTGTGGAGAGGAGTGTGTGGAGACGAGTGTTTGGAGACGAGTGTGTGGAGGCGAGTGTGTGGAGGCGAGTGTGTGGAAGCGAGTGTGTGGAGGCGAGTGTGTGGAGACGAATGTGTGGAGAGGAGTGTGTGGAGACGAGTGCAGAGTGTATGGAGACGAGTGTGTGGAGACGAGTGTGTGGAGGCGGGTGTGTGGAGGCGAGTGTGTGAGGGCGAGTGTGTGGAGACGAGTGTGTGGAGGCGATTGTGTGAGGAGTGTGTGGAGGCGAGTGTGTGGAGGCGAGTGTGTGGAGACGAGTGTGTGGAGACGAGTGTGTGGAAACGATTGTGTGGAGGCGAGTGTGTGGATGCGAGTGTGTGGAGACGAGTGTGTGGAGACGAGTGTGTGGAGAGGAGTGTGTGGAGATGAGTGTGTGGAAAGGAGTGTGTGGAGGCGAGTGTGTGGAAAGGAGTGTGTGGAGGCGAGTGTGTGGAGGCGAGTGTGTGGAGGCGAGTGTGTGGAGACGAGTGTGTGGAGGCGAGTTTGTGGAGACGAATGTGTGGAGAGGAGTGTGTGGAGAGGAGTGTGTGGAGACTAGTGTGTGGAGGCGAGTGTGTGGAGGCGAGTGTGTGGAGGCGAGTGTGTGGAGGCGAGTGTGTGGAGACGAATGTGTGGAGAGGAGTGTGTGGAAACGAGTGTGTGGAGACGAGTGCGTGGAGCCGAGTGTGTGGAGGCGAGTGTGTGGAGACGAGTGTGTGGAGGCGAGTGTGTGGAGACGAGTGTGTGGAGGCGAGAGTGTGGAGGCGAGTGTGTGGAGGCGAGTGTGTGGAGACGATTGTGTGGAGGCGAGTGTGTGGAGACGAATGTGTGGAGAGGAGAGTGTGGAGACGAGTGCAGAGTGTGTGGAGACAGTGTGTGGAGGCGAGTGTGTGGAGACGAGTGTGTGGAGGCGAGTGTGTGGAAACGAGTGTGTGGAGGCGAGTGTGTGGAGGCGAGTGTGTGGAGATGAGTGTGTGGAGGCGAGTGTGTGGATGTTACTACTATCTCTCAAATAGTAACAAAAAGCAGGAGAGAGTTCGGCAAACAAACATGTAAAGATTTATTATTTAACAGAAGAATTTACATAACCGAGATCCAACTTTGTGTGTATGTGGAGGCGAATGTGTGGAGGCGAGTGTGTGGAGACGAGTGTGCGGAGGATCAGTGTTTCGTGTTTCCACGAGGCTTTCACAGGGGAGAGATTATACGAATGTGTGGAGACGAGTGTATGGAGACGAGAGTGTGGAGGCGAGTGTGTGGAGACGAGGGACGAGTGTGTGGAGGCGAGTGTGTGGAGATGAGTGTGTGGAGACGAGTGTGTGGAGACGAGTGTGTGGAGGCGAGTGTGTGGAGACGAGTGTGTGGAGAGGAGTGTGTGGAGGCGAGTGTGTGGAGACGAGAGTGTGGAGGCGAGTGTGTGGAGACGAGTGACGAGTGTGTGGAGGCGAGTGTGTGGAGATGAGTGTGCGGAGACGAGTGTGTGGAGACGAGTGTGTGGAGGCGAGTGTGTGGAGACGAGTGTGTGGAGAGGAGTGTGTGGAGACGAGTGTGTGGAGACGAGTGACGAGTGTGTGGAGATGAGTGTGTGGAGATAAGTGTGTGGAGGTGAGTGTGTGGAGACGAGTGTGTGGAGGCGAGTGTGTGGAGGCGAGTGAGTGGAGGTGAGTGTGTGGAGACGAGTTTGTGGAGGCGAGTGTTTGGAGACGAGTGACGAATGTGTGGAGATGAGCGTCTGGATGAGCGTCTGAACCAAACTGGCGTCTGGTTTAAGACATGTTTTTTTGGGTGGTAAATAATGGTGCAAATACCAATAAATGAATGAGCGCAAACTTTAGTAAATCACCTTCATTTAAATACTCTCCTCCCATAAATACTGCGTCTGAAAGGGAAACTGCGTATGAAATAAGATCAGCCGCAGAATTATCCCTGTCCACGCCTTTTCAGCACTCATTTTTCACTGCGTGTCTTTAGTGAATCCTGACAGTAGTTTTTCAATACTAAAAGAGGGTTTGCGCTGGTGTAAACTGTTAGTAAATCTGGCCCTAGTTCTCTTTTTAACATCTGAGAGGTGAAATTAAGAAATATGCACTAAATTAATAATTTAGAGTTCTCATATTGTACACACCTTCTGATTGTTTGGAAATTTTATGACCTTATTGAGACTCATCTTTAAAATGTCCAAATCATGCAAAAACTGTTGCTATGTATCCAATTCTATTGTCACTGCTTTAGCGGTTTGTCTTCATTGCAAAAGAGCAGGAGAGAGTTCGGCAAACAAACATGTAAAGATTTATTATTTAACAGAAGAATTTACATAACCGAGATCCAACTTTGTGTGTGTCGAGGCGAATGTGTGGAGGCGAGTGTGTGGAGACGAGTGTGCGGAGGATCAGTGTTTCGTGTTTCCACGAGGCTTTCACAGGGGAGAGATTATACGAATGTGTGGAGACGAGTGTATGGAGACGAGAGTGTGGAGGCGAGTGTGTGGAGACGAGTGACGAGTGTGTGGAGGCGAGTGTGTGGAGATGAGTGTGTGGAGACGAGTGTGTGGAGACGAGTGTGTGGAGACGAGTGTGTGGAGGCGAGTGTGTGGAGACGAGTGTGTGGAGAGGAGTGTGTGGAGAGGAGTGACGAGTGTGTGGAGGCGAGTGTTTGGAGATGAGTGTGTGGAGACGAGTGTGTGGAGACGAGTGTGTGGAGGCGAGTGTGTGGAGACGAGTGTGTGGAGAGGAGTGTGTGGACACGAGTGTGTGGAGACGAGTGACGAGTGTGTGGAGATGAGTGTGTGGAGATAAGTGTGTGGAGGTGAGTGTGTGCAGACGAGTGTGTGGAGGCGAGTGTGTGGAGGCGAGTGAGTGGAGGTGAGTGTGTGGAGACGAGTTTGTGGAGGCGAGTGTGTGGAGGCGAGTGTTTGGAGACGAGTGACGAATGTGTGGAGATGAGCGTCTGGATGAGCGTCTGAACCAAACTGGCGTCTGGTTTAAGACATGTTTTTTTGGGTGGTAAATAATGGTGCAAATACCAATAAATGAATGAGCGCAAACTTTAGTAAATCACCTTCATTTAAATACTCTCCTCCCATAAATACTGCGTCTGAAAGGGAAACTGCGAATGAAATAAGATCAGCCGCAGAATTATCCCTGTCCACGCCTTTTCAGCACTCATTTTTCACTGCGTGTCTTTAGTGAATCCTGACAGTAGTTTTTCAATACTAAAAGAGGGTTTGCGCTGGTGTAAACTGTTAGTAAATCTGGCCCTAGTTCTCTTTTTAACATCTGAGAGGTGAAATTAAGAAATATGCACTAAATTAATAATTTAGAGTTCTCATATTGTACACACCTTCTGATTGTTTGGAATTTTTATGACCTTATTGAGACTCATCTTTAAAATGTCCAAATCATGCAAAAACTGTCGCTATGTATCCAATTCTATTGTCACTGCTTTAGCGGTTTGTCTTCATTGCTTTCAGTCATGCATCACAGAGCAGTTTCCATACAGTATGACAGGAACTGAGAGGATGATATTAAAACACCACTGAATATGAGACATTCTTCTCACGTTTCCTTCGCTCAGCCTTAATGTCTTGAAGGAAATGTAGATTTTAAACATTCAACGAGTGTATGAATACTTCAGCAGGCAATTTGTTGACCTCAGTATGTACTATAACCTTACATTCAAACCCAAATATTCAGCCTAATGCTTATGAACGGTCTGTTTTTATGTATTACTTTATTGTGCAATATCAACACAGGCATGGCTTCGACCAGCATGTCCAATTACAACTATTTACAATTATTGCCACTCCATTAATCTCTGAAATAGACTAAAAGTGATCAATAGTGCTGGGAAAAACAATTATAAAAATGCAGCCATGAACTTATATAAGATATGTGATGTCTTCTTTCATTTGAACGGCAGCTGATGCTCAGAGGCCAACAGGAACCATTATGTGAATCATAAATAAAATGAACTAATGAGATAGGGATTGATTGATGAAGTGGAGAAAGGTCTGGCGCCTCCGTTCACCACTCTGAGATATTAACAATAATTGCCCTCCAGTCATTTTCCCCAATTTGCGATGGTCTCTTTTCTCTCCCATCACGTTCATGACAGTTAAAAACATACATCAGATTTTTTCACCACTAAGTATATTATTATTTCATTTAGGGCATGTTTTTACATCATACATCATGTAATTTTACTCAATTCCCAATTAGAAGAATGGCATTATGTAATTTTCTCCACTGGAACACTTAGAGAAGTGAACTGAGAACAGAGAACTGTCTTATTCAGACCAAAGAGACTTGAAGATGTGGGAAAGGTTTTTTAAAAAATCATTAATTATTATTCATTAGGTTTTTAAAATGTGAATGCATTTAAAAAAGAGTATAGAGTCTTTCAATTGGTAATAGTTAGAAATTGAATTATTGTACAGTGTAAGACGACTTCAACACATCCATTCCTGGAGCCTTATGTACAAAACTTTACGTAGATTTCATCCTAAAAATGTGCATATGAACAAAAGTGTCAGGAGTTGTGATGTATTAAGCTCATGAAGAACAAGGTTCGAGTTCAAAACAGAGTTGAATAACTTCCACAAGTAAATACAAAAACAAAAGAGCGAAGCAACAACGTAGCCATAGACGAGACCTAAAGACGGAAACTAAAGGTTAACACACATGTACTTGTGTACAAATGTGAACAAGGATGATTCCACACACACACACACACACACACACACACACACACACACACACACACACACACACACACACACACACACACACAGCACAGTCATGCCAGAACCTCCAGTGCAGTCACTCCAGAACCGCCAGGACCTCCAGCGCAGTCACGCCAGAACCGCTAGGACCTCCAGCGCAGTCATGCCAGAACCTTCAGCACCTCCAGCACAGTCATGCCAGAACCTCTAGCACAGTCACGCCAGAACCGCCAGGACCTCCAGCACAGTCACGCCAGAACCGCCAGGACCTCCAGCGCAGTCATGCCAGAACCTTCAGCACCTCCAGCACAGTCACGCCAGAACCTCCAGCGCAGACACGCCAGAACCGCCAGAACCGCCAGGACCTCGAGCGCAGTCACGCCAGAACCGCCAGGACCTCCAGCGCAGTCACGCCCGAACCTTCAGCATCTCCAGCACAGTCCTGCCAGAACCTCCAGCGCAGTACCATCATAGCCTCCAGCGCAGTCACATCATAACCGCCAACGCAGTTCCGTCATAACCGCCAACGCAGTCCAGTCATAACCGCCAGCGCAGTCCCATCAGAACCTCCAGTGCAGTCACGCCAGAACCGCCTGCGCAGTCACGCCAGAACCGCCAGCGCAGTCCCATCATAACCGCCAGCGCAGTCCCGTCAGAACCGCCAGCGCAGTCCCGTCATAACTGCCAGCCCAGTCACGCCAGAACCTCCAGCGCAGTCACGCCAGATCCGCCAGAGCCTCCAGCACAGTCACGCCAGAACCTTCAGAACCTTCAGTGCAGTCACGCCAGAACCTTCAAAACCTCCAGCACAGTCATGCCAGAACCTTCAGAACCTCCAGTGCAGTCAAGCCAGAACCGCCAGAACCTCTAGCACAGTCACGCCATAACCGCCAGGACCTCCAGCGCAGTCACGCCAGAAGCGCCAGGACCTCCAGCGCAGTCATGCCAGAATCTTCAGCACCTCCAGCACAGTCACGCCAGAACCTCCAGCGCAGTCACGCCAGAACCGCCAGGACCTCCAGCGCAGTCACGCCAGAACCGCCAGGACCTCCAGCGCAGTCATGGCAGAACCGCCAGGACCTCCAGCGCAGTCCCGCCAGGACCTCCAGCGCAGTCACGCCAGAACCGCCAGGACCTCCAGCGCAGTCACGCCCGAACCTTCAGCATCTCCAGCACAGTCCTGCCAGAACCTCCAGCGCAGTACCATCATAGCCGCCAGTGCAGTCACATCATAACCGCCAACGCAGTCCCGTCATAACCGCCAACGCAGTCCCGTCATAACCGCCAGCGCAGTCCCATCAGAACCTCCAGTGCAGTCACGCCAGAACCGCCTGTGCAGTCACGCCAGAACCGCCTGCGCAGTCACGCCAGAACCGCCAGCGCAGTCCCATCATAACCGCCAGCGCAGTCCCGTCAGAACCGCCAGTGCAGTCCCGTCATAACTGCCAGCCCAGTCACGCCAGAACCTCCAGCGCAGTCACGCCAGATCCGCCAGAGCCTCCAGCACAGTCACGCCAGAACCTTCAGAACCTTCAGTGCAGTCACGCCAGAACCTTCAAAACCTCCAGCACAGTCACGCCAGAACCTTCAGAACCTCCAGGGCAGTCAAGCCAGAACCGCCAGAACCTCCAGCGCAGTCAAGCTAGAACCACCAGCGAAGTCCCGCCAGAATCGCCAGCGCAGTCACGCCAGAACCGCCAGCACCGTCCCGTTATAGCCGCCAGCGCAGTCCAGTCATAACCTCCAGCTCAGTCCCATCAGAACCTCCAGCGCAGTCCTTCAGAACCTCCAGCGCAGTCACGTCAGAACCACCAGCGCAGTCCCGTCAGAACCTCCAGCGCAGTCCTTCAGAACCTCCAGCGCAGTCACGTCAGAACCGCCAGCGCAGTCCTGTCAGAACCTCCTGCGCAGTCCCGTCATAACCTCCAGCGCAGTCCCGTCATAACCTCCAGCGCAGTCAACTCAGAACCTTCAGCGTAGTCAAGTCATAACCGCCAGCGCAGTTACGTCAGAACCGCCAGCGCAGTCAACTCAGAACCGCCAGCGTAGTCACGTCTTAACCTCCAGTGCAGTCACGCCAGAACCGCCTGTGCAGTCACGCCAGAACCGCCTGCGCAGTCACGCCAGAACCGCCAGCGCAGTCCCATCATAACCGCCAGCGCAGTCCCGTCAGAACCGCCAGCGCAGTCCCGTCATAACTGCCAGCCCAGTCACGCCAGAACCTCCAGCGCAGTCACGCCAGATCCGCCAGAGCCTCCAGCACAGTCACGCCAGAACCTTCAGAACCTTCAGTGCAGTCACGCCAGAACCTTCAAAACCTCCAGCACAGTCACGCCAGAACCTTCAGAACCTCCAGTGCAGTCAAGCCAGAACCGCCAGAACCTCCAGCGCAGTCAAGCTAGAACCACCAGCGAAGTCCCGCCAGAATCGCCAGCGCAGTCACGCCAGAACCGCCAGCACCGTCCCGTTATAGCCGCCAGCGCAGTCCAGTCATAACCTCCAGCTCAGTCCCATCAGAACCTCCAGCGCAGTCCTTCAGAACCTCCAGCGCAGTCACGTCAGAACCGCCAGCGCAGTCCCGTCAGAACCTCCAGCGCAGTCCTTCAGAACCTCCAGCGCAGTCACGTCAGAACCGCCAGCGCAGTCCTGTCAGAACCTCCTGCGCAGTCCCGTCATAACCTCCAGCGCAGTCCCGTCATAACCTCCAGCGCAGTCAACTCAGAACCTTCAGCGTAGTCAAGTCATAACCGCCAGCGCAGTCACGTCAGAACCGCCAGCGCAGTCAACTCAGAACCGCCAGCGTAGTCACGTCTTAACCCCCAGCGCAGTCCAATCATAACCGCCAGCGCAGTCCCGTCATAACCGCCAGCGCAGTCAAGTCAGAACCGCCAGTGCTGTCACATCATAACCGCCATTGCTGTCCCGTCATAACCTCCAGCGCAGTCCCGTCATAACCGCCAGCGCAGTCAACTCAGAACCTTCAGCGTAGTCACGTCATAACCGCCAGCGCAGTCAACTCAGAACCGCCAGCGCAGTCCCGTCATAACCGCCAGCGCAGTCCAGTCAGAACCGCCAGCGCAGTCACGTCATAACCGCCAGCGCAGTCCCGTCATAACCGCCAGTGCTGTCCCGTCATAACCGCCAGTGCAGTCCCGTCAGAACCGCCAGTGCAGTCACGTCAGAACCGCCAGTGCAGTCACGTCAGAACCGCCAGTGCTGTCTCGTCATAACCGCCAGTGCTGTCCCGTCATAACCGCCAGTGCAGTCCCGTCATAACCGTCAGTGCAGTCACGTCAGAACCGCCAGCGCAGTCCCGTCAGAACCTCCAGCACATTCAGCTCATTCCAGGGCCCAGTTTTATGGTGAGGCTCCTCTTTGACTGCAACAATGGAGAAAGGTTCGAACGGTGCTAGAGAGAGACCTTCTAGAACAACCGCCAGGTCCCAGGTCGGCACCCTCGTGCGAACTGCTGGCCTCAGCCTCAGAGTGCCACGAAGGAAACGGGTTACAAGTGGGTGTCTCCTGAGAAAAGCTCCACTCAAAGGGACGTGGTAGGCAGATAAGGCCGCCACATACACCTTCAGTGTGGAGTGGGATAACCCTGTGGAGAAACGCTCCTGAAGGAATTCCAGCACTGCACCCACTGGGCAGTTAACTGGGTCCAGCTGGTGTTCTCCACACCAAGAGGTGAACATTTTCCACCTCAAGGCATATCATTTCCTAGTGGCCGGAGCTCTGGAGTGGAGGATTGTCTCCACGACCTCAGTCGAGAGACTAGATTCTATGAGTCTTTTTCTCCCTCGTGCTTGGCCTCTATTCCCCCTCAGAGGCCAAGCCCACAACCTCCATAGATCTGGGCGGGGGTGAAGTATCGACCCGCTCGCCTGAGAGAGAAGGTCCCTCCTGATCGGAATCTCCAGAGGAGAGTCGTCGAGGAGAGATATTAGGTCCGCAAACCAAACTCGGGCCGGCCAGTACGGGGCTACCAACAGTAGACTGACCCCGTCCTGGCAAACCCTCTCCAGAACTCCTGGGAGCAGAGCAATCGGGGGAAATGCGTACAGGCGTGACCTCGGCCACTCCTGTACCATAGCGTCCAACCCCAGAGGGGCTGGAGGACTTAGGGAAAACCACAGTTGGCAGTGTGATGTTTCCCTGGATGCAAATAGGTCTACCTCGGCACGACCGAAATGTTTCCATAGGAGCTCCACCACCTCGGGGTGGAGTCTCCATTCCCCGGGCCTCGGCCCCTGCCTCGACAGGATGTCTGCCCCCTGATTTAAATACCCCAGGATATAAATCGCCCTCAATGAAAGAAGCTTCCCCTGGGACCATAGAAGGATCTGGCGAGCCAGCTTGTATAACGGGCGCGAACGCAGACCCCTCTGATGGTTTATATAAGAGACCACCGATGTGTTGTCTGACCGGACAAGAACATGATGACCTCTCAGGTCTGGGAGGAAGTGTTTCAGAGCCTGAAACACCGCCAGAATTTCTAGACAATTTATATGCCATTGAAGATGATGGTCCTGCCACAGACCCTGAGCTGAGCGACCACTCATGATCGCCCCCCAGCCTGTGAGAGAGGCATCCGTCGTTAGTATTACACAACGACACGGAGCCCCCAACACAGGACCTAGGGACAGGAACCAAGGTTCTTTCCACATAGCCAGTGCACGGAGACACCGTCGTGTGACCCTGATCTTGCGGAGCGGGTTTCCCCTCGGGGAGAACCCCTTGGTCCTGAGCCACCACTGCAGTGGTCTCATGTACAGCAGGCCGCAAGTTATAACGTTGGACGCTGCTGCCATCAGACCCAGAATTCTCTGATACTCTTTTACAGTGAGTGACTGGCCTAGCTTTGCCTGTTTGACGGCTAAGAGAATCGAAGCTATACGAGCAGGAGACAGACGTGCCTGCATCGTCGTCGAATCCCAAACCACGCCCAGAAAAGTGGTCCTCTGTACTGGAGAAAGCACACTCTTCTTGGCATTGAGCCTCAACCCCAACTTTTTTATATGGGCGAGAACGACATCTCGATGCCGAATCGCCTGATGCTCCGATTGAGCCAGAATCAACCAATCGTCGATATAGTTTAAAATGCGGATGCCCTGGAGTCGCAGCGGAGCCAGAGCTGCATCCATACATTTCGTGAAAATTCGGGGAGACAGTGCTAGGCCGAAAGGAAGAACCCGATATTGGTACGCTTCGCCCCCGAAAGCGAACCTCAGGAACTTCCTGTGTTGTGGAAGGATGGAAATGTGGAAGTATGCGTCCTTTAGATCTATCGTGACAAACCAGTCCTCGGACCTGATCTGTGACACTATCTGCTTGAGAGTCAGCATCTTGAACTTGAGCTTCCCTACTGAGCGATTTAATAGGCGCAGATCTAAAATTGGACGCAACCCCCCATCCTTCTTTGGAACGATAAAATATCGGCTGTAATAACCCATCTCTCTGCTGGGAGGAAGAACTCGTTCTATAGCCCCCTTCAGCAGCAGAGTTTTCACCTCCTGTTCCATAACCAGAGCCTGCTCGGGGTCCACCACTGTGGGCAGAATCCCTCTGAAGCGAGGCGGGGGCGTGATCTGAACTGAATCGCATACCCATTCTCGATAGTCTGCAGGACCCATTGAGATACATTTGGAAGGCTTTTCCACTCTGCCAAAAATTCTACTAGGGGTACCAGTCTCTTGAGACTGGCCTCTGGAATATTTTGAGTGGCAGACACAGTGCCCTGTAACGGCGCACCGGCAAGGAACAACTGGTCTGACCGCTTAGACCACTCCTCAGAGTGGGCGAGCGTCCCTCGGGAAAGCGCTCGCTGGGACCGTCTACGCCCCGGCACGCAGGCGGGGTTGGTAGAACGGGCCCCTGAGGGCACCGAGAGAGAACGGGCGCCGTGTAATGCGGCGAACACCTTCCCCTCTCGGTGGGGACCACCCTCAGCGTCCTGATGCTTTTGGCGTCAGGACCTCTTCTTCGACGAGGCCTTCTTGGCGACAGTAACTGTCCTCAGATCAGCACTGCCCCTAGACGACCTCGTCTGTGAGCTCCGCTCCAAGAGAAAAAGCAGGCGGCGGCGCTCCAGAAATTTCTCCCCCTCCGTGTTCATGTCACCGGGGCTGCTGGGCGGGAGCAGCCCCGGCCTTCGAGTAGCTCCTCACACCGGGCGCAACAAAAACAGAGCGTCGCGTCTCGTGCTCCTCCTCAGCAAAACTGGGACGAGACGCGACGCTCTGTTTTTGTTGCGCCCGGTGTGAGGAGCTACTCGAAGGCCGGGGCTGCTCCCGCCCAGCAGCCCCGGTGACATGAACACGGAGGGGGAGAAATTTCTGGAGCGCCGCCGCCTGCTTTTTCTCTTCCTGAAACCTCTTGATGACCGAATTCACTGAGTCACCGAAGAGGCCAGCAGTTGAAAGCGGGGCGTCCAGGAGAAAAGATTTTTCCTTTTCTTTCATGTTGGATAAATTCAACCATAAGTGTCTCTCCGTTGCCCCCATGGCTGCCATAGAACGGCCCACTGATTTGGCCGTCTCCTTGGTGGCACGGAGAGATAGATCTGCTGCCTGACGTAATTCTCGAATTACGTCAGCACTAGTTTCATCCCCCTCACTCATATCTTTTAATAGGTCTGCTTGATATGCTTGTAATATCGACATAGTATGTAAGCACGCTGCCGCTTGACCTGCCACCGAGTAAGCTTTGCCCACCAAAGCCGAGGTATTTCTTAATGGCTTTGTGGGCAATGCCGGTGTCTTAAATGACGATGTCGTATCTGGAGATAGATGGCTCGCTAGCGTTTCTTCAGCCTTAGGCATCGCCCCATAACCATAATTCTTAGCCCCGGAAATATTTAAATAAACAGATGTTTGCTGGCTAAATATTCTGGATGACACTGGTCTTTTCCATGACCTCGACACCTCGGTGTGGAGGTCAGGAAAGAATGGAAGACACCGGCGTGGAGGTGCAGCACGAGAGGGCAGAAATCTTTCATCTAGTTTACTTTTTGAACGAGATTCCTGTCTATCAGCTGGCGACTCGATGCTTAATTTTTCTACAGCACGAGTGAGCACCTCCATAAGCTCCTCACTAGCAGGAGACTGAAGTGACGAGTCCCCAGTCTCTACTGTATCAATACTTTCAACATCCAGATCCTCAGAACTGGATAATTGAAGTGATGGTGCCTCAGCCCGGGCGGAAGAAACCGCAGCGCGTGCTTCCGAACCCGGATCTGAGGCACTGGATCTACCAGGTAAGGGCTGAGATAAGGCAGAGCCCGTCTCAATCCCCGCTGATAGATGCATTTGTGATCCCCACGATTGAAGCCTTCGCTGTGCCTCGGCAGCAGTGGGACCCGAACCGTGGGGAGCGCGCACCGAACCACTCTCCTCGAAGAGGGCTCGGCGGGAGCGGAGCGTTTTCATGGACAAACGCTCGCAATGCTCACAACCAGCTCCCTCGAGAGCTGACAGGGCATGCTGCACTCCCATACAAACAACACACAGATCGTGAGTAGCCCCACCCGTGATATAACGTGGGCAGGGATGAACACACTTTCTGAACTGCTGTTCGCTCGCCATATTATATATATATATATATATATATATATATATCGTCTCTTTATAGTTTTTTTATATGTGAAAAACTCCTGCCTAGCAATTTCTAAGGACAGACAAAAACACTTTGAGACACAGACTGATATATTCACACGCAGAGCGCTTTCTGAAGACTTAGAAGCTGATGCACTTGTGTTTTGGGATGCTTATATAGTTTCCTGGTCGATGACGTCACCCGCCTATGACGTTCCGTCTCGCCATTGGACTGATTTCATACGTGCTTCATGACGCACTCACGCAGGGGCGTTCCCAAAGCGTTGTCACGCAGCTCGAGTTCCCTGATAGGGAACAGGAATAAGTGAAAGAAATTAAAATAATAAAAACCAAAGATAAACAAGGTCACTTTGACTTAGAGCATCCTTTAGATAGGAAGTCAAAGAAAAATAGCAGAAATTAGAAGTGGTCCAGTATGCCTGTTAAGGGAGTTCCTTCCAGTATGACAAAATTTTGTCACAGTACCAAAAACAATGCATGAATGTGTCTTTATCTTTATTACACTTGAAGCACAGGCCTGTAGCGTTGGTAAACATCCTCTTAATACGCATCGGTGTAAGATATATTCTATTGAAGAATTTGAAATTGAGCTCATGGATCCCAAGGGAGATACATTTAGGGTACATGTTATCACATACAACAGTCCAGTCATTCTCTTCAATGGTTTGACCAATGTCCTTCTCCTAGACTTCCTTCAATCCCAGCAAGGCAGAGGTGCAATTGCTAGACAAGATATCATATGTCCTTGATATCGATCCCTTTAGACAGATTGGATTTAGTAAAATGTCTTCAATCACGGTTATGTCCATTCTTAACTCTCCTTTGTCTATCTTTAGTTTAAAAAAATGTCGCAACTGAAGATATTAGTAAAAATTAGACTTTGGTAGTTTATATTGCTCCACAATCTGTTGGAAAGACTTTAGAGTTTCCTCTGAATATAGACAAGAAATTTGAGAGATTCCCAGTTTCAGCCATGTCGAAAGCCCAATATTCTGTAATGTTAAGGGGAAACCAGGGTTGAAAAATATAGGAGAAGACAAGGAAAGAGAGGCGGGTATTTTAAAATATGATTTAATATCTATCTAGGCTCGAAGAGTGTGACGGTCTCGGACCTGTCAGCTCCTCCTCCTTTGCGGTTTGCCTGTTTATTACGTCTCCCCCATAGGTGAGAGGAGCGCAGGTGTGGCGTGTTGCAGGTGATTGCTCCAGGACCGCGTGTGGTTGCTTCCAGTATCCTGGGTGTTAAAAAGACTCTCCAGACTTGGTTGCAGAAGGCCGGCGTTTCTCCTTCTCTCCTGCACCGTTTTGCTGATTTTGTTTCTTTTTGCATGACACTTCACATACCCTGATTGCATCTTGTTTTCGGTTCGAGTTGTACAATTATACTGACTTTAATTATTTTATGTTACTCATTTTTTTTGTCTTTAATAAATACCTTTTTTTTTCTTGAAATCAAATAATCCGCGTGGTCTCCCATCTCTGTTGCATAGGCCGCCACAGGCCGTATGTAACAGATTGGTGGCTCGTCAAGGGATTTGGAACGTTCGGGATCTGAAACGACAAACAGATTGGGGGGCTTGTCAAAATAAGGATTTGAAACGACATCGGTAAATATATTTTGATATTTATAACTAGGTTTTGAATGGCCTGGGGCGTTGGAAGCTTTAAATATATTAGGACCGTTTCATTCAGATACGTTTGATTTGGAAAGCGCTTTGCTAGTTCATTGAGTTGAACGTTTTGTTTTGAATCATTGGGAAGACGCATGTGGATTAGTTTGAAAATTAGTTGCATTCAAAATTATTTAATTATTTATTTTTGTTGGTGCGGAGAGGAGGAGAATATTTTTGTTAAATTTGTGCCTGGGCTGTTTTTGAAGTAAGCCAGGTTGAAGAGTTTGCGGTGAGCCATTGTCTGGTGGGTGTGGGTCTGCACTGTGCGTGCAAGATTTAGGCTATTGATAAAGTATTCGATAAGATAACTATGGGAGCTTTGCGAGTGCCCGTCAAGTTTTAAATGTTTGTTTGTTATTTTAGTTTGTTATTTTTGTGCTATCCTGGGCAGAGGGCACCGTTGTGGATGCCTGCTTTAACGGCATTTTGTCGGGGGAGTTAAGGCACCGCTGATATTGTGTATTAAAAATCTCTGTCCTTGGGATATGCATGAAGAGGATCGCTGTTTTTTTGTTTTTTTCTGTTTTTTTTACAGGGCAGCTCCGTTTTGTCTCGTCTTGATGCACAGTGTTGTGGCCACACTTACAATTTGAAAAGGTGAGCTCTTTTTTTTTTCTTTTTTCTTTAGTATCTGTAAGAATTGTATGCTGCAGAATTAGTTAAAATTTTATGGCTAGTTTGGAGAATTTTTTTGTAGCTCCATCTGTGGAGGTTCTGAATAATTTGACAAAGGATCAGTTGCGTCAAGTTTGTGAACATTATAACTTTGACTTGGGTTTACCCAGAACAGCGAAATTAGCCCAGATTAGAGTGTCAGTTCAGGCGGAATTGGTCGTTAGGAATATTCTTTCGTCTCCTGCATCTCTAATTATGGATGAGTTAGAGTTCGGAGAAGCAACGTCGACACCTCTTTCGACTGAGTTTTCTAAAATGTCACTTACGTTTGAGCAACAAAAAGTGTTGATAGAAATGCAACAGAAAGAGAGGGAGGCTCAGCGTGAGGCAGAGCAGAGAGAGAGAGAGGCTCAACGTGAGGCAGAGCTGAGAGAGAGAGAGGCTGAACGTCAAGAGAGAGAGGCTGAGCGTGAGGCGGAGAGGAAAGAGAGAGAAGCTCAACGTGAGGTAGAGATGGAAAGAATAAAAAGTGAATGTGATGTGGCTTTAGAACGGTTGAGACTGAGCGCTGAAGGTAGGCTTTCAGTTGATGGAGGTGAGGGTACTGCTCTTAGGGGGTTTGTGCGTTCCCCTGATATATCTAACATGGTTAGGTTGCTGCCGAAATTCAATGAGAGAGATCCCGATATTTTCTTTTCTTTATTTGAGAGTGTGGCTGATGACCGTGGATGGTCTGACTCTGAGAGAACGTTGTTAGTCCAAAGTGTTCTTGTAGGTAGAGCACAAGAAGCGTTTATTGCGTTGTCTGTGTCAGATAGGAAAAAATATGTAAGAGTAAAAGAGGCAGTGCTTAAAATCTATGAATTAGTTCCTGAGGCTTATCGTTTGCGGTTTCGTAGTTGGAGAAAAGGAGACAAACAGACCTATACAGAAGAAGCGCGGGAATTGAATGGCCACTTTAATCGTTGGTGCTCTGCAGTGGGAGTCACTACTTTTGAAGAATTGAATTGTTTTAGAACAGTTCAGAAATATACTTGTTGCTACACATGTATTTGAGCATAAGATGAAAACCGCAGCGGAAGCCGCAGTTATGGCTGACGATTTTGCTTTGACATATAAGTATAGTTTAAAAGAAAACAATACAGGTAAGGTTTATCAGGAACAATGTTTTGGACGTTTCAATAGAGCTTTGGGGTCTTCTTCGGTGGGTTCATTGGAGTCAACTACTCAGAGGAAAATAGATTCACATTCAAATCAGTCACACAGAGGTGCTGTGAGTTTTCGCAGAGACTCTAGGTATTCTGCGTTTACACCTGTTGGTCAGGCTAAGAACGATGCTGATGTGTGTCGATATTGTTTAGAAAAGGGGCATTGGAAGAAAGACTGTCCTGTTTTAAAGGGGAAAAGTCAGAGACATGGTACTGATGTTGTTAGGGGGGTCACACTTGCTGTATCTGATTCAGTTATACCTGCTAAAGTTTTGGTGGGTGAGACTGAGGCTAAAACTGAAGTCGTTGTGACTTCATCTCAGACATCAGGCCTGAGTTCTGCTGAAGTTAGTGAGAGAAATGGTAGGGCTGATTCAGTTGTACTGGGTGGAAGTGGTTACTTTCCTTTTGTTACAGATGGCTTAGTTTCACTGGTGGGTAGTTCCATCCAGGTGCCAGTTAAGATACTTAGGGACACAGGGGCATCTGAGTCTTTTATCTTGGAGTCTGTTTTGCCTTTTTCTGTTGACTTGAGTTCTGGGAACAATGTTTTAGTCCGGGGGATTGGATTGCAGGTTGTTTCTGTTCCTTTGCACAGAGTTAATCTGCAGTCTGATTTAGTACAGGGGGAAGTAAAAATAGCAGTCCACCCTTCCTTACCTATAGAGGGTGTCCATCTTCTCTTGGGTAACAATCTGGCTGGAGGGCGTGTCTGGCGTGATATACCGCCCCCTGTAATTGTTAAGAATGTTCCCTCTATTGCAGATGACAGTGACGTTCATGGTCAGAATTTGTCTGTCTTTACGGCTTGTGCAGTGACACGGGCTAAGAGCCGTGCTGTTAATGATGATGTTTCCCAGACTAGAGAGTTTAAGTCTGTAATTGTGCCTAATCTACCACCTTCTCTCTCTCATAGTGATTTTGTAGCAGCTCAAAAGGAGGATGAGACATTAAAATATCTGTTTGTTGAGGTGTTACCACCTGAGGAGTTGCACAATGCAGTAAGGGGTTATTTGGTTCAGGACGGGTTGTTGATCCGGAAGTGGTCTTCTCACATTGACGAAGGGGTTGAGGATCCAGTATTTCAGGTGATAGTACCAGTTAAGTTTAGAGATTTGGTCCTACAGACAGCTCATGGGGAGGTAGCTGGGCACTTGGAGGTAAGGAAAACATATGACCGTCTTATGAAGTACTTCTATTGGCCTCGCTTAAAGAAGGATGTGGCATCCTTCATTAAGACGTGTCATGTATGCCAGTTAACAGGGAAGCCTAATCAGGTGTTAAAGCCAGCTCCACTCTACCCTATTCCAGCTGTAGGAAAACCATTTGAATACCTGTTAATTGATTGTGTGGGACCATTGCCTCCATCTAAGTCAGGGTGTGTTTACCTACTGACGGTGATGTGTCAGTCTACCCGATATCCTGCTGCCTATGCTTTGCGAACAATAACCGCTAGATCGGTGGTGAAAGCCCTTTCACAATTTATTTCTATTTTTGGTATCCCTCATACTATACAGAGTGACAGAGGATCTAACTTTACGTCACGCATGTTCAGAGAAGTGCTCGAGCAGTTGCATGTGAAACCTCAATGTAGTAGTGCTTATCAAGCCCAGAGCCAAGGGGTTCTGGACCGTTTTCATCAGACACTGAAGTCGCTTCTCAGGGGTTATTGTGTTGAGCTTAACAGAGACTGGGAAGAAGGGCTCCCCTGGCTAATGCTGGCAGCACAAGAAGTAACCCAGGAGAGTACGGGTTTCACGCCTAATGATCTGGTCTTTGGCCATAGAGTTTGTGGGCCTTTAGCAGTCTTACAGCGAGAGCTGAAGTGTCCTGAGTCTCCTGTTAATCTGTTGGACTACGTTAATGGTTTTCGTCGTAGGTTGTTTTTAGCCTGTGAGATGGCGAGGGACCACCTGACTAAAGCCCAACAGAAAATGAAGAGTTGGTATGACCGTCGAGCTGAACCAAGGGTCTTTAGTCCGGGTGATCAGGTTTTGGCCTGGTTGTCAATAGTAAACTCTCCTTTCCTTGCAAAATATACGGGTCCTTATAGGGTTATTCGACAGGTGTCAGACCTGAATTATTTACTTTCCACACCAAATCGTAGGCGTTCTACTCAGCTCTGTCACATAAATCTGTTGAAGTCCTATTATAGCAGGTCTTCAGTCTCTGGGACAGCAGAGTCTAGTGACCTAGTGATGCCCGTTTCTTTAGCCGCTGCTGTTGAGGCTCCTAGGTGTCACGGTGCGTGTGGGAATAATTCCGTGGATTCCAGTGCATTTTCCAGAGTGAAAGAAGTGTTTAATGAAGATAAACATAAAATAAACAAACCAAACTACATAGAACAAGGCAGGCAAGGCAAGGCAAGGCAAGGCAAGGCGCAAGCACAAACACAACGTAACAAATACAACGAACGAGCACAGGACAGCAAACACAGGAAGACTAAATAGGAAGGCAAACAAGGAGGGTAACGAGACAGACAGGTGGAGCAAATCAACCAATAATCAGATAACAAGAGGGAGGGGTCAACAATGACGAGAGCACATGGCTCAACATAACAAACACCCATGTGCAACACAAGACCGGACAGACATGTGACACTAGGGCCTTGGAGACTCCCTACCACTGCATGAAAAGTGGGATTTTCGTCCCCGTAAACGGCCGGAAATCTCCATAATTTTCGTCAGTTAACGACAATTTACAGCATGTGAACGTCTCGTTCGTCTGTGCCACATATTGACGGTAACGAACCATGACGTATGTGGAGAGCTCGCGGGAGGTGCGAATGGCTCTAATTAGCATATGAATAGCAGTGCAGCGCGCCTTGCCAGAGAATGGCTTGAATTTCCTCACTCAGTATTGGTTGAACCACTACATTTAAACAAGAAAAATCACTCGTGATTGGTTGGCAGCTCTGTTACTATTGGTCACCCTGCCTCATTATAAATTTAAACCCCAAAATTATAATAATAATTATATATATAAATTATTTATATACAAATATATATATATATATATATATATATATATATATATATATATATATATATATATATATATTATAATTATTTATATTTAATTATAATTATTTATATATAAATAAATATATTCATATCATATGCTATTATGTTGTATATTCATATTGTTATACTATGGACAACATTATTATTACCATCAAGGACATTGTGGCGAAGGACGGCCGAGGGACATGAGAGAACGGCGCGAGGCCGGTGGTGCGATTGCTAATGAGCAGCACCTGTGAAGCACATCGGTCTCGCATCTCTCACGTCCCTCGGCCGTCCTTCGCCACAGACATGAATGAATTTGAGGAAAATAAATTGCCAGGGACATGCTGTTTATTCAAAGAAAGAGCTTTATTTGCACAAACACACAAACTATACAAACATATGAGATCTGCCCACACAACAAATTGGAAGCTCACGAGAAGCCCAAAATCCTACAGCACCATGAAGTGTCTGTTTTCAGCTTCGGAGCTGTAGGTAATTCTGTCCGAATTTGGTCCATTTTGCAGACGTCTGTGGTGCGTTGCCCTGTATTTTGGCATCGCCTCTAATCTAGACTGCAGTGTGGCACAGAGTTCTGTGAGCTCCTGGCTGCGAAAAGACGGAGGTCGCACAATCCATATCCAGACACCCCGCCAACGATGCCGTCTTCCTCATCCGACATTAGGTCTATGGTAGCACACTTCCAAAGGCCCAACTCATCCTCAGCCAGCACACACTGTCTCGCTTCTAGCAGCTGTGAAAACAACCAATAAAGACAATCAGTACTGCGCGATGCACTGCGTATGGACACAACACATCTATTAATGCACTTGCAAAATAGTCACATTGACCAAAAACATATCTAATCAAATAAATCTTACCCTCTTTCTTCTCGCTTGACTCCGAGCTGAACTCTTCACAGCTTCCGCCTGCGATGCAAGATCTGGTTGTTTGTACCTGAAGCTCCTGCGCACGGTCTCGTAATATGTTTTACAGGCAGCTGGAAAACAATTAAATGAGAGTGAAATGAATAAAAAACAATGCAAGTCACAATAAAATTAAACAATAAAGGAGAAAATATTAAAAGTTACTTATAATGTCGTCATTATCAGCATCATGTAAATCTGGACTTGCAGACATAGCTCCGAGCAAATATGAGGTCACGGTCTCGTTATGAGGCGAGGTTAGTCTGAGAAAACAAAATGTACGGTTAAGATCGGTATTAACGGATCTATTTCCTTATTCAGGAGAATGAAAGTATATGTTTTAATCTCACCCTTGCTCCGGTTCGTAGCGCCTACAATTTGTCTCGGAGTTGTGAAGACGGCGTACTGCTTCCTGAAAATGACAAGACCAAAAAATACACTTTTATAAAGCAACTTACACTTGTTCTTTTACAAGGATAAGTTACTTTTAGCTTGTGCTGCTTCTAGGGTACTTTAGCTTAGTTAGCATCTTACCGCAATCTTAGGATTGTGCACCCGTCTTCTCTTCCTAGAGGTAGTCTCTTCCACACAGTTTTTCGACTCCAAAGCAGCCAACCTATCCTCCATGGACAGCAATCTGGAATTTACTACAGTGAACTGCTCATTTACAACGGCAGCAAGCTGAGAAAGCTGACGAGACAGCCCACTGATAGCATTTAACAGTTTCTTCTCGGCGGTCTGCGGACTGTCTGAAAGGGGATGATCGCGTCCATGAAGAGGAGTTGAAGGGGAGTTGAAGGGAAGACGCCGTCCAGCCATTGTAGAACAGGAAAGCAGCAAAAACGTAGGAAATGTAGGAAAATGTCAGAGTAAAGGAGTAAAAACATCTGTCTGTTTATATGCTCGTCTTGCCGTATGCGTCATCATGACCTCGCACCTGATTGGACGAGGTCTAGAAGGCTCGTCGGGCTCCTACAATCACATGTGAGGTCATTGTTATACGGAAGAACTCGCGAGACAAGCTTGCATTTACATCTTCATTTGAAAGAATGCATGTTGGATTATGGACCAGAGCTGATATGCTTTATGTGAAGCACAGTGTTTTGGTGTCAGCAAAAAAACTTCTCTTAGAAAACTGTGCAGTGGTGCCTCTGTCTCCATTCCACCAGACAATCTTGGATGAGCCTGACAGACATGCCATGTTAACAATGTATCATCAGATGTACCCTTGTGTTACTGACGTTGACTGTTTTGCCATGACATGCAAACGGGTAACATATCTGAAAGTAACTTACTCAATCGATGGATCTAGAGCGGAAAGGTCAGCATATGTACATGCTAAGTGGTGTGGAA
Organism: Gila orcuttii; assembly: GCA_026230005.1. Classification (NCBI taxonomy): domain Eukaryota; kingdom Metazoa; phylum Chordata; class Actinopteri; order Cypriniformes; family Leuciscidae; genus Gila; species Gila orcuttii. Next base: position 346,324 of record JAPDVR010000018.1, read on the forward strand.
ACACTAACAGTTTTGAGGAACCCATCCTTGACCCTCTAGCAGAACTACGACCAGCCATTATAAAGCAGTTCCCTTTCAGGAACGTCGAGCTGCGTGAAACGCTGCGGGAACGCCTCTTGCGTTGTGCGTCATCAAGCACGTATGGAATCAGCCCAAAGGCGAGACGGAACGTCACGAGTGACGTCATTGACCAGGAAACTATAAAGCACACCCCTGAACACAATGGCGACAGCTTCTGTTGTCTTCAGCAAGCGCTCTGTGTGTGAATCTGTCCCTGTGTTTTTGTCTGTTCTTAGTGATTGCTAGGCAGGAGTTTTTCACTTAAAAAAAAAACTACTATATATATATTCACATATATCAGTATGACGTGCGAGCAGCAATACAGAAAGTGTGTTCCCCCCTGTACTCGTTTTCTCACGGGTGGGGATACACACGATCTGTGTGTTGTTTGTTTGGGAGTGCAGCATGCCCAGTCAGCTCTCGAGGGGGCTGATTGTGAGCATTGCGAGCGTTTTCCATTAAGAACGCTTCGCTCCCGCCGATCACTCTTCGAGGAGAGTGGTTCGGTTCGCGCTCCCCACGGCTCGGGTCCCGCTTCTATCGAGGTAGAGCGGCGGCGCTTGTCGTGGGGATCGCAAATGGATCTGTCAGCGGGGTTTGAGACAGGCTCTGCCTTATCTCAGCATTTACCTGCCAGTTCCAGTGCCTCAGTTCCGGGTGTGGAAGCACGCATTGCGGTTTCTTCCCCCCAGGCTGAGGCACCAATACTGCAGCTATCCAGTTCTGAGGAGCTGGATGTTGTCAGTATTGAGACAGGGGATGTTGAGGACTCGTCACCTCATTCCCCTGAACATGAGGAGCTTATGGAGGTGCTCACTCGTGCTGTGTCAAAACTAAGCATTGAGTGGCCAGCTGTTAGGCAGGAATATGTTTCTAAAAGCAAGCTTGACGAACGATTTTTGCCTTCCCGCGTTCAGCCTCAACGGCGGTGCCTTCCGTTTCTTCCCGATCTCCACACCGAGGTGTCGAGGTCGTGGAAGAGACCCGCCTCTTATCGTGTGTTTAGCCCCCAGACTTCCACATATTCTAATATATCGGGGGCTAAGTTATATGGTTATGGGGCGATGCCCAAGGCGGAGGAGACTCTAGCTAGCCATCTTTCTGCTGAGTCTTCCTCATCTCTTAAGGCATCAGCTTTACTCACCAAGCCTCTCAGAAATACTTCGGCTCTGGTGGGTAAGGCTTATTCGGCGGCTGGTCAGGCTTCGGCGTGTCTGCACACGATGTCGATATTGCAGGCATACCAAGCCGATATTTTAAAATATATGAGTGAGAGTGAGGAGGTCAGCACTGACGTGGTTCGAGAACTGCGTCAGGCTGCAGATTTATCTCTGCGTGCCACCAGGGAATCAGCTAAACTAATGGGCCGTTCTATGGAAGCCCTGGTGGCCGCAGAGAGACACTTGTGGCTTAATCTGTCTGATATGAAGGATAAAGAGAAAGCGTTTCTTTTGGATGCTCCACTTTCTCCATCTGGTTTATTCGGTGACGCGGTAAACACGGTCATAGATAAATTTCAGGAAGAAAAGAAACAAGCTGCAGCTTTTCAAAAATTCCTCCCACTTAAAGTTCATGTCCCAGGGTCTGCTGGGCGAGGGCAGACCAAGCCGTCGACAAGCTCCTCACATAGGGCGCAACAAAGGCAGAGTGTCGCGTCTCATGGCCCCCCTTCTAAACAGTGGGAACAGACGCGACAGTCTCAGGCGAAGCCTTCTAGTGGTAAGACTGATCTGAGGACAGTCATTATGGCTAAGAAGGCTTCGTCTAAGAAGAAGTCCTGACGACACTGGTGTCAGGATGCTGAGGGTGGTCCCCACCGTGAGAGGGAGGTGTTCACCGCTTCAGACGGTGCCCGTTCTCTCAATGTGCCCTCAGGGGTCCCTTCTGCCAACCCCGCCTTCGTGTCGGGGCGCAGACGGGCCCAGTGAGCTGAGGAGGGGTTTAGAGCAGTCAGACCAGTTGTTCCCTGCCGGTGCGCCGTTACAGGGCGCTGTGTCTGCTGCTCAAAATATTCCAGAGGCCAGCCTCGAGAGGCTGGTACCCTTAGTAGATTTTCTGGCAGAGTGGAAAAGTCTTCCAAAAATATCTCAGTGGGTTCTGCATTAGATAGAAAGGGGTTATGCCATTCAGTTCAGATCTCCTCCTCCTCGATTCAACGGGGTCCTGCCCACCGTGGTGGGCCCCGAGCAGGCTCTGGTAATGGAACAAGAGGTGAAAATGCTCCTTCAAAAGGAGGCTATAGAACGGGTTCCTCCTCCCAGCGAGGAGTCAGGTTATTACAGCTGATATTTCATCGTTCCAAAGAAGGATGGGGGGTTGCGTCCAATTTTAGATCTGCGCCTATTAAATCGTGCTGTAGCCAAGCTCAAATTCAAGATGCTTACGCTAAAGCAAATCATGTCACAAATCAGGTCCGAGGACTGGTTTGTCACGATAGATCTGAAGGACACATACTTCCACATCTCCATCCTTCCGCAACACAGGAAGTTCCTGAGGTTCGCTTTCGGGGGCGAAGCGTACCAATATCGTGTTCTTCCGTTTGGCCTAGCTTTATCTCCCCGCACGTTCACGAAGTGCATGGATGCAGCGCTAGTCCCGCTGCGGCTCCAGGGCATTTGTATACTGAACTACATAGACGATTGGTTGATTCTCGCTCAATCACAGCAGCAAGCGGCTCGGCATCGGGATGTCGTCCTCGCACACATCAAAAAATTGGGGTTGAGGCTGAATGCCAAGAAGAGTGTTCTATCTCCATCACAGATAACATCTTTTCTGGGGGTACTATGGGATTCTGTGGCAATGCGGGCTCGCCTGTCGCCTGCCCGCATCGCTTCGATTCTCTCAGCTGTAAAAAGAGTAAAGCTAGGCCAGTTGCTCACTGTAAAGCAGTTCCAGAGACTGCTGGGTCTGATGGCAGCAGCGTCCAGTGTTATACCCTGTGGCCTGCTGTACATGAGACCATTACAGTGGTGGCTCAGGACCAAGGGGTTCTCCCCGAGGGGAAACCCCCTCCTCGTGATCAAAGTTACACGAAGTTGTCTCTGTGCTCTGGTCATGTGGAGGGATCCTTGGTTTCTGTCCCAGGGACCTGTGTTGGGAGCTCTTTGTCGTCGTGTAACGCTAACGACAGATGCTTCCCTCACAGGCTGGGGGGCGATCATGAGTGGTCGCCCAGCCCAGAGTCTGTGGCAGGACCATCATCGATTTTGCCATATAAATTGTCTAGAGATGTTGGCAGTGTTTCAGGCTCTGAAGCACTTCCTGCCAGACCTGAGAGGTCATCATGTTCTTGTCCGTTCCAACAACACATCGGTGGTCTCTTACATAAACCATCGGGGGGTCTGCGCTCTCGCCCGTTATACAATCTGGCTTGCCGGACCCTTCTATGGTCCCAGGGGAAGCTTCTCTCATTGAGGGCGATTTATCTCCCGGGGTATTTAAATCAGGGAGCGGACATCCTGTCGAGGCAGGGGCCGAGGCCCGGGGAATGGAGACTCCACCCCGAGGTGGTGGAGCTCCTTTGGATGCAGTATGGTCGTGCCGAGGTAGACCTATTTGCGTCCAGGGAGACATCACACTGTCCACTGTGGTTTTCTCTCAGTCATCCAGCCCCGCTGGGGTTGGACGCTATGGTGCAGGCGTGGCCGAGGTCAGGCCTGTACGCCTTTCCCCCGATTGCTCTGCTCCCAGGAGTTCTGGAGAGGATTCGCCGGGACAGGGTCAGTCTATTATTGGTAGCCCCGTTTTGGCCGGCCCGAGTATGGTTCGCGGACCTAGTGTCTCTTCTAGACGGCTCTCCTCTGGAGATTCCGATCAGGAGGGACCTTCTCTCTCAGGCGAGCGGGTTGATACTTCACCCCCGCTCAGAGTTGTGGAAGCTATGGGCTTGGCCTCTGAGGGGGCCCAGCTCGTAGGGGCTGGTCTCTCAACCGAGGTTGTTGAGACAATCCTTCATTCCAGAGCTCCTTCCACGAGGAGTTTATACGCCTTGAAGTGGAGGCTCTTCACTTCTTGGTGTGGAGAACACCTGTTGGACCCAGTTAACCCTCTGAGGTCTAAGGATTTTTTGGGGTCCTTGAGGTGTTCTGACATGCTCTGACATTTGTGCTTTTTTCAGTTATTTATAAACATGTTAATGGCAAAGGTGTAAATTCACTCTATATAGCACAAACCGGGCTACCGTAATATGTGAGCAACATGTATGTACATGTTTGTATTTTTGAGAGTATATTGCTTATGCATGGTTATTGAAAAAACTAAAACTTAAAGTGTCTGAAATACTTAAGTTTGGATGTGTTCATGTAAACATAACGTTTACTAATGTAGATGCGAGAGTGAATGAACGGCACAGACACGCGCTGTATAACTGTAGTAAACAAAGCGCGCGCGCCTGTGTCGTTCATTCATCATTTAGCCTACACACAGACACGCAATTCATATTTAAACAGTCTTTTTGCGGTTTACAGTCAGACACTATTCAATATCGCGATTAGAACAAAGCACTTAAGAATAAATGACTTACTACATCAGCTGGATCCGTTGCTCCTCGAAAGGAAACTACCAGCACTTCTGGTACATTTTCCAGGGTTAATTAGATAATATTATTCCTCACAGCGAAAGGATACGCTGTGTACACAGCTGTACAAGATACTTACTAAACACGATGTGTTTTATAATCCAGCTGGTGGGCGTTGGCATGTTTGAATGGCTTGCCTTAGATCATTAGCGTTTGAATACCGCGCGCTCTCCGTGGGCGTGGCACATTAACGTGTAATGAGGTATAATGAGCTGGAAAGAAAAATACTGACATCTCTCTCTTTTCATACAGATTACATAAACTGAGAATATTTGTTTTTTATATAAAGTAATTCATTTAAAAGAAGAGAGTTCAAGCTTCATTATGGAAAAACACTCGTGCCTGTATGACAAGTATTCGCGGAATTACAGTTAATTTTCGGACGCGTTTCAGAATGGACTTAACTGACAGAGAGAAGGTAGAACGCGCATCATGTTTGTTTTTCTTTATTTGGCGAAAAGCACAACACTTTGTTTTTATTGTGAGTGTCCCCTAAGGATACCCTAAGGTTCCTACCAATGTGGCCAGACCTATAGTTCTGCAGGCCTTCTGTCCTCCTCCTTTTACATCATCTGATCAGGAAAAACTTAATCTGCTCTGCCCTGTTCGGGCTCTAGATGCTTACGTCCACAGAGCTGCCCTGTGGAGGAAATCAGAACAGCTGTTCGTTTGTTTTGGACCACCTAAGAAGGGGTCCCCAGTGTCTAAGCAGAGGATGAGCAAGTGGATGGTTGAGGCCATCTCACTTGCCTATGAGTCGGTTGGTCAGCCTTCACCTTTGGCTGTCCGAGCTCACTCTACCAGGAGTATGGCGGCTTCCAAAGCCTTATTGTCAGGAGTCTCCCTCCAGGACGTTTGTTATGCGGCAGGCTGGTGCTCACTGCATACTTTCGTCAGGTTTTATGACCTAGACCTCAGCTCCACCCCTGGGGCGCAGGTGCTTTCGGCTGAATTTAATCTTTGATTCACACAGTCGGTCACTTGCTCTTATGGCGACGTGGGTATTAGCGTTCCCGCAGCGTTTAACGCAGCTCGACGTTCCTGAAAGGGAACGTCCCGGGTTACGTATGTAACCCTAGTTCCCTGAAGGAATGAGACGCTGCGTGTCGTTGCCATACCCCCGGCATTCCCTTGATCGACTTGCTTCAGACTTTTTCCAGAAGCTGTCGCCATTGTGTTCAGGGGTGTGCTTTATAGTTTCCTGGTCGATGACGTCACTCGTGACGTTCCGTCTCGCCATTGGGCTGATTCCATACGTGCTTCATGACACACAACGCAAGAGGCGTTCCCGCAGCGTTTCACGCAACGTCTCGTTCCTTCAGGGAACTAGGGTTACATACGTAACCCGGGACGTTTATAGTTGTTAATGTTGTGTCAAAAGGTTCTGCATTCAAACATGTTATTGCGCAAGTTTCCTGGCTTCATCCCCACCCGGACAGATATTTTTATGGAAAGCCAATAGAAGTTTGGAGCTTGCAGGGAACAGACACGTCATACCCAGCATCATTTCTGCCTGTTGAGCGCATTGCTGGGAGATGTGTGGTTAACACATCCACTGTGCATTTAAGCAAGACCAAAGAAAAAGTCACTGTAGTCATGCCACTATGCACAGTGGTTGAGCTGTAGGAGACTGTGATGTTGTTTGCATGGAATGCACATTTTACCTTTGTGGCAAAGCCTGAATAAAATTAATTGTTGAAATAAATTGTTTTGTGTATCTTTTTTACACAATATTGGCCATTGCTAATGATATGCAGTAATTAATCTAGCATACTTTCATTAAATATATACATTTAAAATGTAGGCAAGGCAAGTTAATTTATATAGCACATTTCAAACACAATGGTAATTCAAAGTGCTTTACATAGAAGAAATTAAAATAATCAAAATAAATCAGAATAATTAAAACAATTTAGAATAATAAAATAAAATACAGTAAATAATTAAAATAGTTTAGAATAAAATAAAATAAAATACAGTAACAGTCGGACGAACAGTGGCACAGTGCTCATTCAGTAAATGCATAGCTAAACAGAAGTGTTTTGAGTCTGGATTTGAATGTGACTGTAGGAGCACATCTGATCTCTTCTGGAAGCTGGTTCCAGCTACGGCTGGCATAATAGCTAAAAGCGGACTCGCCATGCTTTGAGTGAACCCTTGGTATTTCTAGCTGATGTGATCCTAATGATCTAAGTGATCTGTTTGGTTTATATTCAGTGAGCATATCTGCAATATATTGAGGTCCTAGCCCATTGAATGATTTATATACCAGTAATAATACTTTAAAATCAATCCTAAATGTAAGAGTCTATAATTACGCTATACTGAGCCTGATCTATTTCTACCAGAGATTTTCTTAGAATTAAGTTATACCTTTTAGAAAAATGTCACCTGGGGTAAAACTCCCCCTGCTACCCTCATTTGCATTTGTATAGCTCACAGCATTTTCATTTACATGTTAAAGCCTCCCCTAGAATTAGGAGCAGGGGGGTCATGGGGGGACAACTGCCAAGCAAGGCCCACGTCAATTTCCGACAATTCACAGCAGTTTTGGGTGTTGCCTGCAAATTGCCGTGTGCAGTCGTAAACCTGAACTTACACGACAATCTACAGTGACGCTTACTGACAAAAATCCCACTTTTCATGCAGTGTACATGGTGGCAGAGCGTAGTGGTGAGGATATGGTAGGTCCTGATGACTGTATGTTGAAACCTCGTCTGAGGAACTCTGAAAAACTGGGGGTGCTGTTCCTATCACTGTGTACTCGGATCATAATCCACTGACATTCCTCCACTCTTTAAAGAGTCCTAGTCAGCGCCCTATAAGCTGGGCTTTATTTTTACAGCCATTCAATTTAGAGATACGGCATATTCGGGGCGTGGACAATGTGATGGCTGACGCTTTGTCCCGTGCTCCAGGTGGGCTGGAGTGAATGTTTTGTCTTGTCCCATCTTTCTCTCTTCCTGTTTCAACATTCTCTTCTTCTGCCTAGTCTCCTTAAATGTAGCTTTCCAGGTACCGGGATTTGCTGGAGTTCTGGGATGAGGAAGGGCGATTGGAGCTGCTGGAGGGTAGGGGGGTTGGGGGCCTGTGGACAGAAGAGTTTTCTGTCCAGTCTATGTATGTGGATTATCAATATCTCGGAACTAAAGTTAAGTGCTCACTTTTAGATATAGAAATCATAAAAAAAAAAAAAATTAAGAAAAAATTAAAAATTGTTTATTTTGTTGTGTGGGGTTTTGAAGGTTTTTGGCAGAGGCCTTTTAGGGGCCTCTGTTTTAAGGGAGGGGGTGTGACGGTCTCGGATCTGTCAGCTCCTCCTCCTTTGCGGTTTGCCTGTTTATTACGTCTCCCCTATAGGTGAGAGGAGCGCAGGTGTGGTGTGTTGCAGGTGATTGCTCCAGGACCGCGTGTGGTTGCTTCCAGTATCCTGGGTGTTAAAAAGACTCTCCAGACTTGGTTGCAGAAGGCCGCGTTTCTCCTTCTCTCCTGCACCGTTTTGCTGATTTTGTTTCTTTTTGCATGACACTTCACATACCCTGATTGCATCTTGTTTTCGGTTCGAGTTGTACAATTATACTGACTTTAATTAATTTATGTTGCTCATTTTTTTTTGTCTTTAATAAATACCATTTTTTTTCTTGAAATCAAATAATCCGCGTGGTCTCCCCTATCTGTTGCATAGGCCGGCACAGGCCGTATGTAACAAAGAGTGTTTGATATGGTATAATGTTCCAAAATATTTTTTAGCTTTGTATAATTCTTAACAAATGGTAGAAATCTAATTGGTAGTGGAGAGCAAGTTTCTGCTTCCATATTATACCAGATAGAATTGGTCCTCTCACTACACCTGTTGTGATGTCAGTCTGTGTTCCCCTGTCGTTTCATGTTAGTAGTTCCCCGTTAAGTCTATTAGTCTCCCCAGGTGTCTCAGATTATCCACACCCCCTTGTTATCCTGTTTAGATCGTTTGCCCCTGTATTTAAACCCTGTGCTTTAGTCCAGTCTTTGTGAGTTCTTGTGTGTTTGTTTTTGAAGCTGTAGCGTTGACGTTAGTTGTTTTGTGCCTGAGTCTTCGCCTAGTTTCCAGTTTATTCAATAAAGTGAGTCGGAGTCAGTTTACATCTCGCCCGCCCAGCCAGAGCCTGTCCACGTCCCGTCTGCCCAGCCAGAGCCTGTCCACGTCCCGTCTGCCCAGCCAGAGCCTGTCCATGTCCCGCCTGTCCAGTCAGAGCCTGTCCAGCCAGAGCCTGTCCATGTCGAGCCTGTCCAGCCAGACCCTGTCCACGTCCCGCCTGTCCAGCCAGAGCCTGTCAAGCCAGAGCCCTCCCCGCTGATTCCGTCCAGTCCTGAGCCCTCGCCGCTGGTCCCGTCCAGTCCCGAGCCCTCGCCGCTGGTCCCGTCCAGTCCAGCGCCCTCTCGCTCTCGAAAGAGGAGGAGGAGGAAGACTTCCTGCGTCCCACTGGGCCCGGAGGTCATTCCAAAGCCTGCTGTCAGCCCAGAGGCCGTCTCCAAGCTCCTTGCCCTGCCGGCACCGCCCAAGCTCCTTGCCCTGCCGGCGCCGCCCAAGCTGATCGCCGCTGATCGCCTGCGCAGCCTGCTCCACCCACGTTCCATGGCTCAGCTCTGCCCACGTTCCATGGCCCAGGTCCGCCCACGTTCCATGGCTCAGCTCCGCCCATGTTCCGTGCCCACCATTACAAGGCCCTGGTCTTGTCCCCCGCGTGGACCTGGCCCTCCATCCCTCCCCCAGGACCGCCTCTGCTCCACCACCCTCCTGAACTGTCTGTGTTTCCTGTTTTGATGCCCCATAGAGGGGGGGCAATGTTGTGATGTCAGTCTGTGTTCCCCTGTCGTTTCATGTTAGTAGTTCCCCGTTAAGTCTATTAGATTAACCACACCCCCTTGTTATCCTGTTTAGATCGTTTGCCCCTGTATTTAAACCCTGTGCTTTAGTCCAGTCTTTGAGTTCTTGTGTGTTTGATTTGAAGCTGTAGCGTTGACGTTAGTTGTTTTGTGCCTTAGTCTTGTTCCTAGCCTGAGTCTTCGCCTAGTGTCCAGTTTATTTAATAAAGTGAGTGTGCTGCATTTGGATCCTGCTTCTTCCTTACTTCAACCACTTCATAACACCAACTAATCATATTTTTTTTTATCTGGGCTGCCCAATAATATAACTGAAGATTTGGCAAGGCGATTACACCTTTGTCCTTTGGCTTCATTAGTTTGGAAAAGGCACGAGGCATTTTATTATTCCAAATAAATTTTGAAAGGTGTTTATTGAAGTCTTTGAAAAATGAACTTTTTAAATAACTAGGTATAGATTGAAATAAATATAAAAGCTTGGGAAGAATATTCATTTTAATTACATTTATTCTCCCTAGAAATGAAATCGGAAGTAAACACCAGGTTTTCAAATTGACCTTGATTTTTTTCTATAAGAGGGGTATAATTATTGTTTATAAGATCATTAAGTGAAGCTGTGATAAAAATACCAAGATATCTAAAGCTGTCGTCTGATATTTGGAAAGGGGAGATTAATTTTAGGTGTTCTAAAGAGGAGATATTTAAAGACTTTGGTCCATTTTAATGGTTTTGAAAGTGCTTTATAAATAAAAATTGAGTTGAGAAAGGTATGTTAGAGTTGATAATGGTCAGAATTAAGGGCTCTGTCCTTGAACGTGGGATAAGGTGGTTAAGGTAGGTGGTAGGGGTGGGATTGACGTATGGGCTATAAGGAGAAAGGATTGGGTAGGATTGAGGTTAGGGCTGTAGTCCTGATGGTAAGGTTGGGTGGCCTGATGCTTTGGGGTTATAGTAAAAAGGGTAAAAGTGCTAGAAGTGTTTTAAGGGGGGTTTTAATGTTAGAATTGAGTGGTTGAAGGTAGGGTAAGGTTGAGGAATAGAGGTAGGTTAGGAATAAGGCGAGAGTGGGAGTTGCTAAAGGTGGTAGAATCAAGTAGTCTTAAGAAGGGTAGGATTCGGGGTTGGATTGAGGTAGAGTTGAGTAAAAAGCGATGGTTCCGAGTTAGATTCTCATAGGTCCTGAACCATAATAGTCCATTTTAGTGTTTATTTTAATATTTTTAAGGAGCTTGTCAGATTTGGGATAGAGTGGACTGGTGTCTTTTCGTATCCTGCTCATCATTTATTTTGTTATAATATACATAATGTTTATTTTTTTTATTTTTTTTTGTAGAAGTGTAAAGTTTAACCCTCTGGGGTCAGCAAACGCGCCGGCGCGTTTTGCTCGATTTTTTTTACATAGCAGGAAAATAGACTTAAAATACTCTGAAATTTTTGGTCATACAGACTTAAGAAATATAAAAACATAAACTGTTGAATATGTACTTTTTTATGTGTCCACTTACAATCGAAATAAAACATTGTGCTTTTGTAAAATAAAGAAAATAAACAGGGTGTGCTCTCTGTCTCTCCGTCTCCGTGAACTTTTTTTCTGGAGCACGTCTCTAAACTTAAACAAAGCTCAGCGAATACTATTCACCCAGGCATGAGCAATATATCTTTATAATCATTTAAGTTTGTACTTTTAAAATATCTAATTCAAAACTAAAATAAATATTCTCTGTTTATGTAATCTATAAAAAAAGAGAGAGGTGTCAGCCGATCTCATTATCGTTCTCTCAGCTCATTATTCTGCTAATGTGACACGCCCACAGAGAGCGCGCTGTATTCAAACGCAAATGATCTGAAGCAGCACATGCAAACGTGTCAACGCCCCTCATAAACGCGATAACACAACAAATGTAATCATCAGATTAATGTACTATTTCGTCTTGCGAGGCTGTGTGAGGAATAATCCTGGGACATTTACCTCAGAACATGTGCTGGTTTATTTTCATTTCGAGGAGCGATGGATCTAGCCGAGAATTGTGAGTACGTTTTTTATTCTTGTGCTTTGTTCTAATTGCGATATGGAATAGTGTCTGTAAACGCAAAAAGACTGTTTAAATTTTAATCACGTTTCTGTGTGTGAATGAATTAAGGGCACAAATGGGTGCTGTTGTTTATGTTACAGATGAAATATGAAAGACAACATTTCATAGTTTTTGGATAGATTATAACGTTTTAATTCTAAAATAGACATCAAATAAGCTTTTGATAGCCAGTTTCTGCTCATATGTAAATATATAGTATGTTCGGTCAAAAATAAACTCATCAACTAAGATGTTATTATAGTATTTGTTCCAATGTAAGGGTACTTTAAAAAAGAATATTTCATAAGAAATTTATGGGAAAAGACGATTTTCTTTTCAAAATGTTTCCAACTCTAACTTTGAACAAATTCTGTAGAGTGGCCCATATAGACTATTTGAACAGGATATGTTTCCAGGCATGACTATCTACTAAAAATGTGCTTTTGACTTATATGGATTATATATATATTTTAATATATTTTAATATAGGCCTATTATTTATTCCTGTGATCAAAGCTGAATTTTCAGCATCATTACTCCAGTCTTCAGTGTCACATGATCCTTCAGAAATCATTCTAATATGATGATTTGATGCTCAAGAAACATTTATGATTATGATCAATGTTGAAAACAGTTGTGTACCATTTGTTTTAGGATTCTTTGATGAACAGAAAGTTAAAAACAACAGCATTTATTTAAAATATAATCTTTTATAACATTATAAATGTCTTTACTGTCACTTTTGATCAATTTAATTCCTCCTTGATGAATAAAAGTATTGATTTATTTTATTTATTTCCCCCAAAAAATAAAATAAAAATACTTACTGACCCCAAAGTTTTGAACGGTAGTGTTTAATGTTACAAAAGATTTTATTTCAGATAAATGCTGTTCTTTTGAACTTTCTATTTATCAAAGAATCCTGAAATGAAAATGTGAATAACTGTAAAAATGAGAAATGTTTCTTGAGCATCAAATCATCATATTAGAATGATTTCTGAAGGATCATGTGACTCTGAAGACTGGAGTAATGATGCTGAAAATTCAACTTTAAAATCACAGGAATAAATTATATTTTTAAATATATTAAAAAAGAAAAAAGTTATTTTAAATTGTAATAATATTTCACAATATTACTTATTTTTTTGTTGTATTTTTAATTAAATAAATACAGCATTGGTGAGCCCAAACTTTTCAACGGCAGTGTAAATATATATATATATATATATATATATATATATATATATATATATATATATATATATATATATATATAATATTTATTTATTTATTTACTTTTTCCTCCTCACATTCTTTCCTGTGTGACACACCTGAATGAAAGGCTCATCATTATGCGAGACATTGTCTTCTCAGGTGTGAATTATTCATGATAAGGGGTTGGGCCGTTCACGCCCACACGCATATTGCCTTTCCAAACAAAAAGTGTTTTACAAAATTTAAATCAATGTATTGTTTTATGTGAATGATTAGGCTGGGTGATTTTCAGATGTTTTTGAAGCAAAAACTCTAGGCCACAACATCCATTAGTCAAAAGTATTGTGGACACATATTTAGTATGTGTTTTGTGGCCTTATTTCAGAAACTTTAATTTTTAGTTTTATCAATAACCATGCATAAACAATATTCTCTTAAAAATACAAACATGTACATACATGTTGCTCACATATTATGGTAGCCCTGTTTGTGCTAAATAGAGTGTAATTACACCTTTACCATTAATATGTTTATAAGCAACTAAAAAAAGGACAAATGTCAGGGCATGTCAAAACATCTCAAGGACCCCAAAAACACCTTAGACCCCAGAGGGTTAAGACCATCATTTTGGGTAGAACTATATACAGATTGTGGTCGGCTTTACATTTCTTCCCTTTCATTTGAACCATTGGGAAACTTGGTATTCAGTTTTTGGATCCAATAGTGTTCCTTAAACAGTTTTTTTCTGGTAGACCAGTTGGGATAAACTTGTTTAATGCTCTATCAGAGCCATTCTTCTGTTTTATTTTTTCCTTTTTGGGTTCTGATGTTGTATCTATGTTGGTGTAGACGAGTGTCGATTTAATTCGGGGATTGTCCTATGTATTGTTTTCTGCACCAGGTACACGTAATGGCACAGTAGTGTTAATTTTGTCACCTATTTTTAATTTAGTCTTAGTCTTGTGCCAAATGTCCTTTTTAGTTTTAGTCATATTTAGTCATTCACATATCTTTTTTTGTTAGTCAAGTTTTAGTCGACTAAAAGTCTCATCATTTTAGTCTAGTTTTAGTCAAAAGAAAACTCAATATATCTTAGTCAAGTTTTAGTCAAAACATTTTAGTCTTTTTTTTAAATAACAAATCATTTCTGAGATTATTTCTGATAACCACTTCAGTCAAATAGTGTTTCACGCTTCTCAAATATTGGTTAAATGTCACAATTACCTGACAAAATACACTTGTTTAAGGATTTTTGTTGAATGCAACTTTGTTAAACGTGTCTGGTTTTCTAAAGTTGTTCTGAAAAGTATGTTATTTTGAACTAACACAATTCAAAAGCTGGGGCCCAACAGACTCCTATTGACAAGTTACAAAGGTTTTTAAAACTGTTTTTGGTTGCCTTGTGTCTCATTTTTCTGTTCAGAGCAGAAATAAGTATATACCCAGAAAAACTGAGAAGAATAGGCCTACTGTAGCCTACTGTAGGCCTAAAATACAACCTATTTACATTCTAGGTTGGTCTTGAGAAATAACAAACAAATTAGATTTTGCAAGGCTTAACAATTAATATTTCTGCTAGGTGACTGGTTGATTTACAGCGTAGATGTTTTCCCCCGTCCGCAGTGCTTCCCGTCAGTTATGACACATGATTTTGACCACTTATTAAGTTTTGTTTTGTAGAAAGCCTTTCTTTAAAGTGAATTTCGTTTTGTATAAATTGTATCTTCCTTTTAATAAATGTTTCATCAACAAATTGCCTGGATTAATAAACGAGAAGAAGCAAATAGTACACAATATAATCCGGACACGAAGGCGCGGGCACGTGAACTGGAGCGCGTCTCATAAATGAACTGAAACTCAGCTTATAAGATACTTGCCTCACAGACCTGAGAAGAATATCTATAGAAAGCTTGAAATGTGTAGGCCTACTTTTTAAACAAAACAATTCAAAACGAAAAGAAATGGGCTGCTCTCTGTTTATGTAGGCTAATCCGTAGGCTATGAAGTGTGCATTTCTCTCTATAGGCGCGTTCACTACTGCGAAGATGGCGAGTCAGCATCGTCAACTTTATCTTTGCAGCCAACACTGACATAAAACACTAGTTTATTAATAAACAAATCAAATGTTTAATGCATCATTACTTTTGACGTTTTTTTGTGCGCCACTGTGGGCGTTCTGAGCGAGCGGCGCGTAATCTTCAGAAATGTGCTCTCCGCTCTAGAGGAAATATCACCACTCCGCTCACATGCTCTGGTGTGAGACAATGTGTATCTTCTTCTGTTGTCTGAGAGTTGATTGACAGCTTTTAGATGCATTATTGGCATCGTCACCCTCTGGTTACATGAACGTGTCACCGCATCATACCCGAAAACATGGGGATTTTTTATAGACGACAATTGCACAACCTATTCGATATTCTATAATAAAATCAACTAATGGAATATTCGAAAATCGTGACTCATCCCTAGTAACCGCTGAATATTCTATCTCATGATGAAAAAGACGATTGTAGACGAAAATGAAGAGAGATTTTATCTTAGTTTTTATTTTCTGCAAAACATTTTAGTCTCGTCTTTTTTCGTCAACAATAATGCAAGTTAATTTAGTCTTAGTCATCGTTTTTGGACATTGGTGCAGTCTCGTCATCGTCTCGTCTTAGTCATGGAAAAAAAGCTCGTTGACGAACATATTTAGTCTCGTCTCGTCTGACGAAATTAACACTATGGCACAGATACATTTTTTTGTATTTAGGGGTTTGTTGGGTAATGGAAAAGCCTCTGGGCATCTCCATGGTTTGATGGTTTGTAAACATCGCAGTGGTTTTACTTATTTTCTTTGTTTTTTTGATAAGTTGCTGTGGACCAATAAATCGCGATATTGATAGTGTCCCCTCCTAAGGTAGAAGCTAGTGTCGCCTTGTAGTTGTTTTTTATTCTTTTGGTAAGTTTGGTAGTGGTGGAGGAATAAGAAAAAATAGCCAGAGTTAGGATTTGGTTTTCTGTGGTGGATTTGACCTTGTGGTCGGTCTGTTTATATTCTTTGTGGATTTGTCTTAGTCATTGTCTGAAATAGCCTCTCTTGCGGAGGACTTGGAAGAAAGTTTTATGGGCCGATTGAAAATCTGACTCTTGAGTACATATTCTGGAGAATCTAATCAGTTGGGACTTAACAATACCCCTAGAGGTATGTGGGGGGTGGTAGCTTTTCTGGTGTAGGAGTGCATGGGTGTCTGTTTCTTTGAAGAAAACTTTGGTATCCAAACAGTGAGTGATAGAAAAATCTTTTCCCTTGTATACTGTGGTATCCAAGAAATCCATCGATTGTGGGTGGATCGTTGATTTGACTTTGATTGAATTATCGAATTAAATCATTCAGATCCTGTAGGCTGTATTGCCACACTTCCCATACATCATCCAAATATCTGACATAGCTGAAGGGAAGATTTGGGCATTTGGGAAACACTGTTTCTTCCCATTTAGTCATGTAGATATTGGCATACGCTGGGGTGAATTTCTTGCCCATGGCTGTTCCTTTCATTTGTAGGAAGTATTCCCCCTTGAATTCAAAATCATTTCGGGTGAGACTGAGTTCTAAGAGTTGTAGGATTTGTTTGTTGGGTCGTGCTGCATCTGGGTATTTCTGTAATAAATCCCGTACCGCTTGTAGGCCCAAGTGGGTCTCAATATTGGTGTAGAAGCTATCTACATCCATTGTGAATAGAATAGCCTTTGACGGTATTTCCAGATGTTTTTGGACAAAATCAAAGGTGTCTTTTAAGTAGTTAGGATGTTAAGTAGACAAGGGATTTAAATGGAAGTCAAGGAATTCGACTATTTTATAGCTTTCGCTGCCACAATCTGAGACTATGGGTCGTCCTGGTGGCATTGTGGGGGTGGGGCATTTTTTTGGGGGTTTATGTATTTTGGGGAGGAGGTAGAATCTTCTGGGTCTTAGTATATGTTGACCGGTTAGACAGGTAGCCTGTTTCTTGTTGATTAATTTTTCTTACAATAGGTTAAGCACTATCTCTCTTTTTACGGGTATTGAGTCGCTGGTAGGCGCTGGTAGTTTGGAGTAGAATTCTGTATCCATTAGTTGCCGTAGACCCTTTTGTACGTGTCACAGTACAGAGAGAGGCAGACAGGTAAATAGTGAAAAGGTAGTTTATTGAACAGAGGCACAGAGTGGAACAGCAGATGAGACTGGCAAGTTTGCAGTGGAGAATCAGAACTGGATATAGTACTTAGTTGGATGATAATATGGATTTCTGTTTACAGAAGGTGGAACAGGATACAGTAGGTTGATGACGGGAGACAGAAGACTGATGACTGGCGATCGGAGATACAAGGGTGAAGTTCAGGTAGGTGATCTTCAGGTGAGTAGAAGAGTCTGTACGTCAGGTAAGGACGAGACCAGGAAGTGAAGGGGAAGTGTCTCTTTATAGTGTGAGTGGTTGATGATGTGCAGGTGCGGTGAATCAGAAATCTGGGCAGAGTGAACGAGAGGGCGGAGCGTGCTGATCTGGTGACTGCGTGACAGTACCCCCTCCTCCATGGGAGGCTCCTGACGACTGGATAGGACGATGGCGACGACGAGGTATACCTCGACCTCTGGGAGCTGGTCGATCTGGGTGTTCAGAGTGGTATTGTGTGAGGAGTGTGGGATCGAGGATATCATCACGTAATACTCAGGAGCGTTCCTCGGGACCGTAATCCTCCCAGTTGATGAGGTATTCCAGCCTGGGACCCCGTCGTCGCGAGTCCAGGATGGCTCGAACCCGGTAGATGGGCTCCTCTTCGGCGATGTTGGGAGGAGGAGGTACTTCACCGTCACCAGATTCTGTGGGAGGGGAAAACGTCTCGGTTACGTATGTAACCTTAGTTCCCTGATAGGGAACGAGACGCTGCGTCAAGCTGTGGGAACGCCTCTGCGTTGTGCGTCCTGAAGCACGTATGGAATCAGCCCAATGGAGAGATGGAACGTCATAGGCGGGTGACGTCATCGACCAGGAAACTATAAAGCACCCCATAAACACAAGCGCAATAGCTTCTGATAGGCCTGAAGGAAGCGCTAGCGGGAATGCCGGGAGTATGGTGGAATGACGCAGCGTCTCGTTCCCTATCAGGGAACTAAGGTTACATACGTAACCGAGACGTTCCCTTTCAAGGGAACTCGAGCTGCGTCAAGCTGTGGGAACGCTAATACCCACGTCGCCATAGGACCAAGTGACCGCCATGTGAGAACTAGCGCACAGAGGGCGAGAGCACCTGTGCCCCAGGGGAAGGAATTAAGTCTAGGTCATAGATCTTAATGAAAGTATGCGGTGAAGACCATCCAGCCGCATCACAAACGTCACTGAGGGAAACTCCTGACAATAAGGCTTTAGAAGCCGCCATACTCCTGATAGAGTGGGCTCGTACAGCCAAGGTGAAGGCTGACCAGCCGACTCATTGGCAAGTGAGATAGCCTCGACCACACACTTGCTTATTCTCTGTTTAGACACGGGACACCCCTTCTTGGGTGGCCCAAAACATGCAAATAGTTGTTCTGACTTCCTCACAGGGCAGTTCTGTGGATATAGGCGTCTAACGCCCTAGCAGGGCAGACTAAATTAAGTTTCTCCTGGTCAGACGACATAAATGGAGGAGGACAGAAGGCCTGCAGAACTGTAGGTCTAACAACATTAGTAGGGACCTAGGGAACGTAACCTGGTCTAGGACGCAACCAAGCCAGGCGAAAATTACAGGCACAAGGGTGAAACCGACAGAGCCTGCAAATCACCGATTCTCTTTAGAGAGGAGATAGCAAGAAGAAAGATAGTCTTAAACGTGAGAAACTTCTCAGGAACTTCTTCGATAGGTTCAAGAGGAGCTTGGGAAAGACCTTCTAATACGATGGCCACATCCCACGCCGGCACCCTCGTACGAACTGCTGGCCTCAGCCTCAATGTGCCACGAAGGAAACGAGTTATAAGCGGGTGTCTCCCCAGAGAAACTCCACTGAAAGGGACGTGGTGAGCAGCCAGTGCCGCCACGTACACCTTTAGTGTGGAGGGGGATAGCCCTGTGGAGAAGCGCTCCTGCAGGAATTCCAGCACTGCACCCACTGGGCCGTTAACCGGGTCCTGCAGGTGTCCTCCACACCAAGAAGTGAAAAGTTTTCACTTCAAGGCATAAAGCTTCCTCGCGGATGGAGCTCTGGAGTGAAGAATGGTCTCAACAACCTCGGTTGAGAGACCAGAGTTCATGAGCTGGGCCCCCTCGGAGGCCAAGCCCACAGTACTGGGCGGGGATGAAATATCATGCTGCCCGCCTGAGAGAGTAGATCCCTCCTGACAGGGGGCTCCAAAGGAGAACCGTCCAGGAGAGAAATCAGGTCCGCAAACCATACTCGGGCCGGCCAGAACGGGGCTACTAGTAGTAGGCTGACCCCGTCCCGGCGAACCCTCTCCAGAACTCCAGGTAGCAGAGCAATCGGGGGAAAGGTGAACAGACGTGACCTCGGCCACGGCTGCTCCATAGCGTCCAACCTCAGAGGGGCTGGATGGCTGATGGAAAACCACAGATGACAGTGCGTGGTCACCTTGGAAGTGAATAGGTCCACCTCGGCGCGACCGAAACACACCAAAGGAGCTCCACCACCTCGGGGTGGAGACTCCAACCCCCCGGCCTCGGCCCCTGCCTCGACAGGGAGTCTGCTACCACATTCAAATACCCAGGAAGATACATTGCTCTCAGAGATAGTAACCTCCCTTGGGACCACAGGAGGATCTGACGGGCCAACTTGTAAAGCCGGCGAAACCGCAGGCTCCCCTGATGATTTATATAAGAGACCACCGACGTGTTGTCTGACTGAACTAACACATGATGACCTCTCAGGTCTGCTAGGAAGTGTTTCAGAGCCTGGAACACCGCCAACATCTCTAGACAATTTATAAGCCATGATAGATGATGGTCCTGAGACAGACCTTGGGCTGGACGACCACTCGTGACCGCCCCCCACCCTGTGAGGGAAGCATCCGCCATTAGCGCCACGCGACCCAGCACAGGACCTTTGAATAGGAACCAAGTTTCTTTCCACATGACCAGAGCACGAAGGCAGCGCCGCGTGACTTTGACCGTGCGGGGCGGATTTCCCCTCGGGGAGAATCCCTTGGTCCTGAGCCACCACTGTAGCGGTCTCATGTACAACAGGCCACAAGGTATAACGTTGGACGCTGCTGCCATCAGACCCGACAGTCTCTAAAACTGTATTACAGTAAGTAGCTGGCCTAGCTTTACTTGTTTCACAGCTGAGAGAATCGAAGCGATGCGGGTCGGAGCGAGTCGCGCCTGCATCGAAACCGAAACCCAAACGACACCCAGAAAAGTGGTCTTCTGAGAAGGAGATAATACACTTTTCTTTGCGTTCAGCCTCAACCCCAACTTCCTGATATGAACGAGAACGACATCTCGATGCCGAACCACCATCGTGAAAGTGCGGGGAGATAAAGCTAGGTCAAACGGAAGAACCCTGTGCTGGTACACCTCGCCCCCAAAGGCGAACCTCAGGAACTTCCTGTGTTGTGGAAGGATGGAAATGTGGAAGTACGCGTCCCTTAGATCTATCGTGACAGACCAGTCCTCGGATCTGATCTGTGACACGATCTGCTTGATAGAGAGCAACCTGAATTTTGGCTTCCCTACCGAGCGATTCAATAGGCGCAGGTCTAAAATTGGACGCAACCCCCCATCCTACTTTGGAACGATGAAATATCGGCCGTAATAGCCTGACTCCACACTGGGAGGAGGAACCCGTTCTATAGCCTCCTTTTGAAGGAGTGCTTTCACCTTTTGTTCCATAACCAGAGCCTGCTCGGGGCCCACCACTGTAGGCAGAACCCCACTGAATCTTGGTGGACGACACCTGAATTGGATAGCATAATCCTTTTCTATTGTCTGCAGGACCCAATGAGATATTTTTGGAAGGCTTTTCCCCTCTGCCAGAAATTCTACTAAGGGTACCAGTCTCTCGAGACTGGCCTCTGGTGTAACTTGAGCAGCAAACGCAGCGCCCTGTAACGGCACACCGGCAGGGAACAACTGGTTTAACCGCTCTGAAACCCTCCTCAGAGGGAGCGAGCGTCCCTCGGGAAATCGCTCGCTGGGACCGTCTGTGCCCCGGCATTAAGGCGGGGTTGGCAGAACGGGCCCCTGAGGGCACCGAGGAGGAATGGGCACCGTAAAAAGAGGTGAACACCTTTCCGCCTCGGTGGGAACCACCCTCAGTGTCCTGCGCGCCGTGGCGCCAGGACTTCTTCTCAGCCGAAGCCTTCTTAGCTAATATAACTGTCCTCAGATCAGTTCTATTACTGGGAGATTTCGGCTGAGAGTGCCGCGGCTGAGCCCACTGTCCAGCAGGGGGAGCACGAGACGCGACACTCTGCTTCAGCGCCTATGTGATGAGCTCGCAGACGGCCGGGGCTGCTCCCGCCCAGCAGTCCCAGGGACATGAATTTTTAAAAGGGAGAAATTTGTTAAAAGCTGTTGTTTGCTTTTCCTTCTCCTGGAATTTATTGATGACAGAATTTACAGCATCGCCAAATAAACCCAGGGAGGGAGAGAGGAGTGTCTAAAAGGAAAGCTTTTCCTTTCCCCTTTATATTTGTCTGATTTAACCACAGATGTCTTTCTACGGCCACGCAGGGAAAAATCAGCCGCCTGACGCAGTTCGCGAACCACGTCAGCACTGACCTCCTCACTCTCACTCACGTCCCTCAGCAGGTCAGCCTGGTATGCCCGTATATTTTTTTTTCATAATAGACATAGCAGCAGACATGACCTGCTGCCGAATACGCTTTACCCACAAAAAATGAAATATTCATAAGAGGCTTGGTGGGTAATGCCGGTGCCTTAACAGATGACGCAGCCTCGAGGGAGAGAAAACTCGCAAGCGTCTCTACCACGCGAGGCATAGCCGAACAACCATATGATTTATCCCCCACCATATTTAAATATGTTGAAGTCTGGGGACTAAACATTTTCTCTATATGACACCGGTTTTTCCCACGATTTCGACACCTCAGTGTGGAGATCGGGAAAAAAAAGACGGCACGCACCGGCGTGGAGGTTGCACTCGTGACGGCGAAATCTCTCATCTAATTTTAATTTAGAAACAGACTCCTGTCTAGTCACTGGCCATACAATGCTGAGTTTTTCTACAGCTCTTGTTAATACCTCCACTAGCTCATCGCTTTCGGGAGTGTAAGGTGGCGAATCCTCCACATCTCCCTTATATATACTAGCAACATCCAGCTCCTCAGAACTGGATAGAAGCAACACTGGTGCCTCAGCCCGAGCGGAAGAAACCGCAGCGCGTGCTTCCGAATACGGGACTGAGGCACTGGATCTCACAGGTGAAGGGAGAGATAAGGCAGAGCCCGTCTCTAACCCCGCTGAGAGATCCATATGCGATCCCCACGATACGCGTCGTCGCTCTGCCTCGGCAAGAGCGGGACCCGAACCGCGGGGAGCGCGCCCCGAACCGCTCTCCTCGAAGAGCGCCCGGCGGGAGCGGAGCGTCCTTAATGGCAGACGCTCGCAATGCTCACAATCAGCTCCCTCGAGAGCTGACTGGGCATGCTACACTCCCAAACAAACAACACAAAGAACGTGTGTATCCCCACTCGTTAAATAACGCGAGCAGGGAGGGACACACTCCCTAAACTGCTGTTTGTTCGCCATATCTCTCTTAATATATATATATATATATATATATAAATTGTTTGTGTGGTGCAGAGTATGTAAGGAAAATGATTTTCTGATTTGCAAAGGAAAACTCGACTCGCAAACAAACAGAAAGCATTGTGCAAGTACAAAGGTCAATTTGAGCAAAAATGCAGTGGAGTAACAAATATGCATTGTGTTTTGCAAATATAAATAAATGAGCCTAGATAATATTTCACAAATGAATACAAACCATCTGACAAATTGCATGTAACCTTTTAACAAATACCAAATCTAGTGCATACAAATGCATATCTGTCTGTTATTGTGAGACACGATACTGCGATCGACTGCTTTTGTCAGCCTCGTTGCCCGCTGTGAGTTTGTTTGTTTGCGCAAATACGGTTTGAACATTGGTTGTTGGTCGTAGAGCGAGACACCGCTTCACTGCTGTTCGCCCTGCGATCGACTGCTTTTGTCAGCCTCGTTGCCTGCTGTGAGTTTGTTTCTTTTCCCGTCTATCGTGCGTCTACATTACACCCATACCACTAAAAAGACGTTTTTTACCCAAGACTTGAGTCATAAATTAGTATAAATATTAATAGCATCCCTGGTTGCATCATTGCTAACTTACTGTCCATCTGTTAAAATGGCGAATATGTCAGGTGTATTTTGTCTACCTTTTGGTGCAGATGAGAACAGATCTGAATTGCTCGCGGTGCAGTCTGAATTAGAAGCTGTAGAAAAGCAGATCCGTGACCTTCTAGAGAGACAAGCTGAGCTGAGAGACCGGCGTTTAGCTCTTGAAACATCACGCGCTGATGCACACGGATCAGTGATTAACGTTAGTAATCCGCTGACGCTGACCTCGTCTACTCCGTGCGTTTCTCAGCATTGGTCCCGAGCGTCCAGGTCACGATCAGCCATGATTTCATTCACTCCGGCTCCAACACACCACCACGAAGCCTGGGTGGTTCCGCGGAAGCCGCGTGCCAGGACAAGAATCTTTTCGCCCCTCCCGGTTTTCGAGATCTCCACTCAGAACCGCTTCTCCCCTCTTCGCGAAACGGAACGCGATGCTGTGATCATCGGCGATTCCACCGTCCGACACGTCCACGCTACGTTAGGTAAAAGTAAGGTGCACAGTCACTGCTTTCCTGGTGCTCGTGTTCTCGATATCACTGCGCGGGTAACTGAGATCTTGAACGGTGACGAGCGCGTCGGAGCTGTTGTGCTGCACGCGGGAGCTAACGACATTAGGCTGCGACAGACGGAGGTTCTGAAGAAAGACTTCAGGAGCCTTATCGATACGGTACGCAGCACATCGCCTGAAACATCGATTATTGTGTCTGGACCGCTTCCTACGTACCGACGAGGGCATGAAAAGTTCAGTAGATTATTCGCGCTAAATGAATGGTTATTGTCATGGTGCAATGAGCAGAAACTGATTTTTGTAAATAATTGGAATCTGTTTTGGGAGCGACCAAGGCTCTTCCGCGCTGATGGCTTACACCCAAGTAGAATCGGGGCAGATCTTCTGTCGGATAACATCTCCAAGATGTTAAATTCCATTTGACTAGTAACCAAAAATCCAAATCACAGTCTCTACTGCACCAATTTAATTGATATTAATACTAGTGTAGAACATTGCATAGAAACTGTGTCTATTCCTCGTTTACTAAGATCAAATAATAAATCTACTGCGGGATCTAGAAAAAATCTAATTGTTATTAAAACAAAAAATCTCGCTATTAGTGAACAAAAACAATTTCTAAAGCTAGGTCTTCTAAACATTAGATCGCTCACACCTAAGGCGGTTATTGTAAATGAAATGGTCAAAGATAATAATTTCGATGTTCTGTGCCTTACTGAAACCTGGCTTAAACCAAATGATTATTTCGGTCTAAATGAGTCTACTCCGCCAGGATACTGTTATAAGCATGAGCCCCGTCTGATCGGTCGTGGCGGCGGTGTTGCAACAATCTACAGAGATATCCTTAATGTTACTCAGAAAACTCGTCATAGGTTTAATTCGTTTGAAGTGCTTGTGCTAAATGTTACGCTCTTAGATGTAAGAAAAAAATCCCTATTATCTCTAGCATTGGCTACCGTATATAGACCTCCAGGGCCTTACGCCAATTTCTTAAAAGAGTTTGCTGACTTTCTATCAGATCTTTTGGTCAATGTCGATAAAGCATTAATTGTTGGAGATTTTAACATACACATACATAATTTAAATGATGCGTTAGGGGCTGCGTTTACAGATTTATTAAACTCCTTCGGGGTCAAGCAAAACGTCACCGGACCAACTCATCGTCTTAATCATACACTCGATTTAATTATATCATATGGAACCGATCCAACCGATATAGATATCATTCCACAAAGTGATGATGTCACTGACCACTACTTGGTAACTTGCATATTACGCACTGCTGTAATATGTCATGCTGCGCCACGTTATCGACCAGGTAGAACAATTCGTCCATCCACCATAGATCATTTCTCCAATAGCTTATCTGATCTGTCTCAGCTGCTGCCTGAACCCAAACAAACAGATGAATTAGACGAACTAACTAGCACTATGAGCACCATTCTCTCTAGAACATTGGATATTGTTGCACCCATTAGATTAAAAAAGGTCAGAGAAAAAAGTACAGCACCATGGTACAATAATACTACGTATGTTTTAAAGAGAGAAACCCGTAATTTAGAGCGTAAATGGAAAAAAACTAATTTAGAGGTCTTTAGAATCGCGTGGAAAGACAGTATGTCACTTTATAAAAAGGCACTTAAAACAGCCAGGGCTGAGCACCTCAGCAAATTAATAGAAAACAACCGAAATAATCCAAGGTTTTTATTTAATACCGTGGCTAGACTAACAAATAAACAGACGTCGTCTGAACAAAATACCTCGTTACAGTTTAGTAGTAATGATTTCATGAACTTCTTCACCGAGAAAATTGAAAGCATCAGAATCAAAATCGTAAACGTTCGATCTTTGCTCGCGCCTTATAATTCGGCCGCAATTAACACCCCGCGAGAACAATTACAATGCTTTACAACCATAGAACAAAAAGAGTTAAATAAACTTATCACTTCATCTAAAACAACAACATGTTTATTAGATCCTATACCAACTGAACTACTGAAAGAAGTGTTACCTATAGTGGAAGAGCCTCTTCTCAATATTATTAACTCATCTTTATCTTTAGGTCATGTTCCAAGAACGTTCAAGCTGGCAGTTATAAAACCTCTTATTAAGAAACCACAATTAGATCCAAATAACCTAGCAAATTACAGACCCATTTCGAATCTTCCATTTATGTCAAAAATATTAGAAAAAGTTGTGTCCGCTCAACTCGGCTCTTTCTTGCAAGAAAACGACATCTATGAAAAGTTTCAGTCTGGATTCAGGCCACATCATAGCACTGAAACTGCGCTTGTTAGAATCACAAATGATTTACTTTTAGCTTCAGACCAAGGCTGTATCTCAGTACTAGTTTTACTTGATCTTAGTGCTGCGTTCGATACTATAGATCACACAATACTCTTAGATCGACTACAAAATTACACTGGTGTTCAAGGACAAGTATTAAGCTGGTTCAGGTCATACTTATCTGACCGCTACCATTTCGTCTACTTAAATGGAGAAAAATCGATTATAACTTCGGCAAACTATGGAGTGCCGCAGGGATCTGTGTTAGGCCCTTTATTATTCTCAATATATATGCTGCCACTTGGTAATATTCTAAGGAAACATGGAATTAGTTTCCATTGTTATGCTGATGACACTCAAATATATATTTCATCACGGCCAGATGAATACGCTAAATTATCCAAATTGACAGATTGTGTTAAAGATATAAAAGATTGGATGACGCGTAATTTTCTTTTATTAAATCCAGACAAGACAGAGGTAATACTTATCGGTTCTAAAAACCGTCCACAAAACCTTTCACAGCACGACTTTAACATAGTAGGATGCCCTGTTACTTTATCCGCTACAGTAAAAGACCTGGGTGTTACATTAGACTGCAACCTGTCTTTTGAAAAGCATATTTCATATGTTACAAAAACTGCCTTTTTCCACCTTAGAAACATTGCTAAGCTACGTAATATGCTATCAGTCTCTGATGCAGAAAAGTTAGTTCATGTATTCATGACCTCGAGACTAGATTACTGTAATGCTTTATTAGCTGGTTGTCCTGCATCTTCAATAAACAAGCTACAGTTAGTCCAAAATGCAGCCGCTAGAGTTCTTACTAGATCAAGAAAATATGATCATATAACACCTATTTTATCATCACTTCATTGGTTACCTATAAAGTTCTGTATTAAATACAAGGTATTGCTTTTGACTTATAAAGCTCTAAATGGTTTAGCTCCAGTCTATTTAACGGATCTTCTATCGCCTTACAATCCATCGCGCTCTTTAAGATCACTGAATTCGAGGCTTCTGGTCATTCCTAGGATATCCAGATCCACCAAAGGAGGCAGAGCATTTTCACATTCCGAAGATCTGGAATAGCCTTCCTGATATTGTTCGTAGCTCAGACTCGCTCTCCCAATTTAAAACTAGACTGAAGACGCATCTATTTAGCCAGGCATGCATATAAATTTTTTTATCTTACAGTTACTGTAAATTCGGCCTCTAGTTCATAAACGCCAGAGGAGAACTGGCCCCCGACTGAGCCTGGGTTCTCCCAAGGTTTTTTTTTTCTCCATTGGGTCATCTGATGGGGTGTTAGGACACCATTAGGTCACTGGATGGAGTTTTTCGGTTCCTTGCCACTGTTGCCTTTGGCTTGCTCAGTTGGGGATATTCAAATTAATTAACCAATCAGACCATTGATCAGCTCTACCAAACTTGGATGTCTTTTTCCAGTAATAAACAAACATTGTTAAGTTGTTTTGATTGATACTGTGAAGCAGCTTTGATACAATCTGTATTGTGAAAAGCGCTATATAAATATATTTGACTTGACTTGACTTGGCTTTTTAGAAGATCTCTCAGCTCGATTTTCTCACAAATGTGTCCAGGCAGATTTTCTCACAAATGCGTCCAGGCAGATTTTCTCACAAATGCAGTTGAGCAACTTCCTCTTCTAAAACAGTAGATGGCGCTAAGATAGGTGATTCATTTAGCGCTAGTCTCCTGGGAGAAGCACTGATTTGAAACGCGTGCTTGCCTTTGCCTACAGCTGAGGAAAATGAGCGGTGAACAGGTGAGTTTCTATCTTACTGTATCTATAATTTACCTTTTTGAGGTTTTCTTTTGCAAAATGTTATTACATATCTAGACAGAAATCTACATTAGCACTTAGTACCACTTCACTCTCTCTGTTATGGCTGAGAGTTATATTGTTATGTTGCTTTTTTAAATTTTTGTAAAAACGTTACATTTACTGAACAAGTCTATTTCTTCAGTTTTTTCATAAATTAATGAGAACATTTCATTTAATTGAAAGGAGGGTCCCACTTATTTATTTATTTAGTTGGAATTCAGTCAGCTTAACTGTTAACGTAATAAAATAATGAATGAACAAAACAAACAATATACAATTTTTTCTTAACTTGCCTGTGACATATGCAGTGCCCAAATTATTATTTTGGACAGACAACTGAAACCCTCCTTTTAATTAAATGAAATGTTCTCATTAATCTATGGAGAACGAAAGAAATAGACTCGTTCAGTTTAGACAATCACTAATTTAGTCATTTCGCACGCGTCCGATAGGAACATATGATGGCAGAGCTTTCAGCTTATAAATTCCTCTATCCTAGAGAGAGTGAAGTGCTACTAAGTGCTAATGTGGATTTCTGTCTAGATATGTAATATACATTTTGCAAAAGAAAACCTCAAAAAGGTAAATTATAGATACAGTAAGATAGAAACTCACCTGTTCACCACTCATTTTCCCCAGCTGTAGGCAAAGGCAAGCACGCATTTCAAATCAGAGCTTCGGGAGACTAGCGCTAAATTAATCCCCTAACTTAGAGCCATCTAGTGTTTTAGAAGAGGAAGTTGCTCAACTGCATTTGTGAGAAAATCTGCCTGGACGCATTTGTGAGTAAATCTGCCTGGACACATTTGTGAGAAAATCGAGCTGAGAGATCTCATAAAAAGCCAAATGTCTCACAATCATAACAGACAGATATGCATTTGTATGCACTAGATTTGGTATGTGTTCAAAGGTTACATGCAATTTGTTGGATGGTTTGTATTTATTTGTGAAATATTATCTAGGCTCATTTATTTAAATTTGTAAAACACAATACATATTTGTTACTCCACTGCATTTTCGCTCAAATTGACCTTTGTACTTGAACATTTCTTTCTGTTTGTTTGTGAGTCGAGTTTTCCTTTGCAAAGCAGATCGAGTTTGTTTCCAAAAAGCTGGATTTGTTTGTTTAATTACGGCACAATATTAACTCCATACCATTTGATGGGACTGACGATCATGGCTGGAGGGAGAATGGGTTCAGGAGAAGGATCATCAGGGGTAGGTTGATGAAGATGTGACAAGGCATCTGCTCTACAATTCATATCTCTGGGTCGATATGAGACGGTAAAATGGAATCTGGTGAAGAATAAAGCCCACCTGGCTTGATGTGGATTCAGTCTTTTAGCTTCTCGCAGGTACTCGAGATTACGGTGATCAGTGATAACCTCAAACTTGTAATGTGCTCCCTCCACCCAATGTCTCCACTCTTCTAGTGCTAGCTTGATGGCGAGCAACTCTCGATTTCCGATATCGTAGTTCTGCTCCGCAGGGGAAAGCTTCTTAGAAAAGAAGGCACATGGATGGAGTCTAGGAGGATCACCCTGCCGCTGTGAGAGGACCGCTCCAACCCCGGTGGATCAACCTCGACGATGAACTGAAGACCAGGATTAGGGTGGACCAGGATCGGAGCGGTTTGAAAGGCCTGTTTGAGCTGTTGGAAGGCTTCAGATGCTGCTGGAGTCAAGGACAGAGACTTGGGCCGGCCTTTGAGAGCTGAGGTCAGAGGAGAACTGAGGAGGCTGTAGTTGTTGATAAATCATCGGTAGAAATTGGCAAATCCGATAAAGCTTTGAAGTTCCTTGATGGTTGTGGGTTGAGGCCAGTTATGGATGGTATCCACCTTCCTCTGGTCCATCTGGATGCCTTGATGGTCGATGATGTACCCTAGGAAGTGGATTGAGGTTGAGTGGAACTCGCATTTCTCAAGCTTGAGGTAGAGCTGATGTTGGTGAAGTTTTTCTAGGACCTGCGTCATGTGGAGGCGATGTTCCGCCACGTTCCGGGAGTAGATTAGAATGTCATCTATATAGACCCCGACAAATCGATGAAGGAATTCCCAGAACACCTTATTCATATAGTCTTGGAACACTGCTGGTGAGTTTGACAGGCCATAAGGCATGACCCGGTATTCATAAAGACCTGAAGGGGTAATGAAGGCAGTCTTCCATTCATCTCCTCTGCGTATACGAATTAGGTTGCGCTCTGCAGGTCCAGCTTGGAAAAAATGCGAGCTCCTCTCAGCTGTTCCAGGGTGGCTGGGACCAGAGGAAGTGGATAGCTGTAGGGTTAGGGTTTGACTGTGTGAGAATTGAGGTGACGGTAGTCTATGCACGGCCTCAAGTCTCCGTCCTTCTTGGAGACAAACAAGAAGCTTGAAGCGGCAGGGGATGTTGATGGACGAATGAATTGTTGTTGGAGTGCCTCTTGGATATACTCCTCCATGGCCTTCTGTTCCGGGATGAACAGTGGATATATTCTGCCTTTGGGCAGAGTAGCCCCAGGTAGTAGGTCGACTGCACAGTCCCATGGCTGATGCGGTGGAAGTTTGGTTGCCAACCGCTTACTGAAAACATCCTTGAATGCCCGGTATTCAGGAGGGATCCCCACCTGGTGATCCACCTCTGGATTTTCGATGGAGGTGGAGTTGATGGAGAGTGATGGTTGATCAGGAGTTGTGCATGAAGGAGAGCAAGATTTTGATGGTTTCTGGACTGAAGAGAGACAGGATTGGAAGCAGGCATCACTCCACTGCAGGATTTCTCCAGTGTCCCAGTTAATGTGAGGTTGGTGTTGTGACATCCATGGGCGTCCCAGGATGAGATCAGAGGTTGATCCTTCCAGCACCATGAATGTGATTTCTTCGACATGGAGACATCCGATGCGGAGCGTCAGAGTGGGAGAGAAGTGCCTGATTCGACCACGACCCAGCGGTTTTCCTTGAATGATGTGAATTCTTAGATCTTGAGAGGAACGTTTTCAGTGGACGTTCAGTTTTTGGAGAAGCTGGGTTGAGATGAAATTCCTTGCGGAACCGGAGTCGATGCGGGCTTGCGCTGAGACACAAACGAAGGGGGTTAGGACATGCACAGTAGTACGAGATAGAGTATTTATTTGAGGTGGAAATTGAATAGTACTCACCGCCGGACGTGGTGGTTGAACAGGGCAGGCGGTGACAATGTGACCTTCTCTCCCGCAGTATAGGCATAGCTGGTTGAGGATCCTCTGTTGATCCTCCGCATGAGTTAGGTGGTAAGAGTCTACTTCCATGGGTTCAGGTGCTGGAAGGGCGACTGATGGTGCCGAGGGCGGAGGAGATGCAGCAGGATTCAGAAGAGAGCAGGCAGTGAGACATTGAGAGATTCGGATGTTTTTTTGGATGAAGTTTTCTATTCCCATAGCATCGTCATATACGACCATTAGGTGACGGATATCTGCATCAAGTCCATGACGGAAGGCTGTGAGAAGTGCAGTTTTGTTCCAGCCGCTAGTGGCCACAAGGGTACAAAACTGGAGAGCATAATCGCTGACAGAATTCTTGGCTTGACGAAGGTTGAACAACTGGTCATGAACTGATAGATCTGATGCGGTTTGACCAAAAACTTCCTTGAAGTGGGTGAAGAAAGCTGATAGTGAGGTGATAACTGTGGCATTGGATTGCCACAGTGACTGAGCCCACTGTATCGCTTGTCCGGATAATAAAGAGATGACAAAGGCCACCCTGGCACGATCGTTGGTGAACTGGTGAGATTGCATTTCAAAATATAGGGAACAATATAACAGGAATCCGCTGCATTCCTCCGCCTCACCGGTGAATGTCACTGGTCAGGCCATGGGACTGGCAGAGGCAGCGGATGAAGAAGTGGGTGAAGATTGTAGAAGTGACTGGTGTGCGGCATTGATGGCATGGATGGGAACGGAAGGTGGGTTATCCGATGTAGATGGTTGAAGGGATAACCGGACTGCATTAACCAGATCTGCAAACAAGATCATTGCGGTCTCTGTGGGGCTCTGCATTTGGACTGGTCTTCTGTCACAGTACAGAGAGAAGCAGACAGATAAATAGTGAAAAGGTAGTTTATTGAACAGAGGCATGGAGTGGAACAGCAGAGGAGACTGGTAAGTTTGCAGTGGAGAATCAGAACTGGATATAGTACTTAGTTGGATGATAATATGGATTTCTGTTTGCAGAAGGTGGAACAGGATATGGCAGGTTGATGACGGGAGACAGAAGATGGAAGACGGATGACTGGCGATCAGAGATACGAGGGTGAAGTTCAGGTAAGTGATCCTCAGGTAAGTAGAAGAGTCTGTACATCAGGTAAGGACGAGACCAAACAAGGAAGTGAAGGGGAAGTGTCTCTTTATATTGTGAGTGGTTGATGATGTGCAGGTGCGGTGAATCAGAAATCCGGGGAGAGTGAACGAGAGGGCGGAGCGTGCTGATCTGGTGACTGCGTGACAGTACGTATTGATTTGTCCATGATAACAATACCATTACACTTGTCTGTTGGTTAATGATTATGTCTTGTCTGTTGGATAGTGTTTCTAGAGCTTCTATTTCTTCCACAGGTAATCTTTGAGGTGGAGGTAACCAATCTGATTTCTCTGAGAAGCTGGGAGCTGGGAGATTCTGACCCGAGCTCCCAAAAAAACGGCTTTTTGGATTTGTTTGTGGAAGTTGGTCAGGTCCGCAAGTAGGTTCTGACGATCGTGTGTTTTGGTTACGGGGAGGGGATGAATGATAGGCCTTATCCAAAAGTTTGATCTGGGTTGGTGTTAAGGTAACAATTTGTGAGAGGTTTACTACCGTTTGGTTTCTAATTGGTTCTTTGGCCATGAGTGTAGTAACATTTAGTCTAAAAAAGTGAGCCAATGGTTCATAATGCCTGTGGCGGTTTCCGGGATCCAATGGATTCTGTCCTTGCCTGTTTTGAACTGATCCCAGTTCAGAAATGGGATGCTAAAGCCTGTATCCTTGGTTGTGTCAAAAAGGTATCTGATGTTGTTGATGGCTTGCTTTGACAGTCTCTTGTCATAGTTTACGAGAGAGATGCAGATTACTGCATTTGGAAAGGTTTGGTGGGTTGCTCCCACGAGGTGTTCTATGCATTTTCTTAGGATGGTGGGGTTTCCTTGATCGCTATCGTTCAGGCCAAAGGAAAGAAGTATATGTTGCACCTCTGGGGACAACGGTGTCTTGTATTTGATAATATTGTAAGCCGTTACCAGTTTAGCACCCGGGTAACTGTCTACCTCTAGATTTGGATTATTAATGGTGGGGAGGCGACTGAGGTTGGAGTCTCCTACAAACAAGATGGTTCTGCTTGGAGTTAGGGACCAGTTTTGGTATTTGTTTCGATGGTGTTCATGTCTGGTGTGTAGGTTGATGGCCTGAGGAGGAGCCTCTGACTGGAGGTTCATCCGAAGTTCACCCTGTCTAGGGGAGCTGTTCAGACCTGTCATCAAAGGATCGGGGGTCTTGGGCCTTGAATCTTGATTGTCACCAGAGAGAACAGGTGGGCATTGGCCCTGCTGGGGGATTTGTAAAATAGGGATGGTGGGGGATCCTCGGGAATGCTGTGGTGTAGAAGGTGATGAGGTTTTGTAGTTGGGCATGGGTAATGGATTACTTTGTAGTTGGGGGTGGGTAATGGATTGCTAAGTGGGGTTTTTTCTTATCTTTTTTCAAATATTATTATTTGGTTGAGTGGAAGATAGTCCTGCTTGTTCCGACGATTTGTTCTGGAGTTGGTGTTGTGTTTTCTTGTTGGTTGGTTTGAAGGGTGTTTTCTACGTTTATTTTTTGTTTGATAAGGGTAGAGATTTCTTGAGTGGCCAGTTCAGTAGTGTTTTCCTGAATTGTGGTAATACGTTTGCAGGACCATTTGATCGCAATACCCCAAGCTTAATCCCAACGGACTCGAAAAGAGGAAAGGATTTCGGATCGAGTTGTCGCCAATGTATCCTGGTAGTGTTGGTCAAGGATTTCGACCCCTACATGTAGCCAGTTTCTAGCATTGCCATCAATTAGGAGTTCCGTGGTGGGATACTGCTGGTCTAATATCAACTGAGATCCTGTTTGCCATGGTGGACATCCGTTGCGGCTGTCGATTTTCTTCCGATTGAATTTTTAGCTGTTGGGCATGATGGAAGGCTCTCAGGAAGCGATCCATGCTTCTAATAAGTGCTCTGAAGTCCTGATCTGCGGAAATGTTGTTGAAGGGTAGGGATGCCTAAAGGAAATATAGAAAACGCCTTGGCTTAAGACATACAAATTTTTAATTTTTTTATTTTAAATTAACTATTTATGTTGAATATTACAATAATTAGTTTATGTATGATCCTTTATATATAATCCTTAGAATAATAGGTTTTGATCCAATGGCTCTGGCGGGGTAAGGTTTTGGAAAATTCCAACGTCTTTTATTACAGCATTAGGTTAGGGTCTTTTATTGCATCATTAGGTTAGGGTTATGGTCTTTTATTACAGTATTAGATTAGGGTTAGGGTCTTTTATAACAGCATTAGATTAATGTTAGGGTATTTTATTACATCATTAGGTTAGGGTCTTTGGTCCCACTTTATAGTGGCTTTAAGTACTATGTACTTACATTGAAATTAATAATTTGATACAATGGACTTATTGTGTACATACATGTTTTTACATTGTACTTATATTTTGAAAATACCTGCATGTAATAACAGCTGTAATTAATTTATGTAATTACATTTGTAATTACACAGTTGACCCTTCCCTTACACCTTAACCTACCCTTAAACCAACCCATACCACCACACTGACCCTAACCTTACCCATATCACACCTCAATAGCAGCAAAAGTGTTTTACAATACAACCTGAACACAATAAGTACATTGTACTTATTTTTCGATGTAAGTACATAGTACTTAAAGCCACTTAATATAAAGTGGGACCGGGTCTTTTATTACATCACTAGGTTAGGGTTAGGGTCTTTTATTACATCATTAGGTTAGAGTCTTTTATTACAGCATTAGATCAGGGTTAGGGTCTTTTTTGACAACAGTAGATTAGGGTTATGGTCTTTTATTACAGCATTAGATCAGGGTTAGGGTCTTTTATTACAGCATTAGGTTAGGGTTAGGGTCTTTTATAACAGCATTCTCCTCAATCACACTTCTGCATGTCTCAGCTGTGCACCTGCTTGTGTGTCAGTGACACCTAGTGTTCAGAATATATTCCAATGCAGGTGTTCCACACAAACATCAGTCTACAAAATTGGCAAGACATAATCTTTTTTACTATATAATATTATATTGGATGAAAACTGCTCAGTGAAGTTTGATATGTTATTGTTTTTATAAACTATAGAAAAAGCCTATTAAAGGGCAAGGAAATCTGAGTCCCAGCAGCAGTTTCACTATACAGAAACTCGTGATCCACACCATTCTACTTTGATCTGATTTTATTTGATTTTTGGAATGTGTTGTAAAAGATGAATGTAGAGCCTCGCACTTCAATTAAACAGAAATCCAGAATAAAATCAATAGTATTTAAAAGCATTAGCTCAATATTTAAATGGTCTTGTAATAGATCAAAATACCAAATCATTTAAAAAAATAAGTGTTTCATATTTTTTAAATATCAGTGCTTTAGCCAAACTTTTGGGGATTTCTAAGCTTTTTTCCCCAAACATTTTACACAAACTAATGAAAATAGCAGTTTGAGGTTTATTCTAAAATGTATTTATTTAGCTATTTACTTCCTTTAGTTTTCTGGTTTCTGCACTTTGTATGTGTTTGCTGTTATATTAATTAAACACTCATTTCTGACGACTCCAACATGACAACAACATATATGTTACTAAAATGACTAATATGTATGTTATTCATTTTTGTGGACTAATTTGGATCGATGTATTTTGTCACATACGTCAACGGCACTACATTTCCCTGCATTCCTAATGATTCCCACCTGCACTCAATCAGCCATCACCTGATCGTCATCATCACAGTGTATTGAAGTTCCTCCTTGTGTTCTCCTTTGTTTGGTATTGTTTGTGTGTAGCATACTGTCTCGCATTGTTGGCTCTTTTGTTAGTACTTGTTTAATAAACCTTGGATTTATCTTTGTTTTCTGTGGATATCAGTGTTACAACTTTAAGGGCAAATAACTAATAGATTCCAATATACTTTGCCTAGTTTATTAATCACAGTACATTCACAACTCAATTGTTTTGTATTACAAGTTTTGTATTTACAAGTGTAAATATGCAAATGAGTCATTATCTGATTAAATGTGATACTCACTTTAACATAAATCTGAACATTGGATGAAGTCAGGTTCATAATTATTATTTTTTTTATTTTGTTGACATATTAAGTCAAGTCAAGTCAAATATATTTATATAGCGCTTTTCACAATACAGATTGTATCAAAGCTGCTTCACAGTATCAATCAAAACAACTTAACAATATTTGTTTATTACTGGAAAAAAGACATCCAAGTTTGGTAGAGCTTATCAATGGTATGATTGGTTAATTAATTTGAATATTAGAGTTAAAGGTTTTTACAGAGGGGATTCTGGATTTCTCTCTATATCACTCCAGTAATAATACTGTCAACAGACAGAAAACAAATACATTTTCCTCATGTTTTTAGGAATGAAATGTTGTATAAATCATGTGAATGATATATGAACAAACCTTCAGAATATAGATATGAATAAACCTGTAGTTTTGTGTGTGTAAAGCTGCTGAAGTGGAGATTTCAGTCTCAAACTCACCACCTTTAAAGACTGAAATCTACAGATGCAAATAGATCAAGTCTGAAAATAAGACATGAGATTGAAGCAAAAAAAAAAAAAAGAACGAAAAAAAAGCAATGGTTTTGCAGGTAGGGTCTGATTTTAAGTTCACATTAATAGTCATTTTTTTTTTTTTTTAAGAGTATCCTGATTTAAAATGGGGATTAAATGAAAACAAATTCTAGATTATCAACAGCATTTTACGAGATCCTGTTTGCAAGGGAGCGAGGAATAACCAAACCTGTATTTGTGTAGATGACTTTGAGACGGAAGGAAACCCCAACGAGAGCAGGCTCTCTATAACCCATGTGTTTCTCTCTCTTCATGTGTCTGGGCTGGATGAGGAGAGCTGGCTGTCACCGGGTCTGATTAATGACCCGTCGGAGGCACGTCCAGCTATATTAGGGCCCCATGTGTCGAGTAGAGTCTGCAGGGGCAAGGGCCTTTGTTCTGAGAGGAAATGTTCTCAGCACCCTACCGCCGCTTGCCACTGAAAAGATAAAGATTTACTGTCATCAAAGGCCAGATTAAAGCCAACAACGCCGACATTGATTTTTACCAAAAATGCACATTTTGGGAAACCCATTTTAGACCCCAGTCGAGATATGATCAGCTTATTTGGAAAGGGATAATATGAAATCTTCTCCCAGAATGAACTTTGAAAGAAGTAAATTGTAAATATTGATTTCTGAAATGAACTGTCAATCTTGGTTGTGCCAGATTATTCCTATCATCCAGCTCAACCCCTGGTGACAATGAATTCAGAAACGCTGACAAAGTGGAGTGCATAGGATTTCTGTTAGGAGCAGTCAGCCTGCCTCAACTAGAGCCGGTAATGGTTGTTCAATTTGATCAGATAACGGAGATCTCATCAGAGGCGAAAAATGAAATGAACTGTGTCTCGGAATCAGGATCCCTGCTCTTATCCCAGCAAAAATCATCCAAGTGAGGCGGAGTGCTTTCCATTATTTCAGGTCACTTCATTACGGAAAGGCACATAGGACCCAATAGCAGCAAACAAAGCGGGTGTTTTCTGGCTCACACAGAGGTCGAGTGTGAGGGCCGGTGTGATAGGCGGCCCGTGTGTCCAGGGTTATCCTATTACCACTTAAAAGATACAGAGAAAGGCAGCAAATCACAACCACTTGTTTATCTTTTCTCACTCAAGCCCACGTTTTCATTGTAGCATATAACCTTTCTCGCTGTGAAACGCAAAAATGAATCTTTTCCACATTTCCCAATTGTTTTGACATGATTTCCTTTCACTTTCTTAGTCCCAAATTTCCTTGTTGCGCTTTTAAAATGTAAGAACATATGGTCGTGTGTGGATTCCAAAGGGATTATTTGTATCATGTTGAAATGTGGCTTAATTTGTGAAAAACTTATGACACACAAGTGGCACATAGATAAATTGCTGCATTGAGTCCTAGAATTCAGAGAGTAACACCGTGTCCAGACCAGGCCAGTGACAAAAACATCTTTTCCATGTTAATCAGAGTTTTTGTCCTAACCAGTTATAATAGTGATATGCGACAATCCTATTTTAGAAACGGTTTCTATTTCTGTGACGCCGGGCCTGGAACAACATACAAACTATGACAATGATAATCTCGGGTAGTGATTATGTGCTTTATTTAATGTTAAAGGCGTCTAATATGAGTTTGAATATCATTTATAACAGCCGTTTTGAGAGAGACAATGGAGAGACTTTTTCAGTCACTCAGTATGTATTTTTAATAATGTTAAAATGGAGTAATATTTATTAATTTGATTGTGTTTAACCATTTGGTTGCAGGTGCAATGCAGAGAGACTCCGCCCACAAGCTCTTCTGATTGGCTGTGATTTTTGATTGATTTTGTCACGTCTCATAGTCGTGGTTCTTAGACAATTGGAAAAGTTTTTAGGGCAGACCTGACCTGTTGAAAAGAGATGGTATTCATCACTCCTGGGATGGTGCTGCTCTTCTCTCTAGTAATATGGCACATATTCTTAGAGCTCAAACATGACAATCTGGGGCTCAGGTCAGGAAGCAGACAAACTGGCTACACCGACCGTCTTCCAGCTGTTTCACGTCACTGAGGTCAGATAAATCCCATCACATAGAGGCTCTCTCACCTAGATATCATCATATAGAGACTGTGTCTGTTCCCCGAATTAGGACATACAAAAAACTCCCAAATCCATCTAAGGGTAAAAATTTAATTGATGTTCAACAAATAAAAAACATATAATACAAATTAACAAATGATAAAGCTCGGGTTGCTGAATATTCTATCCCTTACTTCAAAAGCACTTATTGTTAATTATATGATTACAGATTATAACTTAGATGTGCTGTGTTTTCGTTGGTCAGCGCTATTGGTTCAGTGTGAATTGTCCTTAACAGTGATTTTGGCCATTGTAAAGTGACAAAATTAAAAAAAAATATATATATATTGGATGAAGCAGAGCACTTGGAAGAAGAGGTCTGCGCGGGATGGATTTTTCAGTCCCGTTCCCGCAAGATTCTGCAGCGTTCCTGTCAAACGTATGTTATATTTTATCACACTCCCACCTGAAACTTTTACGTTTTGTCCCTTTTCTGCCCACAAAAGCCCATAGTAAGAGGTCTATGCAGTTGTTCCGTCCCGTTCCCGTTAGATTCTGTCTCATTTCAGGAACAATAGGATATTTATTCCAATTTCCACAAACACAGTGCTTCAGATCTCCAGTCACTGACTTCTGTGTGCTGTTATTATTAGATAATTAGGGTTAATTAGGGTTAGAGCCCACAAGTCATTTCTTTCTCTGGCTTCTTGCACACATCAGTATCTCACCTCCCGCAACGGCACTCAAAACTTGTGCCGCGTCGCACTGTGTTGCATATTGCAGACTGCTACTTGGAAGCAGGGACAAAAGTCATGGATGCTCATAGATATTGGGAAAGGATAAAGGGAAGGAAAAGGAGCAAGAGCAACAGAAAGAACAGATAGAGCAGGATAACACAAAAATTCAATCAAAGCTACAAATAGTCAGTACCAGCAACATAAGGCACACTTCGATTTCAATAGTTAATAGCCAACAATTGATTTTATTATTGATTGATCCAGTCTGCACACCATGTACAGAACAGTACTGTCACACACATATACTATGTGCTCAACTACATAACATTAATTTGAGCTTTTAAATTGACAATATTTAGTTAAAATCCTACATGTAATGAAGGGAATTGAATTTTTATGAGAACAGAAACTGTATTTAGATTATACCATGTAATGGGATCTAAATGTAAGGTCTCTCATTTGCAGGAAAGGTCAATGACATCATTGTGGCCAGCGGAGCATCCGCTTGATGCTTTTGTAAATATAGGTTTTGTTAAACTTGCTTTACACATGGTTTGCAGTATCAATAACACAAATAATCAGATAGTCTCTTAACTTCAATTAAGAACAGCACGGAGTTGTTTTTTTCCTCTCTCATCTCAGCCAAACTGAAACTGAAAACAAATCCTGATGTACAGGTCCTTCTAAAAAAATTTGCATATTGTGATAAAGTTCATTATTTCCCATAATGTAATGATAAAAATTAAACTTTCATATTTTAGATTCATTGCACACCAACTGAAATATTTCAGGTCTTTTATTGTTTTAATACTGATGATTTTGGCATACAGCTCATGAAAACCCAAAATTCCTGTCTCAAAAAATTAGCATATTTCATCCGACCAATAAAAGAAGTGTTTTTAATACAAAAAAAAAAAGTCAACCTTCAAATAATTATGTTCAGTTATGCACTCAATAGTCAATACTTGGTCGGGAATCCTTTTGCAGAAATGACTGCTTCAATGCGGCGTGGCATGGAGGCAATCAGCCTGTGGCACTGCTGAGGTGTTATGGAGGCCCAGGATGCTTCGATAGCGGCCTTAAGCTCATCCAGAGTGTTGGGTCTTGCGTCTCTCAACTTTCTCTTCACAATATCCCACAGATTCTCTATGGGGTTCAGGTCAGGAGAGTTGGCAGGCCAATTGAGCACAGTAATACCATGGTCAGTAAACCATTTACCAGTGGTTTTGGCACTGTGAGCAGGTGCCAGGTCGTGCTGAAAAATGAAATCTTCATCTCCATAAAGCTTTTCAGCAGATGGAAGCATGAAGTGCTCCAAAATCTCCTGATAGCTAGCTGCATTGACCCTGCCCTTGATAAAACACAGTGGACCAACACCAGCAGCTGACATGGCACCCCAGACCATCACTGACTGTGGGTACTTGACACTGGACTTCAGGCATTTTGGCATTTCCTTCTCCCCAGTCTTCCTCCAGACTCTGGCACCTTGATTTCTGAATGACATGCAAAACTGAGCAACAGTCCAGTGCTGCTTATCTGTAGCCCAGGTCAGGCGCTTCTGCCGCTGTTTCTGGTTCAAAAGTGGCTTGACCTGGGGAATGCGGCACCTGTAGCCCATTTCCTGCACACGCCTGTGCACGGTGGCTATGGATGTTTCTACTCCAGACTCAGTCCACTGCTTCCGCAGGTCCCCCAAGGTCTGGAATCGGTCCTTCTCCACAATCTTCCTCAGGGTCCGGTCACCTCTTCTCGTTGTGCAGCGTTTTTTGCCACACTTTTTTCCTTCCCACAGACTTCCCACTGAGGTGCCTTGATACAGCACTCTGGGAACAGCCTATTTGTTCAGAAATTTCTTTCTGTGTCTTACCCTCTTGCTTGAGGGTGTCAATGACGGCCTTCTGGACAGCAGTCAGGTCGGCAGTCTTACCCATGATTGCGGTTTTGAGTAATGAAACAGGCTGGGAGTTTTTAAAAGCCTCAGGAATCTTTTGCAGGTGTTTAGAATTAATTAGTTGATGATTCAGATGATTAGGTTAATAGCTTGTTTAGATACCCCTTTTCATGATATGCTCATTTTTTGAGACAGGAATTTTGGGTTTTCATGAGCTGTATGCCAAAATCATCAGTATTAAAACAATAAAAGACCTGAAATATTTCAGTTGGTGTGCAATGAATCTAAAATATATGAAAGTTTAATTTTTATCATTACATTATGGAAAATAATGAACTTTATCACAATATGCTAATTTTTTGAGAAGGACCTGTAAGTGCAATTCTCTAACAGGAATTCAGTGTCAGCGTAGGAATCACAGGATCCAATAGCAAGTAAAAAGTATTTATTACACAATACTGAGTGAACAGTGAAAACAGGAGAGCTGGTGAAGATCAGTGTCAGACAGCAGAGCCTTGGCAGCGCAGACAACAGCAGTGGGTGAAGCGTGGTCCTGTAACCCAGTAAGTCCGACACGAACCAGATAATCCACTGAAGCAGAGTGAAACAACACGGTCCAGATAATCCACTGAAGCAGAGTGAAACGACACGAACCAGATAATCCACTGAACCAGAGTGAAAGCGCTGGCAGAGAGCTGCAGGAATCCGTGAACAGGAACTGGGAACGAGACTGAAACAATACATGAGACCCGAACAGGACCAAAGAAAACAACGATCTGACACTGAACATGACAAACACAGCACTACATATAGGACTCACAACGAGGTACAGCTGCGACTGATCTGATTGCTCGTCAGCACAGCTGACGCTAATGGGCAATCAGATCAGAGCAGTAACACACAGAATGAGAAAGTGAACCCGTGAACCGTGACATTACCCCACCCCCTAGGAGCGTCACCTGGCGCTCCCCGAGGGACCTACCTGGCGATTGTAAGCATCGATAAGGGAATGATCCAATATGTCTCGGGCAGGAACCCAACTCCTCTCCTCCGGACCGTAACCCTCCCAGTCCACCAAGTACTGGAATCCACGTCCCCTCCGTCTAGCGTCCAGAATACGGTTAACCGAATAAACTGGTTCCCCATCTACGATTCGCGGCGGTGGGGGAACCGGGACTGGCGGATTAATAGGAGAACGAAAAAAGGGCTTGATCTTAGAAACATGGAAAACGGGATGAATTCTCCGGTACGCCGGAGGAAATTTGAGGCGGACCGTCACCGGACTAAGGATCTTGGTGATGGTAAACGGGCCAATAAATTTAGGAGCAAGTTTTCTACAACCGGAGCGGAGAGGAATATCAGTAGATGAATGCCACACTTTTTGACCAACGACGTAGACGGGAGGCTTCGACCTGTGGCGATCGGCCTGGGCCTTGGTGCGCAAACCCACCTGGAGAAGGGTCTCCCTGGCCGTTCTCCAGATGTGTCTGCACCTCTGGACGAATTCGTGAGCGGAGGGAACCGCGACTTCGGATTCCAGACTAGGAAAGATTGGTGGCTGGTACCCTAAACTACTCTCAAATGGAGACAGGCCCGTGGACGACACTGGTAATGAGTTATGCGCGTACTCAACCCATGAGATGTGCTGACTCCAAGAGGACGGGTTCTGTGAAGCTAAACATCGCAACCCCCGTTCTAAATCTTGGTTGGCCCTCTCCGTCTGCCCGTTGCTCTGGGGATGGAACCCAGAGGAAAGGCTGACATTCGCCCCCAGCAGCCGGCAAAACTCTCTCCAAAATTTGGATATAAACTGGGGACCTCTGTCAGAGACCACGTCCGTCGGGAGGCCATGAATCCGAAAAACGTGGTCAATGACAGCCACCGCTGTCTCTCTGGCTGATGGTAATTTAGGCAGAGGGATGAAATGAGTTGCCTTCGAGAACCTGTCCACCACGGTTAAAACCACCGTGTTACCCTGTGAGGCAGGGAGGCCTGTGACGAAATCTAGCACAATGTGTGACCAGGGTCTCGAAGGCACTGACAACGGTTGAAGGAGCCCCGCCGGAGGACGAGTGGAGGTCTTACAACTGGCACAGACGGAGCAGGTCAATACAAAACAACGGGTGTCGCGAGCCATGGTCTGCCACCAGAACCGTTGTTTAATGAGAAAGATAGTACGATTGACTCCCGGATGACAAGCTAGCTTGGAACAATGACCCCACTGGATAACCTTGGACCGCAATCTCTCTGGAACAAACAATCGACCTGGTGGGCATCCGGGCGGGGGCGCTACCCCATGTAAGGCAGTGCGGACCTTCGACTCGATCTCCCAAGTCAACATTGCCACCACGCGACTCTGTGGAACGATGGACTCGGGAGAAACCGGGCGTTCAGATTGGTCAAAAATGCGGGATAACGCGTCAGGTTTGATGTTCTTGGAACCTGGACGGTAGGAGATGGAAAAATCGAATCGACCGAAAAAAAGTGCCCACCGAGCCTGCCTAGAGTTAAGACGTTTGGCGGACCTGATGTACTCAAGGTTCTTATGATCGGTCCAAACGATAAAGGGTACCCCCGAGCCCTCCAACCAATGACGCCACTCCTCCAAGGCTAACTTGACTGCCAACAATTCTCTATTACCAATGTCGTAGTTACGTTCGGCAGGAGATAAGCGATGAGAAAAATACGCGCACGGATGAACCTTGTTGTCTGCGGGGGAGCGTTGGGAGAGAACCGCGCCTACCCCCACCTCTGACGCGTCGACCTCCACCACAAACTGACGGGAAGAATCAGGGGCAATCAGAATGGGGGCTGAAACAAAGCAGCCCTTAAGTTTGGAAAAAGCAGACTCAGCTGCACTAGACCACCTGAACGTCGTCGTGGTGGAGGTCAAGGCGGTCAGGGGCGCGGCTAGTTGGCTATAGTTGCGAATAAAACGTCGGTAAAAATTGGCAAAGCCCAGAAACCTCTGCAGGGCCTTGCGGGAGTCTGGGGTTGGCCAATTCACCACTGCCTGAACCTTGTCGGGGTCCATACGCATCCCCTCAGACGACACGATGTATCCTAGAAAGGGAACAGACTGTGCATTAAAAACGAATTTTTCTCCGCCTTGACATAAAGCCCATTCTCTAACAGCCTCTGAAGCACTCGTCTGACGTGTTGAACGTGTTCCTGGAGAGACGAA
The DNA here is from genome assembly GCA_026230005.1 of Gila orcuttii. Lineage (NCBI taxonomy): Eukaryota > Metazoa > Chordata > Actinopteri > Cypriniformes > Leuciscidae > Gila > Gila orcuttii. The sequence goes on from JAPDVR010000018.1 coordinate 390,789, forward strand.
GAAAAAATCAATATGTCATCCAGGTAGACATATATGAACTGATCGACCATGTCTCTCAACACGTCGTTGACGAGTGCCTGGAAAACCGCGGGGGAGTTGGAAAGCCCGAACGGCATAACCAAGTATTCAAAGTGCCCCCTGGGGGTGTTAAAAGCGGTTTTCCACTCATCCCCCTTCCTGATGCGGACCAAATGATAGGCGTTACGAAGATCCAACTTTGTGAATAAGGAGGCGCCCTGCAGTCTCTCAAAGGCCGAAGACATCAACGGCAAAGGATAAGTATTCTTTACCGTGATGTCGTTCAACCCTCGATAGTCAATACAAGGACGCAAGGAACCGTCCTTCTTACCCACAAAGAAGAATCCCGCCCCTGCGGGGGAAGAGGAAGGGCGGATGAACTTGGCTACCAGAGAATCAGAAATATATTTCTCCATGGCCTCCCTCTCGGGAACAGAAAGAGAGTATAATCTGCCCTTAGGCGGAGACGTACCTGGCAATAAATCTATCGCACAGTCATAGGGACGATGAGGAGGAAGAGAAGCAGCCCGAGACTTACTGAACACTTCCTTCAGGTCGAGATACTCCTCGGGCACGTTAGACAGGTCCACCTGCTCATCCTGCAACACAGAACAAGACACAGAAGAACACGCAGACACCAAACAAGACGCATGACAATTCTCACTCCAAGACATGATAGAACTCTGCCGCCAGTTAATGTGAGGGTTATGGAGGGTGAGCCAGGGGTGCCCTAACACCACAGGCGCAAAAGCTGAGTCAATAAGGAGAAAGTGGATCTCCTCGACATGGTTGCCGGAAGTGGTCAAACTCACCGGTCCGGTGGAGTGCGTGACGGGTGACAGGAGTTGACCACTTGATGGGAAAGATGGGAATACCCAGGCGCTGTGCCAGATCACGGTCCATAAAGCTCCCCTCAGCTCCAGAGTCCACGAGAGCCTCACAGATGTGGTGAGAAGTGGCCCAATGCAATCTGATGGGGAGGAGCGTCGATTCACGGGAGGTTTCCTCAAACGAAATGCCACCCGTCAGTAACCTCCTCGCTACTGACGGGCTTTGGCTTTTACTGGACACCTTGTGGCAAAATGTTCCCCGGTCCCACAGTACAAGCACAGTCCCTGTGCTCTCCTCCGCTCCTTCTCCTCTCGGGAGAGCCGAGCTCTGCCCACCTGCATGGGTTCCGGGTCGAATTTTGGGCCGACCGCATCGCAGGAAGGTGTAACCGGATGGTTCTGTACATCTGGAATCGAACTCCTCTGCATTATCCGATCTCGACGTTGAAGTCTTGAGTCCACTCGAATGGCTAAATCAATCAGGTCATCCAGAGATGTCGGAAGGTCCAGAGTGTAGATCTCTGCCTGGATGCGATCGGCCAACCCATGCAGAAAGACGTCCCACTGCGCCTCGCTGTTCCACTTGCACTCCGCGGCCAGTGTCCGGAACTCAATGGCATAGTCCGCCACTGACCTGTGATCCTGCCGAAGGTCTGCCAAGAACCTGGCTGCCTCCCTCCCTGAAACTGCGCGATCAAACACCTTCTTCAGTTCTGCGCCGAAGGACTGGAAGGACGTCAAGCACTGATGCCCTTGCTCCCATACAGCGGTTCCCCACAGCGCCGCTCGTCCAGAGAGTAGTGTAACTACAAGGGCTACTTTAGATTCTTCGGTGGGGAACGCTGATGGCTGGAGAGCAAAATACAGTGAGCATTTAGTCAGGAATGCACGACACAGTTGAGGCTCACCCGAATAGGCAGTAGGAGGAGGCAGACGAGGCTCCGGACTGTTGGAAGGCTGGGCCGGGGACGGAACAGCGGGTGGTGGATTAGGCGCAGTGGTACCGTGGGCAGACTCGACTCTCAGCTGCTGTAACTGGGAGGAGAGTTCTGTCATCTGCGCCACCAAGGTCTGAACAGCACGACCGGTAGCTGTGATCTGTTTATCCTGCCGATCGAAACGTGCGTTGTTCTTGTTTAATACTTCTCGCAGCTCGGCCATACTTGCTGGATCCATATCTGGTCAGATCGTTATGTCAGCGTAGGAATCACAGGATCCAATAGCAAGTAAAAAGTATTTATTACACAATACTGAGTGAACAGTGAAAACAGGAGAGCTGGTGAAGATCAGTGTCAGACAGCAGAGCCTTGGCAGCGCAGACGACAGCAGTGGGTGAAGCGTGGTCCTGTAACCCAGTAAGTCTGACACGAACCAGATAATCCACTGAAGCAGAGTGAAACAACACGGTCCAGATAATCCACTGAAGCAGAGTGAAACGACACGAACCAGATAATCCACTGAACCAGAGTGAAAGCGCTGGCAGAGAGCTGCAGGAATCCGTGAACAGGAACTGGGAACGAGACTGAAACAATACATGAGACCCGAACAGGACCAAAGAAAACAACGATCTGACACTGAACATGACAAACACAGCACTACATATAGGACTCACAACGAGGTACAGCTGCGACTGATCTGATTGCTCGTCAGCACAGCTGACGCTAATGGGCAATCAGATCAGAGCAGTAACACACAGAATGAGAAAGTGAACCCGTGAACCGTGACATTCAGATTCAAAATTTTAACAAAATGTCTTTAATTCACAGAAAATATAAAAGCTGAACTTTCCCTATAGTGAAAAAAAGATACCAAAATATATTTAAAATGTTTATTTCATACTAAAGATACCCCAAATCCATTATCATATGTACTGACATATCACTTGAGAGTTAGTGTCTCTTTGACATAGCGACTACACTAATGCGTTTTCGTGCTGGACGAAATCTAGCTATGCTGAAGCCCTTTATGACCTTACTCTGATAAAAGAAAACAGGTTAACGCATTTACATGATCATGTGTGTTGTCGGCTTATTAAAGGAGCATTGTTTAATATTTAGGAGAATCTGTTGACAGAAATGCAACATCATATACATAACTATGTTTTTAGTGGTGTATAAAGACCTTACATCATGAACCGTAATTTTTTTATTACCTTAGAATGAACAATTTCTGTCTACATACACCGCGGGTCTCCTTACATCGACATGTTTCTATGGTGGCCCTAAACGGACAAATGCGTTTCGTCACTATGTTGTTCTTCATGATAAGAAGCTGCTAAAGTCAGCGAATAAAACACTGACCCAATGATGAACAAGTAACAATAATAATAATAACAATAATAACAAACAATATGTAAATAACATATCGTTTTACTGAATAATTAAGTAAACCTAATTTTTTAATTTATCTTCATAAAGAAACATTGCTTAACTGGCTACTATCTGCTGTCTCAGACGACAACATCACTTCCTGTTGGCCACCATAACTTATGTTGGGTGCGATTCGCAAACCTCACCACTAGATGCCGCTAAAAATTACACACTGCACCTTTAAAGCATAATCAGGTTAAGAACGTGCTTGTAAACGCACTCACTGTCAGCCAGGCCTCGTCCTCTTTTTGCTTATTACGTGGCAACAAACGTGCTTATCAAAATGACACTTATTATTTCCTTCCTTTTTTATAGCCTTAAACATTCTTTGAAATACGCATGTAGTCTTCTGATTGACAAGCACACAGAGTCTGCTGGAGGCATGACAAAAACACTCGGACTGGTGATAAATCACAGGAATACTGTGCCTCAGAAAAAGGTAGACCTTTCTCTCTATTTCCTTTTGTAAGGTGTAAAATTTTATTATTATAAATATTTTCTTCATTCGCTTCATATAAACAGAATTATACAAACAACTTACATGGATTTAAACACTGTGCCATTTACAGATAGATGAAGATTTATTTTTGTTTACTAATGACTTTGGATGGTGAGTCTTTGAGCCTGAAAAAATGTTTTGAGGAAGCTTTAATCAACTTTTGATTGTTTGATCACAGTTTTAAAGGGGTTGGTATAATGCCCTTTCACAGGATGTAAAATAAGTATCTGATGTCCCCAGAGGGTGTATGCGAAGTTTTAGCTCAAAATACCCCACAGATATTTGTATATAGCATGTTAAAACTGTCACTTTTTAAAGTGCCCCTATTATGCTATTTTAAAGTTTTCCTAATGTTGTTTTGGAGTCTCCTACAACAGGGTTACATGCATCAAAGGTCAAAAAACTGTTTCATTTTCTCATAATATACATTTGCACATCACCACATTTTCAATGATTCTCAAACGACTCGTCAGATGAATTAATCTCTCTAAATCCCTCCTTTCCACGAGCTACTCTGCTCTGATTGGCCAGACAGCTCAGTCGGTTGTGATTGGTTTACAGCGTACAGCGCGCGCGTCGGAAATAAAAACGCCCATTGCCATAACAACGTCAGCTCTGCGTGTTCTGAGGCTTCCTACACCGTAAACTAAACACAGTAACGAACAATGAAGTCGATTTGACCATATTAATGCGAGCGCGAGTGCGATGATGAAACACTGGAAGAGCTAGTCATTCAACCCGAACCTCCATCACAAGGACTCGAGCAGGACTCCGTGTTTCTGTGATACGCTACTCAGTTTGAGGAACATTATGAGATGTTGCAACTGTATTTCCTCACCATCAGCATTAACAAGTGCATGTCCATCAACAACCCGATTATTTTACATGTACTAATTTATTTACCGAGTATTTTTCTAATTTATTACGTGTGCTATTAATTTAGCTCTAGCGTGAATGACTGATGTAACGTAAGGAATCAGCCGTAGTGTTTTAGGTTTATGTTTTCCCTGGTGTCTGTGCACGTGCAATAAGTGGGTGAGCAATATGCTGTTTCGTCTTGACGTCACAACGAAACAGCTTATGACTTGTTTGAAAAACTATTCATTTCATTGACTATTGATTTCATGTGTAAAATTACGCGTCAGAACGCCCTCTGGGTGTGCCGATTGTCTGAAACCCATATAGAGTTCAAAAGGTGCAACACGCACATCCAAAACAATAAAACTGGGTGCTGGGCAGACAGGTAGTTGCAAAAGTAAACAATGAGTCCGCACACCAGAAAAATGCTCCTAAGCGATTTTAATAGTAGCTCACTACGTGTAACGTTTCGGGCCCAAGCCCTTCATCAGACACAATAAAACAATGGGGAGACACACCTCCATATATACAGCCATGCATGGTCACATGATCACATAAATCCAAATGTTGGTATATACTTCTTACATGTCTTTATCTGTTTTTTCTGATGTAATTGCTTTTTCACTTGATTGGTCCTATCATGGATATATGTGATCATGTGACCATGCATGGCTGTATATATGGAGGTGTGTCTCCCCATTGTTTTTTTGTGTCTGATGAAGGGCTTGGGCCCGAAACGTTACACGTGGTGAGCAACTATTAAAATCGCTTAGGAGCATTTTTCTGGTGTGCGGACTCATTGTTTACTTTTGAAGCCCATATAGAATCACGCCAACACATTGGCTGATGGTGCGGGCGCCGCCTCGACACTCTTACGTCGTCATATTATATTAGCGCACGCATCATTATGAAGGTATTTTTGGTGCAAAACTACTGAACGCCTGTGACAGTGAAATTTGTAGTTGTAGAGAATAGCCACACGTGTATCAGTAAATTTGAAGTCACAGAGAGAAATGCATTAAGAGTTGCAAACTTGTAGACTTTTTTTTCTCTCCCACAAACACAACACAACAGTTACACCTTCTCAAATTCTTCATTACAGGTGCACAAATCCTATTCTACAAATCACAAATTAATAAACTCGTGCGCTCACATTTTTGCTACTATTGCTGCAGTGAATATGGTGCAAAACGCATTTAAACACCCGCATCAAAAAATGTGAAGTCACAGAGAAATTTTGCTCATCCGCAAATCAGTATGTGAATTCATCAAATGAGAGTTGCACACTTGTAGAATATTTTCTTACAAATATCTTGTATGTTTTTCTAGCACAAACACAAGTACATAACTACAGCTGCTTGAATCTGCTGCAACGAATCTCTCAAACACTGTTTTTCGCTTTCAAGTGACAAGTTTCGCGCGCTCTACCTTTTGCACCATATATCTCGTTAAATGTGGAGCAAAACTGACTTGTGCATCTGTAGAAGCAGTGGGCGGAGCCGACATGAATATTCATGAGTTTCCCGGGCATGCGCGTGGAACTGCTCATTTTAGTTCACTCAGAGGTTCACTCAGAGTTTCTCAGCAGGTTTAATGGGTTATTTCAAAAAAGGTAAATATAGTTTCAGCACGAACTTAAACTACAATTGTGCATCATTTCGTAAAGTTAATAATATTTTTATTAATTTGCACGTTTTGTGCATTCGTCAATGACTGAATGATTGCAGGCATTCACTTCGTGTAGGCCTATAAAGTACAGCAAACTTTAACTCGTCGCATAAATTGCACCTTGCAAAGCTTTAAAACTGTGTATTTTACTAATTGTTATCATTTGTTGATTGCAATAAATTAAATAAACCCTCATAAATGTATCTGTGGGCTAACACTTTTTTTTTTACAAAGATATCCTGGTGTGATTGTTCGTTCATTTAAATAAGCCAAATAATTTAAGACTACACAGAAGCAAGAATGTGTTGCTTTAATACTTAAGTACAATTTGGAATAAACAAAATTGTATGGACAAAAGTGGATAAATTACTATCACGACAGAAGATGCGGAAGCAGAATGCAAGTAAACTCTTTTAATAGTGTAACACACACACACAGTCAGAGCACACACAACAGGCTTGTAACGCAGGGACAAGATGGTCAGTAATCCCGAGTGAAGTGCCGTGGTGAAGATGTGAAGAATAATCCAAACGTGAAGAACCGAGGAACCAGACTGGAAACAGGACAAGACGATGACGGGAACAGGATCACACACGGGGAGACATCAAACAACGATCTGACAAAGAGAGGAAAGTTCCGTGAGTATTTAAAGGGTGAGATGATGGGTAGCAGCTGGGGAGGTGATTGCGATCAGCTGATCGCTAATCGATCTGATGAGAGTGGAGCCGCCCACTCACGCACACCCACACATCTAACAACAGAAACACGAGACTAAAAGGAGACGATGAATATATAAACCGTGACAGTACCCCCTTCCCTAGGAACGCCTCCTGGCGGTCCCAGGCTCCCCTACCTGTCGATTGTAATCATCAATAAGGGAGTGATCCAGGATGTCCCTAGCAGGTACCCAACTTCTCTCCTCCGGACCGTAACCTTCCCAGTCCACCAAGTACTGGAATCCACGTCCCCTCCGCCTAGAGTCCAGAATACGGTTGACCGAATAAGTGGGTTCCCCTTCTACGAGACGCGGCAGGGGGGGGGGGGGGGGGACCGGGACTGGCGGATTAATGTGAGAGTGAAACACGGGTTTGATTTTAGACACATGAAAAACGGGATGAATCCTCCTGTACACTGGAGGCAAGTTGAGGCGGACTGCCACCGGACTAATGATTTTGATGACAGTAAACGGGCCAATAAATTTGGGAGCAAGTTTATTAGAGACGGAGCGGAGAGGAATATTCTTAGTAGAAAGCCACACTTTTTGACCGACGACGTATACGGGAGGCTTCGACCGGTGGCGATCGGCCTTGGCCTTGGTGCGCGCCCCCACCTGGAGTAGAGTCTCACGGGCTCTAGTCCATGTGCGGTGACACCTCTGGACGAAAGCGTGAGCGGAGGGAACCGCGACCTCGGACTTCAGACTGGGAAAAATAGGTGGCTGGTAACCTACGCTACATTCAAACGGAGACAGACCCGTGGATGACACTGGTAATGTGTTGTGGGCGTACTCCACCATAGACAGTTGTTGACTCCATGAGGAAGGGTTCTTGGAAACCATACATCGCAACACCCTTTCCAAATCTTGGTTGGCTCTCTCGGTTTGGCCATTGCTCTGGGGATGAAACCCTGAGGACAGACTAACGGTCGCTCCCAGTAACCTACAAAACTCTCGCCAAAATTTGGACACAAACTGGGGTCCTCTGTTGGAGACCACGTCTATCGGGAGGCCATGTAAGCGAAAGACGTGATCAACGACTGTCAACGCTGTCTCCTTAGCTGAAGGTAATTTGGGCAATGGAATAAAGTGTGCCGCCTTCGAGAATCGGTCCACCACAGTTAAAACAACCGTGTTACCCTGGGAGGGTGGGAGGGCGGTGATAAAATCTAGAGCGATATGGGACCAGGGTCTCGAAGGGACAGGCAGCGTTTGGAGTAACCCATCCGGGGGTCGATTGGAAGTCTTACCAGTGGCACAAACCGAGCAAGCCAAAACAAAACTGTGAATATCACGAGCCATGAGTGGCCACCAGAACCGTTGCTTGACTAAAAAACTAGTGCGATTAACTCCTGGATGACAAGCCACGTTGGAGCAATGACCCCACTGAATAACGTCAGACCGTAATCCCTCCGGCACAAATAAACGATTCGGTGGACCACCGGGCGGAGGCCTTACCCCTTCTAGGGCCGTTCTGACCCTCGATTCGACCTCCCATACAAGTGTGGAGATGAATAGATTCTCCGGTAAAATGCACTCGGGAGTAGACGGGCGTTCGGAGCGATCAAAAATGCGGGTTGAATGTTTTTAGAACCCGGGCGGTACGAGAGAGTAAAATCAAAACGTCCGAAAAAAAGTGCCCACCGAGCCTGCCTGGAGTTCAATCTTTTAGCAGTTCTGATGTATTCCAAATTCTTATGATCAGTCCAGACGATAAAAGGTACCCCTGACCCTTCTAACCAGTGACGCCACTCCTCCAACGCTAACTTGACTGCCAACAACTCTATGTTACCAATGTCATAATTACGTTCGGCAGGGGATAGGCGGTGTGACAAAAACGCGCACGGATGCATCCTGTCGTCTGTGGGAGAACGCTGGGATATCACTGCACCTACCCCCACCTCTGACGCATCGACCTCCACCACGAACTGACGTGATGTATCAGGGGCAATGAGGATGGGAGCCGAAACGAAGCGGCTCTTTAGTTTGGCAAACGCTGCCTCAGCAGCGTCTGACCACCTGTACGTAGTTCTAGGGGAGGTCAAGGCAGTCAGAGGAGCGGCCAGTTGGCTGAAATTACGAATAAACCGCCGGTAAAAATTGGCGAACCCCAGAAACCTCTGTAGGGCCTTACGGGATTCTGGACTTGGCCAATCTACCACAGCCTTAACCCTCTCAGGATCCATGCGAATTCCCTCAGTCGACACAATGAATCCTAAAAATGGAACAGATTGTGCATGAAAGACGCATTTCTCCGCCTTGACAAAAAGCCCATTCTCTAGCAACCTCTGAAGCACTCGTCGGACGTGCTGAACGTGTTCCTGGAGAGAAGATGAAAATATCAATATGTCATCCAGGTAAACATATATGAACTGGTCAACCATATCTCTCAGCACGTCGTTGACGAGTGCCTGGAAGACTGCTGGGGAGTTGGACAACCCGAAAGGCATGACCAAGTATTCAAAGTGCCCCCTGGGGGTGTTAAAAGCAGTCTTCCATTCATCCCCCTCCCTAATGCGAACCAAATGATAAGCGTTTCTTAAGTCCAATTTAGTGAAGATAGATGCTCCCTGCAACCTCTCGAAGGCTGAAGACATCAACGGCAAAGGATAGGTATTCTTTACCGTGATGCTGTTCAACCCTCGGTAATCAATACAAGGTCGCAGTGATCCATCCTTCTTCCCCACAAAAAAGAACCCCGCCCCCGCTGGAGAAGAGGAAGGGCGGATAAACTTAGTTGCTAGAGAATCAGAAATATATTTCTCCATAGCCTCCCTCTCCGGGACGGAGAGCGAATATAACTTGCCTTTAGGCGGAGACTTACCTGACAATAACTCTATGGCACAATCATAGGGACAATGCGGAGGGAGAGAAGCAGCCCGAGACTTACTGAACACTTCCTTCAGGTCTAGGTACTCTGCGGGCACGTTTGATAAATCCACTGCCTCCTCCTGAAACATAGAGACAGCAACAGACGAACCAGCAGACACGAGACAGGACTCAGAACATTTACTACTCCACTCCAACACAGATCTTTGCTGCCAGTCAATTCTAGGGTTATGTTTAATGAGCCAGGGGTGTCCTAAGACAACAGGTGCGAGTGGAGAGTCCAGTATGTAGAAGGAAAGTGTCTCGATGTGGTTGCCTGAAGTAGTGAGTCCGACTGGTCCGGTGATGAGGGAGATGGTGGGAAGGTCTTGACCGTTGAGTGCATGTACAGATATCCTACTGGTGAGAGGGAATCTGAAATTTACGAGCAAATGAATGGTCCATAAAGTTACCTTCCGCCCCTGAATCCACCAGTGCTTGACAGTCCTGCTTGTGTACTGACCATCTTAGTCTTACCGGGAGGAGCGTAGATGTGGATGAGGTCTTCTCGGCGGAGATCCCACCCGACAGTAGCCTCATACTTACTGCCGGGCTTGGCCTTTTACCGGACAACTATAGGCAAAGTGTCCCGCGGCCCCGCAGTAAAGGCAGAGGCCTTGGGATCTCCGCCTTTCCTTCTCCTCCCGGGAAAGCCGAGCTCGCCCTACCTGCATGGGCTCGTGATCGTAGGTAGGGCTGACCGCGCTCCCGCCACTGGACCGCTGGCTCTCAGTACCCTCCGGAACCCGGCTGTGTAGAGTCCGACGTTCGCTTCTGGTCAGTCGTGCGTCTACTCGAAGCGCTAGGTCCACAAGTCCATTCAAAGACGTGGGCAGGTCCAGGACGTAGATCTCCTTTTGAACGCGGTCAGCCAGCCCATGCAGGAACATGTCCCACTGCGCCTCCTCGTTCCAGTGACACTCAGCTGCCAGGGTCCTGAACTGAATAGAGTAATCAGACACCGATCTCTCTTCCTGTTTGAGTTCCGCGAGCATCCTTGCCGCCTCTCTCCCCGCGACCGCGCGGTCAAACACTCTTTTCATCTCGGCGGCGAGTGTCAGGAACGAGGCGCAGCATGGATTCCCCAGAGAGCGGCTTTCCCAGTCAGTAATGTCAGCACGAATGCCACCTTGGCGGGTTCGTGTGCAAAGGTCCGAGGCTGCAACGAGAAGTGCATGGAACAACGGTTCAAAAAGGCTCTACAATAGCTGAGCTTACCGTCATAGGGTTGCGGGACTGGTAGTCGAGGCTCTGACTGGGATGCGCCCTCTGATGGTCCGGGGGGAACGGCTGGTGCGGGTGGCGCAGTGGGAGCTCGTAGCTGTTGTACTTGCTGGGTGAGCTCGGACACCTGCGTTACCAGCGCCTGGACGGCGCGCGCCGTATCATTAAGGTTTCTTTCTTGACTGTCCATACGCTGAAGACTGGACTGGACGAATCCTTCCAACGTCGGAGATTCACCTGCTGCTTCCATCGTTGGTCAGATCGTTCTATCACGACAGAAGATGCGGAAGCAGAATGCAAGTAAACTCTTTTAATAGTGTAACACACACACACAGTCAGAGCACACACAACAGGCTGGTAACGCAGGGACAAGATGGTCAGTAATCCCGAGTGAAGTGCCGTGGTGAAGATGTGAAGAATAATCCAAACGTGAAGAACCGAGGAACCAGACTGGAAACAGGACAAGACGATGACGGGAACAGGATCACACACGGGGAGACATCAAACAACGATCTGACAAAGAGAGGAAAGTTCCGTGAGTATTTAAAGGGTGAGATGATGGGTAGCAGCTGGGGAGGTGATTGCGATCAGCTGATCGCTAATCGATCTGATGAGAGTGGAGCCGCCCACTCACGCACACCCACACATCTAACAACAGAAACACGAGACTAAAAGGAGACGATGAATATATAAACCGTGACAATTACATTTGGTACAACTGGGTTACTGTAAATGAGGAAAAAACACATAACATTCTTTTACAGAATATAATAAGCAACCAATTTGATGTTCTAAAAGAATTATATTTACAAATATACATACTGGCAAAATAATGTAACTCTATTTTTTTTATGTTTTGGTTGCAAGGTGTGCTTGTGCTGGCTTTGATATAATAATATATAGGCTACACTACTGTTCAATAGTTTGGTATTAGTAAGGTTCTAGGTAGGGTACCAAGACTACATTTATCTGAAAAACAGTAATATTGTGAAACATTATAAATATGTGAAAGTTTTCTATTTTAATGTTTTAAAGAAATGTATTGTGATGGCAGAGCTCATTACTCTAGATTTCAGTGTCACACGAGCCTTCAGAAATCATTCTAATACTGATTTGCTGCTCAAGAATCATTTCTGATTATGATCACAGTTGAAAATGGTGGTGCTGCTTAATGAAGTGTGGAAATCATTATGGAGCATATATTTCCAGGATTGTTTTATGAATAGCAAGTACAAAAGAACAAAATTTGTTTAAAATTATTATTTTTTTGTAACATTATAAGTGTCTTTGCTGTCATTTGTGATCAATTTAAGGTCACCTTGACCTTGCCTGCTATAAAAGTATACATTTTTTTTAAATCATAGTGATTCCAAACTTTTGTCATGCAAATCTTAAGTGATGAAAATGATGAGAATGTCATGTTTTAACATCGATCCAACAAAGTTTAAAGGTTTCATTTTTCAAGAGTTCAAGTCAGAAATGCCTCTAATTGAAGCCCAATTAAGAACACACATGTTTATAGAACTTTATGACTTTTAAAACATGTTGTTGAATGAGTGTTTGTTGTGCAACAAAATAGATCATGCATGTGTATCATTGCTCATCATTGTGTATCATCCAGGCACACAGTGCAACACATAAGCTCAAAGAAATAACATGACAAAGAGAAACATCAGTGTAGGGTGCAAAATGTTTATTAGGACACTGATATGTTTGTGGAGTTATTTCCCAGAGATTATTGCCAGAGATGACATAGTTTTAAAGCTTCATAAGGTAAGGTATCAGAAGAGCTTAGCAATAAATAAATTAAATGGTAATGGTTAATGTATTTAGGAATATTCTATATCTGCTCTTCTTTTGGAAATAAGTGTTGCTGTAATCATTCAGGTGTTCTGGAATTACTGGTTTTACAGTAAAAGTGGAACCTGTGATATTTTTTTGTAAATTTATATTTTGTTTGTAAATTTTTTTAAATATTTTTATTGCAGTGAGATTCAACAAATGATAACAAAAGACAGCTTTAAATCATTGCAATGTAAAAAGGAAAAGTACAACGAAATGAACGAGTTGAAGTTTGCTGTACTTTATAGGCCGACACGAAGTGAATGCCTGCAATCATTCAGTCATTGACGAATGCAAAAAAACGTGCAAATTAATAAAAATATTATTAACTTTACGAAATGATGCACAATTGTAGTTTAAGTTTGTGCTGAAACTATATTTACCTTTTTTGAAATAACCCATTAAACCTGCTGAGAAACTCTGAGTGAACCTCTGAGTGAACTAAAATGAGCAGTTCCACGCGCATGCCCGGGAAACTCATGAATATTCATGTAGGCTCCGCCCACTGCTTCTACAGATGCACAAGTCAGTTTTGCTCCACATTTAACAAGATATATGGTGCAAAAGGTGGAGCGCGCAAAACTTGTCACTTGAAAGCGAAAAACAGTGTTTGAGATTCAAGCAGCTGTAGTTATGTACTTGTGTTTGTGCTAGAAAAATATACAAGATATTTGTGAGAAAATATTCTACAAGTGTGCAACTCTCATTGGATGAATTCACATACTGATTTGCGGATGGACAAAATTTCTCCGTGACTTCACATTTTTTGATGCGGGTGTTTGAATGCGTTTTGCACCATATTCACTGCAGCAATAGTAGCAAAAATGTGAGCGCACGAGTTTATTAATTTGTGATTTGTAGAATAGGATTTGTGCACCTGCAATGAAGAATTTGAGAAGGTGTAACTGTTGTGTTGTGTTTGTGGGAGAGAAAAAAAAGTCTACAAGTTTGCAACTCTTAATGCATTTCTCTCTGTGACTTCAAATTTACTGATACATGTGTGGCTATTCTCTACAACTACACATTTCACTGTCACAGGCGTTCAGTAGGTTTGCACCAAAAATACCTTCATACATCATCTGCTCCTCAGATTTCTCTGCCGAAAAAGGAAGCTTGTCGGCAGCGTGAGGATCTTGGCAGCGAACGCAGTGTCTCGTTCCCTATTCAGAGAACATAGGTTACACCAGTAACCAGAGACGTTCTCTTTCATAGGTTCACTCAACGCTGCGTCCTCACTCAACCGTTTAAAAAATACAGAGTAGGTACTGGTATCGGATAAAACCCAACCGATACCCAACCCTACTCGGAGTCGACTCTTACGTTTGAAAGACAATAACTTTATATACGGTGCACTTTCAGATTAAAAACTTTGCAGGATGTTTTCATTCACTTAGAGCTATGTTACACACTACATGAAAGGTCATTTTCAAAAATCCATAATAAGGGCACTTTAAGGGTGAGCGAAAACGCACTGTTCTTGTGTCTGTCCCTTTAAATGCAAATGAGCTTCTGCTCCTGACACAGGGGGCGGAGCTACAACGGCTCATGTCCTTTTACCTCACACAGAAATGCACTGAAATAGAAAAATTTAAAAATTTAAATGTGTGTACCGTAAAAAAAAATTTAAACCGGAGTCAGAAAGATGGAGAGACTCAAGAAGAAGTGACAACATGTAGACAACATTTCTGAATGGTTAGTTGATGAATTTATGTAGCTTATGTGTAGTTATCTTCTAGTCATTGATTAGCATATTCTGTCATGATAATCTATAAATTGTGTTCCTGGGGGCGGGGTTTATGTACATTTTAGGGTTAGTGATGTCACCAACCCGGGAGGAATGTAATTTAGTTCCTACCAGCCGTTTGTTGTAGTCCTTAAAAAGCGATTTCTTTAAAAGAAAATATCTCCCTTTGATTTGAGCTTTGAGCGTTGTAACTTTGCAGATGTTGTTTATGCTCAAACAGCAACATTACACACTAACTAAAGTTAAAAAAGTGAAATCATAATCAACCACCCCTTTAAGGATTCACAGAGCCAAACCAGTGGCAGAGAAATCACACATGGCCCAGACGGCTGGATCCATGCATTGACCTAGTCTACTATTACACTTGCACAACGTGTCACACACTTAAATGATATTGATACCAACCACTGTCTCAGCACAAGTCTACTGGAGCATCGAGTCTAGAGTCGTCTGACTCCTCTCTCTCTGCACAGGGATAATTTACCAGGTTTATAGTGTATAAGTGTCATGAGAGGATTCATCCTCGGCTTTGTTTCTGTATTTCCTCACGTGTTTTGTGGGTGTGCGCGACGTTGATCAGCAATGCTTATTGCTCGTCGTCACCTGATTTAAGGTACAATATGTACGTTTTTGCTGCCGTTTTTGAGGGCGCATTTTCAAAACAATAATAAAGCTTGATGACGCTATGAAGGAGAGTGGAACGATGGGAGATGACGTTTTTACCATCCAGAGATGTATGGAATTCACAAATCATTTAAATTATATATCAGCTAATAAATTCGTTTTTGTATTACCTATACATTTGATCACACTATTTTATGTCATCGTAATGAATTAGCTGCAAGGATCATGAATTTAATGCTATATTCGCCTGTTACTAATATGAGACTATTTGTGAAATGATTTGGTGGGTTAATGCTACGCAGTTTTACACGTTTAAAACAATCATACTAAAAGTCAATTTGAACGAACCCACACTATTAAGTAATCGCTAAATATTTTTGTGCAACTCAAACTGTATTTAATTTCACTGCCATAAACTTGGTCACCAGACTTGATAAAAAGCGTTACTAAAGTTCAAACAAAGTGAAATATAAATAAATAACATACATTTGCTTACCTGTCTATGAAAACACATGCGAGAGCAGAGTCCAAGTTTGTAGTTAAGCACTCCATCTTAAAAAAACACCACACCGCCTTGTTTTATTTCTCAGTTTTATGTTTACGTTTTTTTGGATTTTCTGTACTCGCCAAACGCCCATCAATAATCGTGAACAATGATGACTGAACGACAAAACAGCGGCGCGCAAGATACTGTATCATAGTTATATATACATAGATACCTCATTAGCGGCTCACGTATAGTGGCCCATAGAAACGGCAGCTAATGAGGCATCTGTGTATTATATCTATGGTTTCTACAAGCAGAAACTGAGGATAGCGCAGATATTACATCATTGATAGACAACAATGACAAGGGACGAGCCATTATTTAAAACTGGAATTTCTCTGGATTTACAAATCCATGGGAACTTTTGGGATAATCTAAGTACACAACTGCATAAAATACATATCCCACTATGAAAGTGTTTTTTGTATATTTGATTACATCTTACATATTGTACCTTTAATGCGACACCTGCACGCTATTACTTCTCCATTTATGAGCAGCCCCTTCGTGTGTTGTCTTTGTCGGATCGTTCTCGTTGACTGTGGTGTTTGTTCCTGTGGTGTTTTGATCTCTCCTGTTTCCAGTTGGATTTACCCATCTTGTTTTCCCCTTGCTCCTAGCCATCATCCATCAGACATTCTGCCTTCATCTCTGTTGCCATCTATTTACCCCACTGCAGTTATTGCCTGCCAAGCTTCATCATAATCTTCATCATCAAGACATTTGGATTACCTTTTCTGTTCTGTCTGTATATTTTCTGTTTTCTTTATTAAACTTCATTCATTCTATTTCCTGCATCTGTGTCCACTATTTACCATAACATAACGATCCGACCATCAACATGGACAGAAACCCAGAAGTTCCTCGCTCCTCAGGATTCCCATCTCGCCCAACAAAGACGAGGTCACCAGATCGACCGGGCAAGTGATCGAAGTCTTGGGAGCACAATTTACCGAACTCCCCTCCCTTGTCCATCGAATATCATCTCGAGATGAGTCCCCTGCACCGACACCACTACTGCCGTCCCCACTTGAGTCTACTCTACTCACCGTATAACGGTCAGAACCTCAGATCAACCCTCCAGCATCCTATTCGGGTGAGCCAAATTACTTCAGGGCGTTTTTGTCTCAGTGCTCTCTGGCTTTTTCTCTGCAGACATCTGCATTTCCCACCGAGCAATCTAATGTGGCCTATGTTATTTCACTACTGACCGGTCTGGCATGTCTGTGCGGTACGGCAGTATGGGATCAGAGACATCCATGTTGTGCCTCATTCCAGTCCTTTACTGATGAACTACAGAAGGTTTTTGACCGCTAGTCCCACTCACAGGACTATTCCATCGAATTCTGGACGCTGGCTGCCAGTTGCAACTGGAACGAGGAGGCGCAGTGATTATTCCTGCATGTGTTGGTTGACCGCATCAAAGGTTGTGCACTCACTAGGGCTGTGCAATATAGCTAAAAAATGATCACGATATAATGCTTCATATCGTTCGGTATCGATAATTATTGACATTTTTTATAACCTTTTTTTTAAAGACAAGTAGAAAAGTTTGAATTTAAAACACTGTTTTTTTTTTATCTATCCACATTATTAAGGCAAACAAAAAAAATATATTAGTTTTAGGAGTCATAAACGAAATTAAAACAAAATATTTCAACAAAAATATTTTTTTTATGCCTTATATTAAGATAAAAAAAAGTGTTAAAGAAACTCTTGACCTTAAATAAAATGTTAAAAAATGTGTGCAATGTTAAAGTCAAACTTTGAGGTAGATCAACATCTGAAATAAGTAGGGGTGTAATAGTTCACAAAATTCACAAATCTTTTTAAAGTATTTATCAAAATATATATATATATATATTTAAATAAGTGTTTGTTTACCTACATGTTGAAACTTCTAGTTTTTATAAATGGGGGGTAATCTTTGGAAGGATGAAAAAATTATGTTTTGGTCATCACATTAAAAGTAACATTTAAATATGATAATATTTGAGTTTTGAAGTGGAAAAAGATGTGTGCCAACTTGAAAGCATTTTACTATTCCTGACAAACTTTCATGGTTACAGTTAGTGTTGCTGATCTGTGGAATTAAAGCCTATAACTAGTTCATTCATGGCACACTGTTTCTCCTGGTTTGCACGTCAGCGCTGTTTGATCTGTTAATAATGGAGAAATTTAAATGCTTCTCACTAGATCTCGCAGCGATGTTATTACTTCAGTGGCGAATTCAAATGCTTTCTTCATTGGATCACTTAGCGCTGTGTAACAGTGTCGCTTGATCAAGTTCAGCTCACGCTGCATTGGTCCAAACTGAAGCACAAAATAATGAGCAGCGCCGCTTTGTTCCGCTTTCATTACGTTTGCCATTTGATGTTGAGCAACGTTGTGGTGGTCACGCCATCTTTAACTTCGCAGTCCACTTACGAATCACGGTCGAATGGAACGCACCTTCAGTCGGCATGATGTGGAGAGCGCAGTTCATGGTTGCATAACAACGACAGACAGCACGGGACCGCAAGCGCTTTGGAAAGGAGGAGGAACCGTTTTTAGACACGATTTGTGAAGATGTAAGATCTACGGGCGATGAGCACGCATTTTAATGAAAATATCTAGCACTATATCGAACATTTTATATATCGTTACTGACAATGATGTAGCGTCGATAAATACTGATACCGTTTTATCACCCAGCCCTATTCTGGATTTACCCAAGTCTTTTGATGGACTGCTGGATCTCGCTATCCAAGTGGACGCATGTCTTCACCATCATCTCCAGGTCATCAGGCATGCTCCTGTCCAGTAAAAGAGAGAGCCCACCAGTAGTTCAGACGTTACTGATGGTTAAAGCTGTCCAACATTCTTTTCCCATCAATTGTCCCCTGAGGAACGAAATTATGACATTGATAATCTTGAGTTGGTGGCTATCAAGTTGGCCACTCCTCAGTGGGGTCATTGGTTAGAAGGTTCTGGGGTATCTTTCATCATCTGGACTGATCATTAAAATCTTGAATACATTCGCTCGACCAAACATAGCAACTCCAGGCTTGCCCCGTGTTTTGTTTGTTTTTTTTGCTTTGATTTTTCCATCTCGTATCGTCCCGGTTCTAAGAACATCAAGAAGCCGGACGCCTTGTCTTGTATTTCGATCGTTATGAGTGACTAATCTCTCCTGAACTTATCGTCCCTACCAAATTGATGCCGGTGGCGGTGACCTGGGAGATTAAGTGAAAGGTCCGCACAGCCTTACAAGGGGTAACAGCCTTCGCCAAAAATCCCACTGGGTTGGTTGTTTGTGCTCGTCCAGATGTTCTGTTAGTGCCATTCCTCCAGAATTGCCTGTCACCCTGGAGTTGGTCACACCCTAGCTCTAGTTAGACAGAGATTTTGGTGGTCATCTATGGCATGATGTTTGTCTATGCCATGATGTTTGTCAATTTGTGGTCTGTTCGGTCTGTGCTGTTTCCAAAGCTTCCAGTTTGCGCTCAGTGGGACTTCTTCCGCCTTCGATGCCTTTGAAACCCTGGTCCCATATTGCCCTTGATTTTGTTACAACCCTCCCCCACTCTCAGGGATTTACTGTCATCTTGACAGTAGTGGACTGGTTCTCGAAGGTAGCACATTTCATCCCTCTTCCCAAATTAACATCTGCTAGAGAGACAGCGACTGCTGTCGTTGATCACGTCATTCGTATTCATGTCCTCCTGACAGACGTGGGCTCCGACAGGGGGCCCAAATTCGTCTCCAAAAAGTGGAAGGAGTTTTGCAATGAACTGGGAGCCACTGTCAGTCTTACCTCTGGGTTTCATCCCCAGAGCAAAGGGCAGGCAGGCAAATCAGAACCTGGAGAGGGAATTACAATGTTTGGCTTCCCACAATCCCTCTTCTTGGAGTCAGCAGCACACGTGGGTGGAGTACACAGACAACTCTTTACCAGTGTCATCCACAGGCCTATCTTTGTTTCAGACTAGTTTAGGTTACCAGCCGCCTCTTTTTCCTGTCCTGAAACCTGAAGTTGCACCCCTTCTGCCCATGCGTTTATCCAGAGGTGCCATCGCACCTGGATGAGAGCCACTCAGCCTGAGGCTAAAGTGGGACACCGCACCAAGGCCCAAGCCGATCGCCACCGCTCTAAGCTCCCTGTCTACATAGTAGGTCAAAAAGAGTGTCTTTCTTTCAAAACATGAAACCATGCAAAACATGTAACTTGTGATAGACACACATATGTGCAGCACAGAGTTGTCTTGTTGTACAGTCTGGTTCCAATCACAAAGCAGAGCTTCACCGAAATGCAGTTTTGAGTCCGGAAAATTTACGGGTGTGAGTTTGATTAAAGAATGTGGTTGTTGTTGCCATAAATAACTGAACTGTGTGTAAACATAACTGTATTAAAGACTCAAATACAGCACTGACAACTGTATTCTTATGCTGTGTGAATGTGACCTCTGTGTCTGAAGAAAGTATGCATAAAATGAGATCTTACCACACATAGCCTAAATAACTAAAGAAAATAAACATTATTATTACTACCCTTCAGTCAAATTATGAGTTGCAAACATAAATGACAACTTTAACTTGTCAGTGCTGGCAAGTGACCATGGTATAAGCAGGATAATCCATGGCTAGGTGAGCATTACACTATTGTAATCTATATACATGTCTACAAGCAAGATATGTGTTGATTAACATCCAGATTTCCTTAATTTGCTTCCTTTTTGGAACATTTGATTCACGGGAAGCAAGGGAAGAGACATTGTTATACACTTGCCTCTGTTTATCTTCCAGCACTTCTCAGAGTGCATGATTTCCTAAGAAAACAAGCATACACGTTGATTTAGATCATACTAAGTTGTTTTTGGAGCTATCTGGCTATTTACATAACATCTAAATCAAGCTGTGCCCCAAAAACCTCATTCATTCCTTATCAAAACATTGTAAGTCCAAGATAACTTAAACTGTTCAAAGAGAAGTGGCCTCACTCTTCTCCGGTGAAGGCCCTTCTACTCTGCGTATTTAAGTCATCCAGCACTCCATTATATGGCTCTCTCAGGAGAGTCAGTACAGTGCCTCTTTATCTCTCTCCTCACCTTCTCCTCTATAAAAAACAAATTGTGCAGCAGGCAAGAGCATCATCAACATGCACAGTGTGCTCGCTGTCATGCAGATAGCCCTTCTTTTTGGTAATGGAGAGAACAGATCGATAAAGAACTGGAACTGGTGCAGACGCACAGGGGCCTGTGTGGTTGGCCCTAATCCTGATGAATAATGTGGCTGTCATAATAGCAGGCAGAATGCAATGCTGCGTCTTAGCAGAGTGATGAATAGCCTGTCAGCTCAAGTACTGACATTGTCACACATAAAGGCATGAACGAATGACTGTGCAATGCAAAATATATAAATTCCGTTTGTACAACATTAGCATCTAACATGCAACTACAATTTTAGTAAAATTTTAGTTTAGATGGTCTGCAGAAACCACATAAAATATGCATTTATTTAAATAATAATTGACAAATAGTAGCATTCGCTGCTGAGGTGTTCAGTTGACCATGTCTTCACATTGGCATGGCTTTTGTCTGTGTTTGTTCTGGGAGGAAACACACACACACACACACACACACACACACACACACAAAAAAAAAAAAAAAAAAAATCCGTCCCTGCCTACAGAAATTTAAATGAGTTTGATTCTGGGCTGCCTTATCTATGAATGTAAGGGGATAGAATAGATTTAGGATTTATTACTTCCAAGCCTAAATGTCTCCTGTTGACACACAATCCAAGAACCCACTTCTTATCCAACTCAGCCTATCTCTAGTGAAGTGCTCAAACAGACATTTTGATTTTTGTTGAGAATAGAATTAGAAAGAAATAATAACATGATAAAACTGACACAAACAGATTGTTTGACAAATGGCATGTTTGGGAATGTGATGGAGATGTGCCTTTTGATTTTGCTAACATATAGATAGGGTAATATTTGTTTTTCAAAAATCTCATTCTTGGAAATCCTGAAGTGTGAGAGTGATAAGAGGCCTGGCCATCATACAATTTCCATTATGGTTTATAGAGGACAAGAGGAGATTAATCTTTGATTTGTCTGAATCAAAGATTTATCATTTAGATTTATTTGAAACATATTATTATGAGAAAGCATTTTGCACATTATGGCACAAATAAATAATAATCAGTGTTGGTGTTAAATGGGTATGAAGTTGACATGAAATCACAACCCCACCCCCGTCTCAGTAACAGACCAGATTCGGATCAGCAGCACATTAAGAGAAAACTTAATGCTACGCTCTGATTGACAGGCTTCCAATGCAG
Source organism: Gila orcuttii (assembly GCA_026230005.1). Lineage (NCBI taxonomy): Eukaryota > Metazoa > Chordata > Actinopteri > Cypriniformes > Leuciscidae > Gila > Gila orcuttii. The sequence continues at coordinate 412,922 of JAPDVR010000018.1, forward strand.
TGTTCACTGCTCCCTATTCCTAAAGCACGTTTACTTCATTTGACAAAATGCATTCAATCTGAACACCCAGCAATGTCATCAGTCATGTAATGACTTCCAAGTGCATTTATATAAATACAAAATGATTCATTTTATTATCTTTTATTAATTTGACTCTCCCAGGCTCAGGGAATAGGCAGCAGTGAACATCTTTTTCACCTATAATGAGATTGCACCCCTTGTTGTGAATAGTTTATCAATTTATATATATATATATATACAGTGATGGTCAGAATTATTTGTCCCCTTGGTAAATATGATCAAAAATGGCTGTAAATAATAAATCTGCATTGTTTATCATTTTGATATTTTAAAAGGACCTTTTATTGAAGTAAAATAATTGAAAGAGAGGGGGAGGGATCACATTATGAATTAAATGTTTTTCTCCAAAACACATTGGGAACAGTTATTTGCTCCCTTTTATTAAATACTTTTTGCAACCTCCTTTTTCCAAGATAACAGCTCTTATCCTATAGTCTTCTCATATAATGCCTGATGAGTTTGGAGAACAGCTGACCAGAGATCAGAGCCCATTCCTCCAGACAGAATCTCTCCAGATCCTGCAGATTCCCAGATCCATGTTGGTGCTTCTTCTCATCAGTTCAGCCCACTCATTTTCTATAGGGTTCAGGTCAGGGACTGGGATGGCCATTGCAGATGCTTGGTTTTGTGTTCAGTGACCCATTTTTGTTTTGATTTTGATGTTTGTTTTTGGATCATTGTCCTGTTGGAAGATCCAAACATGGCCCGTTATAAGATTTCTAGCACAGGCTGTCAGGTTTAGATTTTTTATCTGTCGGTATTTGATCGAATCCAAGATGCCATGTATCTGAACAAGATGTCCCACAGCATTAAAGATACAGCAGAGTATTTCATTTTACACATGGGGTACTTTTTTATCCCTGTATGAACCAAACCCATATTAACCTCTTAACTTTCGCCAGTGCATCGGCGCACTGAATAGTTTTTTTTTTTTATTTAGTTCAAATTTACTATCAGATTTAATGTTATACCTTGACAAACTATACATCATTAAAAAGATATAAGACTCAAGATTCAGTATTTGACCACTATTGTATTCTGAGAAACTTATAGTGACAGTTATGTCTTAATTTGTGTCAGGAGTTATGAAATGAAAAAATGAGTCGATACCTTTAATATGAATTATGAGCGTCAGCTGGTCCATTCATAAAAAACACTCCTGCTGTCGTCATGACAGCGATTCACAAAACAACGTCCCTCAGGGCTTTAGCTCAAAAATGTGCAGACTTGGAGAAATATTGATATATTCTCATAGATTCACATCATATTTCTATAGACAGGAATAATATTTATTGAATTTATACCCAAATGCGTCGATGTAATCATTATGATCGCTTCTTACTAAGATGTGCTGTGTTTTCAATTAATACCAATAGCCTGAGGGCGCTATATGCACAATAACAGTCCATATATGGATCATGAAGAAGACCCATAGTCATGTGACATTCCAGGCGACACCTCGATACAGAAAGTAGCTGACAGAGATCGCTGTAACATGCAGATAAAGATGTTTTGAAGACAATAAACATGATTGCAATGATATTTGAGTTACCTGTGTTCTTCAAGCCATGCTAGGTATTTCATAATAATAGATTATATTTATAATGTAATGCTAATCGATATAGATTTCATCATCGTGCAGAACACTATAAATAATAAATTTTCTGTCGGATTTTTTTTTTTAATCTGAAGCCACATTAGATCACAGAAGATTATTTAAAACACTCGACTTGCGTTATAATGTAAGTTTGGAGCACAAACATGGTTTTAATCTCATAAATGGTCGTGTATTGATGGTGTGCTAAGCTAACATGCTAGCTAGCCCAGGTGCACCTGCCACCAGCAGTTATTGTTTTATGATTTTTTTCTAAATAGGAATGCTTGCTGAAATGTTTCAGTGCATTTGATACCAGTTTCAAATATTTAGTGAGAACTTTGATAAAAGAAATTAGGGTTTGAAACCCTATGAATAGCCTGTGAATAGCCAGTCGTTAGTAGCTATAATGCAGACAAAAGAAATGCATATTTAGAGCCATAACCAGTCTGGAGAGGTGTAAATGTGTGCAGGGGAGACTGACACTGAATGGGGCTCGTTTGCACCACAAAACAATAGAGACAATAGACTGAATAGATGACTCAAAAGATGACTAAACATCAGTTTGCATTTTAGAGTCTAATCAAAATAAAGTAATTTGACATGATCTTGAAAAACATTTAACTAAATACAGAGTTTTAGACTTATCATTTTCAGATTTTAAATATAAAATGGTCACACATATGGCTTTAGCTGCAGTGCATTTCTAGATTGCTCCAGGGCCAACTTCAATTTTAATTTATGAAGATGTTTCATAAAAATAAATTTCTAATAACTTTACAAAACTTTGAAGCTATTTTAAAAAAAAAAAATCATTATGACAATAATTTATTCTACATTTACAATAAACTACCAGGTGTCAGCTTTCAAATGAGATCATACTTGTGCTTTTAGTGCAAAGGGTTCATGAACTGTATCTGTTTCAGTTTGGGTATGTCATTTCTGGGGATTTTTCAAAAGTGGGCTTGCAGCTTAACAGGTTAAGTGTTTGCTGTTAAAACACTTTTTGTTTCTCCAACCCGCCAGGCCGCCTGTTCCTGAGTCTGAGCCTGTTCCTGTTCCTGAGCCCGTTCCAGAGTCTGAGCCCGTTCCAGAGTCTGAGCCCGTTCCAGAGTCTGAGCCCGTTCCAGAGTCTGAGCCCGTTCCTGAGTCTGAGCCCGTTCCTGAGTCTGAGCCCGTTCTTGAGTCTGAGCCCTTTCCTGAGTCTCAGCCCGTTCCTGAGTCTGAGCCCGTTCCTGAGTCTGAGTCTGAGCCCGTTCCTGAGTCTGAGTCCGTTCCTAAGTCTGAGTTTGGGCCCGTTCCTGAGTCTGAGCCCGTTCCTGAGTCTGAGCCTGAGTCTGAGCCTGTTCCTGAGCCTGTTCCTGAGTCTGAGCCGGTGTCTGCGCCTGTGTCTTCAGACAAGATGGCCGACTCTACGCCTGTGTCTTCGGACAAGATGGCTGCCTCTACACCTGTCTACGTCTGTGTTTTCGGACAAGATGGCTGCCTCTACGCCTGTGTCTTCGGACAAGATGGTCGACTCTACGCCTGTGTCTTCAGATAAGATGGCCGCCACTACCCCTGAAGCGTCGTATCCGCCCTGGCCCCCTGAAGCATCATATCCGCCCTGGTCCCCTGAACCGTTGGTGCCTACCTGGCCGCCTGCTCAGCCTGCTCCGCCCTGGACGCCTGCTTCGCCTTCTCTCCACTGTCGTCGCTCCTCCGTTTATGCTTCCGCATCTCCGTGAGAGATACGAGACCGGTGCGTCGCGCAGGTGGCGCTCATCAGTAATCACGTCCTGCTCGCCACATACCCCCATCGCCACTCGCAGGCCGGGGGGTACCCACGAGACTGCGCTCTACTCCACCACATCCACAGGGGGGACCCAGAGAGGGGAGAGAGAAAAAAAAGAAACACAAAAAAATCTTGGTCCGGTTCCCACAACGCGCTGCCATCTGGTCCTCCACCAGATGGGCGATCTTCTCTGTGGTGCTTGACGGTGGCACTGGATAGCCCTCGGTGGACGGCTCGAAACTTCACCACCGCCTGGTGGACGGCGGCGGCTCCTCCAGGTTCGGGCAGAAGGCAGCAGTCCCCCGTTCCCTGCTCCTCCCCTTCATGGTGGATGGCAGCAGGCTCCGGCCCGTGGCGAACGGCCCCGACTCCTCCACTCCCTCACGGACGGCAGCCGCCCATCCAGCACCCAGGCGGCCGGCAGCGAGCTTGACTGTCACCCCGGCAACTCACTCCAGCGCACCGCCTCGAGCGTCCATGGCGACGGACTCTGCTCACCATGCTCGATGGCACCGCGGATTCCCCACAGTGGCAAGGGCTCTCTGACAGCGCGTTCCTCCTTCTTCCCGGGTTTCGGTACCAGTGTAACGGAGTTTAGATGTTATGGGAAGAAGGAGGCGGGAACTGGCGAACATTTAAATAATTTTAATAAAATAAACAAACAAACACAACAACGAAAGTAAAGACAGCAGTCCCTCACGATCGACTGCCGCCACAAATAATAAAACAAAACATCAAATAAAATCCAGGCCTGGCATCTCTCGACCTCCACTGCCATCGCTCCTTTTATGCTTCCGCTCCTCCGTGAGAGATACGAGACCGGTGCGTTGCACAGGTGGTGCTCATCAGTAATCACGCCACCGGCCTCGCGCCGCTCTCTCACGGCCCTCGGCCTTGTCCTGCTCGCCACAGTATGATTAGGGTATTAGCTGTGATTAGGGTCAATAGCGGCATTCATCAGACAGATATTTCCTAATAAACACCATCATCCATGGCAAGATTTTACGTCAATTTCTCTGGCATCACAGCAAAGAAAAAGGGTCTGTTTTAGTCCGCCCCTGAAAAATAAAAAACACGTGGATGTCATTGAATTAACCCCTGGGGTCGGCTATCGCGCCGGCGCGATAGTCTCGCTTTTTTTCTTATCAGTGCAAAAGAGACTCAAAATACTAAGTTGATTTTGATCTTACATATAAGTGTTATACATCATTCGATCCTGTTAAGTGTCTATTTTTTTGTGTATACTCACAATAAAAGCAAAGTGTTGTGCTTTTTGTCAAATAAAGAAATATAAACATGATGCGAGTTTTGCCTTCTCTCTGTCAGTGAAGTCCATTCTGAAACGCGTCCGAAAATGAACTGTAACTCAGCGAATACTTGTCATACAAGCACCAGAGATTTTTCTTTATGGAGCTTGAATTCTCCTTTTTTAAATGAAGTAATTTATATATAAACAAATATTCTCAGTTTATGTAATCTGTATGAAAAGAGAGAGATGTTAGTCTTTTTCTTTTCAGCTCATTAAAGCTCATTAAGTGTTAATGTGACCACGCTACTGTCTGTACTGCCTACAGACTACTGCCACATCAAATAAACTTTCGCCAATTTCTGCTCATCTGTTAAATATATAGTATGGGATATTTTGTCAAAAATAAAGTAGGTATATTGAATTATCGGTTTCACTTTATTTTGATGGTCCCTTCAACACATTCTGTTGTCTGTTAGTAACATTGCACCTTCATGTCTACTAACTCTTATTAGAGTATTAGTAGACTGGTAGGGTTAGGGTTAGAATAAGTTGACATGTAGTTGCAAAGTTACTTATTGTCAGTGTCTGTTGGAGGACCATCACAATAAAGAGTTTGCAGATATGAAGCAGATAGTCCACTAATACTCTAATGAGAGTTAGTTGACATGTAGTTGCAAAGTTACTTATAGTTAACAGAATAAAAGGGACCATCAAAATAAAGTGTTACCGAATTATCAACTAAGATGTTATTCTAGCGTTTGTTCCAATATTCAAACTAATGAATATTGAACTAACCTTTGAAATATGTATGATAAAATGTATACTTTTTCGGAGAAAGATTACACTTGAAATATTGTTAAAATTTTTATTGTTGTTGTAATTGTAACCTTTTATTATTGCGTTTTATTAGTGACAAATTTGGGGAGAGGATACATATTCCAAAACTTTCTGAAAATACAGTATAAGAATTAACTGCACAATTACTAGAAATGTTTACCTTGGATTTTATACAATTTGCATACATACAAAATTTGTTGGAAAAGACAAATTTTTTTCAAGATGTTTCCAGCTCTAACTTTGAACCAATTCTGTAGAATATTCATTATGCAGGTCATTGTCTTCTCAGGTGTGAATCACGCCCCCCATATTACCTTTCCAAAAAAAAAGTGTCTTACAAAATTTAATATCAATGTATTGTTTTGTGTAAATGATTAGACAGGATGATTTTCAGATCATTTTGAAGCAAAAACTCTAGGCGACAACATCCATTAGTCAAAAGTCTTGTGGACACATATTTAGTATGTGTTTTGTGGCCTTATTTCAGAAACGTCTTATTTCTAAGTTTTTGTTTTTTCAATAAACATGCATAAACAATATTCTCTCCAAAATACAAACTTGTATATACATGTTGCTCACATATTATGGTAGCCCTGTTTGTGCTAAATAGAGTGTAATGACAACTTTGTCATTAATATGTTTATAAGCAACTGAAAAAAGCACAAATGTCAGGGCATGTCAAAACATCTCAATAACCCCAAAAACACCTTAGACCCCAGAGGGTTAACCATGGGACCATGTCTGACACATTACATGCAAAAATATATTCAGCCTCAGGTACAGAAATGCAAGCCAATATTTGCTGCATTTAGATGATTTTATTTAACATGGTTCGGGAGAAACACGTTCAAATAATCTAGCCAATCAGAAAGAGAATCTGCAGTATCTCGAGGGTGTCAGCCCAAACAAACGGGTCCCCGCACGTCAAGACGCTGAGGACTACCCTCACCCCTGTCTGCGAGACATCCGCCATCTCCCTCCACTTCTTTCTCTACTCTGGCCCATTCAAGCATTCCTGCCATTGAGAAATAGACAATAATGCCCGTCAAGCCCCAAGCTCGTGTCTCGGGCAATACTGCCCTCTTCCCACCAGGAACGGGCCTTCCTACAGTGTCAGGCCGCCGCGGCAAGCCCTCAGCAGGCCCTCAGCAAGCCCTCAGCAGACAATCAGCAAGACCTCCAGCAAGACCTCAGCAAGCCCTCAGCAGACCATCAGCAAGACCTCCAGCAATACCTCAGCAGGCCCTCAGCAAGCCCTCAGAAGGCCCTCAGCAGGCCCTCAGCAAGCTCTCAGCAGACCCTCAGCAAGGCCTCAGCAAGCCCTCAGAAGGCCCTCAGCAAGGCCTCAGAAAGGCCTCAGCACGACCTCAGCAGGCCTTCAGCAGGACCTCAGCAAGGCCTCAGCAAGCCCTCACCAAGCCCTTAGCAAACATATTATAATTATTATTATTCTGCTCCCTTCTAGCCAGTCCTTTTCATCTTTTTTACAACTGTGCTTCACTTCATGATCAAGCCTTTGGCATTTTACAGCTGCAAATCCACTGATCCTTCATCGCCTTCTGTTCGTAGACTAACTCCTAGGTCCTGTCCTGCAGCCACTACTTTCTCTGGGTTCTTTGTCTCCTACCGATTGTATCTTCTGCAATCTTGGTTACTGCCTGTTGGAACTGAGTCCATTGGTCCTTGATGTGACCTTGCAGGAGTTGGTACCTCTTCTCCAGATTCAGCAGAAATTCATGGGCAATGGCATGATTCATAAGATTCTCTAGAGTTAATGGGCGGAAAGCCTTTTCCTTCTAGATCTTTTTCAGTGCCAGTGTGTAGGAGGTAATGATCATAACCAACATCTGCCCCTCGGAACACCCTGACATCCCTCGGAGCCACCTCCTTCATCTACTGGCACAGATGTTGAGGGTGACGCCATCTGGTGATCTCCAGATCTTCTTATGAATTGTTTTGGAGGCAAAATGAGCACAGCTCTTACAGGTGCCTGACAGTGTCCAGTGTAGACAGTCAAAAAATGCAAATGGTGCCGATACATTGATAGGTTTATTATAACTGAGACAATCACATTTGCGTCTAGATTGAGTGTCAATAGCCTACTCAGTTATTTACCCATGACACATAACAACAAGCTGAAACTACTGTATATCCTATTACTTTGGACCTTTTATTGAAAGTAGCCTACTTTTATCTGTTGAGACATGTCTTTTTGAGCTGGGGGAGGTGTGATTTACAATGCACAAAGGGGCGTTAGAAAGGTTGTTTGAAAATATGGTTTATTTTTGTAATTCTGCTAGGTGCCACTCCAGTTGCAGAAACTACATACTCCATTTTTAAGCACAGGCTTTTGAAATTGTGTCATTCAGTCTTGTGTGTTTTGATGCTAGATGATGATTTTCATAGGGAAAGACATGTGTCCTCCCAGTCAAAATAGAACATGACTACTCAGATACCAGAAAATGTTTCTGAACCTCAAACTGAGAATAAGAGGGTAGGGTATATGGCTTTCTTTCCCCACACAACTGATTTAGGGGTCAGGCCTAGAAGGCTGACCTGCTAAAGGACCTAGATGAGGGTCCTCACCACATTCAGGGTCCTGAGGTCCTCTGATCCTTTGTCTGGTCCTAGCTCCAGGAGGACAGATCAGAGGGAAATGATGGAAAGGTTGAGCAGGCATACGAACCAAAGGGCCTATGGCCCCGCTTTCTTTTAAGACCTGAGATGGTTAAGAACCTATTATCTCTTATTCTGAAGAGGCCTTCTTTGAAGCACAGGGCTTGATCCTGCCACAAGATGCTGTGTTGCGTTGCCATATTTCGGGCATGCCTCTGCGTCTTCCTTCAGACAATTCGAATCTGGGGATTCCAGGACGCAGGTGCCCTTTTATGGGTCTGATGACTCACTACACTGCATCATCGGACATCCGTCAGCCATTAATATTGGTGTTTTTACATGTGCTTCTGACACTATCTGACACTATTAGCTCTGACAGATTCAATGCAGGCATCGTGTAATTTTTGTGACAGTCTATTAGATTGTGTTTCAGTATGAAGTACTCATCACTTCCCATTACATAGACTAGAGAAGCAGTTTTCGATCCTGATCTTGGGGAGCCACCGCTCTTCACATTTTATAACTTGAAAAATACATTTAGAGTGTTAAGTAGTCTCTGTTTTCAACCTTGGTCACAATGACTATAGTTTGGCCACAGACAATTGTAGAACTATGAAGAAGAATCTGAATAAGATTGAGGAAACTCCAGATGGTAGCAAAACTAGTGTTAAGCTAACGGGAGCTGTCAAAATGAGCAATAAGGATGAAAATGAGGAGATGAAGGCTCTTGCAAATTTGGTGACAGACTATCAGAAGCTGAGCACCAAATCAGTAAAGCTGTGGAAAATTTTGAGAAGTTCCAGAAAACAGTACATGCAATTTCTGTGTAGTCAACCTGCCTGAAAAAGTGAAAGGGAAGGATGCAGCAAACTTTTTGGAAAAGTGGCTGAGTGATGTGTTTGAATCATTTATCTTTCCTAGTCTTTAAAAGAGCACACAGAATGTGCAATCTCCCGTCAAAACTGCAGAAATATCCATGGATCCTGATAGTGAAGATCACCAACTTCCTTGACCAACAGAGAGTTATACAGGCTGCTAGAGAGATGAGAACAGTAAAGCATGAGGAGCATAAAGTGATGATATTTCCAGATGTTTCGTTAGCGGTGAGACAACAAAGAAAGCTTTTTGCCGCTGTACAGAGCAGACTGATCTGGGGTCGATTCACCACAAAACTCCTCAGAGTCCAACACAGCCCTGTAAAGTATGTCATTGAGACAGAAGGAACCACGCAATGCAGTTTCTTGACTCCGACAAAACTCGGCCGAGAGAGAGAGAGAGAGAGAGAATGGCAAAAATCCATCTACTCACTCTCCATAACTTCGAACTCAACATCGGACCCCCAGGACACTGATGTATCTGGCCACAAACAGCTTATAGCTTACCTATAGCTCTGTTTTTAAACTCTATTTTCTATCTTTCCTGCCGTTTATATTGCTTAATATAATTTAATCATCACAGTATATCTGATATTATCTAATTTTGTCTGTCACATTGATCTGACATCACAACGCGCTAGCATTTCGCTGGCCAGTTAACCTGCCATCTGTGCTTACTGTCTTTTTTTCGCTCGTGCCTTCTACGAGTCCATCAAACAACGGTGGTGAGTTGGATCAGTCAACAAACACGGTGAGTCATGTCATCTTCTCCTGTTTTTGTCACTTGCACTGCCTGCTACATGTATATTATAGCCTTCTCTGTCAGCGGTGAGGTCTACACATGTGATAAATGCAGGGAGATAGTTTTATTGATAAAAGAGAATTTATTATTACTATTATCACTGTGAGTGATAACAATAGTGGCCACTAAAGTCAAATATAATATTAATATGTTGGCTTATAATAATCGTAATATACTAATTTAATCAAAGTAACAATAAACACTACATGCAACAGCTTAACATAGAAACATCAATGATTAAGGGAAAAAAAGGACATAATATACAAAGACATAACGAGGAGCTAAACAAGAAACAGGCGTGCACAATCAGTAACCATGGTAACATAATCAGAACCGTGGAAACTTAAGCCCAGTGCACACGGTGCGATTTATAATAGTCCTTTGCGATTGTTGCTTGTCAGACTGTAGGAACATGATCATCGCTGTAGTCCATGTCAGACTGTATGGAAGTCGCATACAAGAAAACTCATCTGGAGTTTTACATCATCAATCAATGACACGTTCAGTGACAGTGAGCTGCATTACATGTGGGATTGAAATGGTGGCTACAAAGAAATCTCTCGGGCGTTAATTTTGGTCATGGCTTTTGACTGTCATTGTAAGAGAAGTCACACTGCAGGATTGAGTGTCAAATCCTCTGACACTGCCAGAATTTTGTCGGAGGTAAAATTTGATCGCAACGGTCATTTATCGGCTGTCGGTGAACATGTCAAACTAACGGTCAAAGACTTCAGATTTTCAACGAAGTTCAGAGGAATCTTTTAGGATTTGCTAAATACGTCTCCGATGGCCATTTTCGTGGCCAAAATCGTATAGTGTGAACCCAATGTTATGGAAGCAGACTCAAGAGAAGGGGATAACGTTAACAGGAAGTTTATTAACCCTCTGGGGTCGGCGGTATCGCGGGCGATACCAGCTCACTTTTTTTCTTATTAGTGCAAAAGAGACTCAAAATACTCTATTGATTTTGATCTTACATATAAGTGTTATACATAATTCAAAACTGTTAAATGTCTTCTTTTATTTGTGTACACTCATGATAAAAACAAAATGTTGTGTTTTTCATAAAATAAAGAAAATAAGCATGATGCGCGTTCTGCCGTTTCTCTCAATGTGAAGTTCATTCTGAAACGTGACAGAAAATGATCTGTAACTCAGCTTATGTTTGTCAGACAGACTTGAAATGTATGTCTTTACAAAGCTTGGAATCTCTATTTTTAAATGATGTAAATTATATCCAAAGCAAATATTCTCTGTTTAAGTAATCAGTATGAAAGCAACGACATGTATAGTTTCTCAAACGCGTCCTAATTACCTCTAATGTGACCACACCCACACGCGCAAGAGCGATTGACATGTAAATGATCCACGTGAAGGAGCAGACCTGGAAACGCCTTCAAAACAAAGAATCATCAACTTCAGTATCCTACTCTGCGAGTTTGGAAGTCTGTGTTTGTGCTGTGTTGTGCTGAGCAGTGAGCACCTTGGATTTACATCAGCTAGAGGAACGCGATTTGAAGATGAGAAAGATTTTTAAGGTAAGACATCCACTCATAATGTTATTGTTAACTTTACATTGCGCAACTAGTCAAACTGGTGCCAGATAGTGTTTACTCTAATATGGTGAATATTATAATGTTTAGAAAAGTGTTTACTGTTAAATTCTGTTTGTGGGTATCTGCTCAAACGTAGATATGTATATGTGGTAACAATAATGTTTCATAGTTTGGAGCGGCTCGATCGCTTCAGTAAATGTTCTCTACACGTGCTGTGAGTTTCAGTCAATCGCGCTGTTTTAATGATTTATAGGCCGCCTGCTATAGGCTATTGTTATTGTTATTGTATGCAGCCCTACACATAAAATTAACACCAGGTTGGTTGTGCCTTATAGGCATATTTATGTGTAGCCTACACGTATATGCCTACAGGGCACAAACAACCTGGTGTTCATTTTATATATATATATATATATATATATATATATATATATATATATATATATATATATATATATATAAAATGCAGCCTATAGTTTATCTTGATATCAGCATGTTCACAGTTGTTTCTTTTTTTTTTACAGGGACCAGATGCCACTGATGAGTCCTGCTGACTTCAACATTCACATGAGTCTCTGTACATGAACATGGTAAAATTAAAAATCAAACACCTTGGAGATGACAGGTTTGTAGGCTACTATGTTTCAGGAATGGCACAAAGTTGTGTGACTGTTTAAGCCTCTGTCTTTAGATCAATGTGTTCAATAATGTGCTTTTTTGTCCTTTGTTGTGTATCTTTGGATTATGTTGTGTTGTAAATAAATCCAAACAATCAAAAATCCATTCTTTTTTAAAATCTCCTCATTCTTTGTGCAAGGCTCCTCATGATGATAGGGCCTGATAGCGCCTGATAGCACCTGATAGGGCCATTAGGGGAGGGCCTTTGTCTTTCTCAGGTGTGAAAAACTATATATTAATGGGTGGTTTACGCCTCCTCGCATAAAGCTTTCTTAGTTTAGTTTAGTTCCTTTATTGTCCACAAGTGGAAATTTGTCTTTGGCTTCACTGTACACCACACACAAGAACACCAACACAAACATAAAAATATACATACAATAAAAAAATAAAAAAAACAGTACATTCCCATGCAGCTATGCATAGCCTACATATCCACCCCTACTCATATTCATATCTTCTCAGCATTTAAAATTCGAATAGCAGTTGGCACAAATGACATCTGGTACACATTTTTACCCACCCTAGGTTGTCTAAACCATCTCCTTGATGGAAGCAACTGAAAGCTAGAGTGTAAGGGATGAGAGGAATCCTCTATAATAACCCATGCCTTTTCTTTAACTTTCAATAAATATATCTCATTCAATTGTCTTTGTGTCTTACCTACAATTGCGCTAGCTACGTTAACCACCCTAGACAATTTCTGCTTGTATTTAACAGTCAGAACTCCATACCACATAGTCATATTAAAGCTCCAGTAGGTAGCTTTTGTAAACAAATATTTGTTAAAACTGTCATTATGTCCTGACAGTAGAATATGAGACAGATAATCTGTGGAAAAAATCAAGCTCCTCTGGCTCCTCCCTGTGGTCCTATTGCCATTTGCAGAAATACACCGCTCCCGGTCAGAAACAACCAATCAGAGCCAGGAGGAATGTCTTAGCAGTGTCAATCACGCTCGTGAGTCTCCTGTTCGAACTCGTTCATCCAAATGAACGAATCTTTTTTCGAGTCATTTCGTTCATTCAACGAACGAAATGACTCGAAAAAAGATTTGTTCATTTTGAACGAGTCTTTTTTGGAGTCATTTCGTTCATTCAACGAATGAAATGACTCGAAAAAAGATTTGTTCATTTTGATGAACGAGTTCGAACAGGATCACGAACGTGAATCACAGAACAGAGCAAGGCGAACATTTGAGCTTATAAAACTTAAAGTTTTGTATTTATTTTTGAAATGACCGATCGTTTCGCTAGATAAGACCCTTATTCATCGTCTGGTATCGTTTAAAGCCCTTTGAAGCTGCACTGAAACTGTCACTTGGTCCTTGAAACGTTTGTGTCCTATTGAAGTCCATTATATGGAGAAAAAGCCTGGAATGTTTTCATCAAAAACCTTAATTTCTTTTCGACTGAAGAAAGAAAGACATCTTGGATGACATGGGGGTGAGTAAATTATCAGCAAAAGTTTTTTTTAATCCTTTAACGTTATCTTACTAGCTATTTATAACTTATAGAAAGAGTGCAACGTTATAAAGTTACATGTATTGCAAAATACATAATGATTTGAGGACCAAGTTTGTAGTCAAAGTATGGGCAGGCCATAGTCAATGTAAAGCATATTGTTGATGTTTCGTCCCTATTAGTGAATGTTCCATAACTGTTTATAATCCGCCTTCATGGGTGGTCCTGCTTACTAGCCTGTGCGTTCACGGCAGGCTCCGCTGTGGGGGAGGAGCTGTGGAGGGAGGGCTGTAGCGCAGCAGAGAGCAAGGGGGTTGGACCTGGAAGTTGTGCTTGTTCAAATTTTCAGGCTAAGTCAACATTTTCTCAAAACTCCCTACTGCAACTTTAAAAGACATAATACTAGCTACGTTAACCACCCTAGACAATTTCTGCTTGTATTTAACAGTCAGAACTCTATACCACATAGTCATATTAAAAGACATAATAGTCTCTACAAGATTCTTATAAACCATTTCTAAAATATTTTTGCTCACACCAAAGTGTTTTAGCCTCCGAATAAGATGCAATCTCTGCATTGCCTTTTTAAAAACATAATCCACATTTCCAGCAAAACGTCCTGGTTGCGTATGCAACCCACCGTTCCCTGAAGGAGGGAATGGAGGACGTAGTCGACGTCGACTGAATTGGGATCTCGCTAGAGAGCCTATCCTCTTCGAGTACTATTGAACGAGCCAATGTAATTGGCGTGCGTGATTCGCATCACACACTCCGCCCCCGCGGCGCGGGTATAAATACGGAAGTGGATGCACGCACTAGTTGCTTTTTCGCTGAGGAGCCGAGAGTAACCCGGGGTCAGCGGTGGTCCAGCGGTAGTGGCAAGGGGACTACGTCCTCCGTTCCCTCCTTCAGGGAATCTCCGTTCCCTCCTTGCATACGCAACCAGGACGTTCCCTTTCAGTCGATAACGTCGGACATAGTCGACATCGACTGAATTGGGATCAATCTTTGAAAGCGCCACTAACGCTGCCACCTTCCAGTGCCTAAACAAAAGCCTCCTGATGCCCCCGCAAATTTAAGGCGGGGAAGGACAGGGCTTAGGCCAGGGAAGTCACTGCTGTTCCTACAGGACCACTGGGAAAGCGTTCCCCGTACATTGGAAGGAAGGGACGCTGCGGAAGCCACATCCAACACAGAGGGAGGTGACGTGGAGAATACACATATGAACTGGGCGAAAGCCGGGCAGTCTAACATATGGAATGTCACTGGGGTGGCTCCAGCCTAAGACGGGGGGAGACACACCGGACAGTGACGGCAGAGAGACTCTGCCGAGGGAAGACATGGGCTCGCCGCAGGGAGCCGTATCGTGGAAGAATACACATATGGGGTCGCCATAGGGACCGCAACATATGGACCCAGCCTAACACAGGTTCCACACTGCTTACGAGTGGTAGGCCTAACACCAGACGTTCCGCACGTCCGACGTCGGAGGGGTGTGGAGGAACTCAACAGGGTTCAATTTTAAGGGAACTCAACTGGAGTAGAAAGGCGCACGTATCCAGTCCATAGGAGGGGAATGGCGCAGCAAGCCGACACTTGAACCGGGCTCACGGTGAAACTGGCTTCATGAGAAGGGAGCCCACGGGAAGCAGCGGTTCAACTAGGTGTCGTCCAGCCCCCAACTCTAGAATCTGTTTAGCAAAGCATATCGTCAATGCCCAGGCGGAGCCCTTTACACTCATCATAGAGGAGCTCAACACCTAAGTGGACATGTTGCATCTCGGATTTTTACCGAAATGAAGGCAAGCACTAAGTGCAACTTTGCATGGAAACAGCCTTCCCTCTCTGCTGAATTCCAACAGATATTTGTAGAGCTGGTCTGAGGTCTATGGCTTGTGTTCTGTACACGTCCAAGCGAACGGACAGAGAAGCCAGGGCTGGATCTGCCTCCTCCAGGGCAGCGCTTGCAGGCTCACCACCTGCTCCTATTACGGGAGAGGTAGGAACCTTGGGCACAATCCGAGCCGGGGTCTCAGCTTGTGAGAGTTAGCCGGCCCAGACTCCAGGCACAATACGTTGACCGAAAGCGAGCAAGTCCCTACCCTCTAGTAGAGACCACGCGAGCAGGAGAACTGATATAACAGAATTTTTAACTCACTGCCTGCAGTGGCTCAGGGGCGGTCTCTGCAGTGCAGTAGCACCATGGACAAGGCCCAAGAGGATAAAGAGGGACGCAAGACCTTTATAAGGGATTTACAAGACCTTGCTCCTCAGGAACCTGACGATCAGAACGTGCTTCTGCACACTTCTGCAACACGATGAGCGTCATTTAAACACCGAGGCAACATCATTTTGAGGGTGAAACAGCCTACTCCAACCCATTTTGCAGGAAAGAGAGCACTGAAGTGATCGAAAGCTTTCAGGATCTCCTCTGGAGAGAAGACGCACTCAACGACTAGGTTCCACTTCTAAAGGCGTAAGCACGCTACCCATTTCTAGGGGGTGCTCGCAGAAGTGATGGTAACTATCACATGTCCCTGTGATAGCCACCTGAACCTCCGCGTTCAAATGTAAGACCGCCCGGAATCTCCGGGGGAAGAACGCGGGTGCCATCGTGCCCCGTCCCTGAAAGAGTTTTCAGGGGAAGTCAGGAAGGCTGTTGATGGGAACCAGGTCTAGTTGGGCCAATAAGGGGCAACTATGAAGACCTGTTCCTCTCCTGACTTGGCACGTAGGTGCGAGCGACGGGCGCAAAAAGACAGGAGCATTGCTCAACACAACATGTGAAGATCACTGGGCTTCAGGAGCATTTTCTGCTCAGCACTTGAGTGTGATAAGTTCACTGAGCTTCAGGAGCATTCCTGCTCAACACCTGAGTGTGATAAACTCACTGAGCTTCAGGAGCATTTCCGCTCAACACTTGAGTGCGAAGAACTTCACTGAGCAACAGGAGCATTTCTGCTCAGCACTGCGTGTGATGAATTCACTGAGCTACAGGAGCATTGCTGCTCAACAGCTGAGTGCGATGAACTTCACTGAGTTTCAGGAGCATTTCTGCTCAACATGAAGTGTGATGAATTCACTGACTTGAGCGGGCGCAAGGCGACCACGAGTCGCAGTCGCTTTTAGAAGGCTCACTGGGGTTAAACGCATTTCTGCGGGCCCCTGGGGCAGCTGAGAGCCAGTGTTTGTCCAAGGGTAGTCCGCTCGGTTTATACAAACACTGGCAGGAAGACGAAAACCGGAGGGGCACTGAGCGGCCCCGGAATGGTCATGACCCAGCTGGACCCAGGGGATGGAGTCTCCACTTGCCCTGGCTATAACTGTCGTGAGGCTCGATGGCGGCACGAATGAGTAGAGCGGGAAGAGTGGAACAAAGCGTCCTCAGAAGCTTCTGACTCCAAGGAGGAGGTGACGGGTGAGTTGTGACATGCAAGGGAAGCTTGTGCAACGGTCACAATGTCTAACAACTCGAGGCACGAATGCCTGTGTAGTTGAGGGTCGCCCAGGCCCCCGTTAAAACACGCCCTTTGTACATGGCCCCTCTGTTGAAGAGGGTTTGGCAGCAGACCGGGCTGAACTCTTAACACAGGGTGAGCTGCTCTGCCACGGTCACCTCAGGACTCGATTATGAAGCTAGCGCTGAAGCGGTCACATATGGAGGAAGCCAATGGCTGCAACTACCATATACCCCAGGAGCCTCTGAAAGTTCTTTCAGTGGGACCCTTTCTCACCTCAAACCCCAGCTGAACACATTCTCATTGGAGAGACGTGTTAGACCGAGTCCATCTCCAAAACTGAAAAAGAGATACTCAGCCCGTGGGCGAGATTACTCTCTTCCAGTTGACCTGAGGACCCAACGGACTCTGGAGCACTCGAAGGGAAGGACACTGTACTGATACTCCACCCTTACACGCAACACACAGGATGGCCTGCGGTGCGGAAGGTAGAGATCTGAAGCACATGTCTGAAGTCCTTCATGTCTGAAGTCGGAGCTGCAGACCAATCTTGGGCCACGATGGTCACAACCCACCACCTAGTAGCACGAAGAACGAGTTTACAACTGGCCTTCGTACCGGCTGGGGGAGCGGCTATATCAAATCCTTCGCCAGCAGGATAAGATAAGCACGCACAAGTCAGGAGCACTGCTCAATACTCGGTGTGATGAATATCACTGGATTTTCAGGAGCACGTCTGCTCAACACCTAATGTGATGATTATCACTGACTTGAGCGGGGTAGCCGAGCCTGAGGTGGGGCAGCAAAGTAGAGAGAGTGGCGTTAGTGTGCTGTGCAACACTCACCTGTCTCCACTAGCGGCAGGGGGCGCGTGAGAAGGCGGATGACCGGGTCCTTGAACGCACCAAGCTGCCTTCTGGCGACCAAGGGGGAGCTGAGGGGTGTAAGGCTATACAGGGTCACACCCGCCAGAATGGCCCTCTTGGGACCCAGGAACAGATGAAATTACTCTCTCTTTGAAGTGTGGGTACCGCTTGCTCCGCTTTTTTTTTTTTTTTTTTTTTTTTTAGGCAGCCACCGGCGGAACAGACACACACACAAACAAAGGCTCCACCCGGCCCTCACCCGGGGGGAGGGAGTGATCGTGCCACTCCAAGAGCATCTCATCCATTCCTGGCCACCGGGGCAGGATGTGTCGGATGAGCTCCGTCTGCGCGTGAGCGGCAGAGAACTGTTGGATGCAGTTCTCCACCGCGTCGCCGACCAGCCCAACCTGGGAAATTAGGGAGACTAGGAACCGAACCTTGTCCGCATCCGCCATACCAACCAGGATGAGCCAACGAAGGCGTTCCTGGACCACTAAGGTGGACATCGCCAGACCAATCACGCACGCTACGACACTTGTGCCCGGAGGGTGAGGTCGGATGCAGTGCGGTGCTCACCTATGAGCGCACGGTCTGGATTACCCTCGTGCATGCCATGGGTGCCCTAGCCTGCAGCAACGCCATGGCATGCAAGAGGAAGCGGCTTGCCCACAGGCTCTGTAAGCTCTGCCCGTCGGAACGGACGAAAACTCACAGGCCTTAGGGGGGAGAAGAGGATCCCCCCAAAAGGCAGCGGCCGCCGGACACAGGTGCACCTGTGTCGACAGACCGCTCCAATGGAGGGACACCTCGCAACCCTTCACCGTTCCTCCATCAAGGGTAGTGAGGGGGAAAACTATTCAGGCAGTTTCTGGCAGAGAAAGATGCTGTTCACCACCTGATAAGCTCTCCATGCATTTCGGGAAAGAAAGGCACTGGGGCGGCGAGCTGAGAACCAGCGCGGCCCGCCCCAAGATACCAAACTCCAGATTCCAACCGAGACTGAACGGGACACGGTGGAGGTTCCACTCGAGCCCGGCAGCCTCGGCGGCCCGTGTCAGCATAGCTGATAATTCTGGATCCGGCTCGGGCAACATTGAACTCCCGGAGGGAGACAACGCAGCCGAGTCATCATCTCCAGAAGTCAGCTCACCCTCCGATGCTGCAATCGGCGTCCTGTCCTCCAGGGGAGCCCCGAGTGAAACCGCTGGCCCACCCATTACAGATGGACCAGCAGACAACACAGGAGGCTCCAGTGGTTGCAATGGAAGGGAGGAGTGAGGAGCCCACAGGGAATGGTTACCGGGCGGGACATCCAACACTATCCTCCGGTCACCCATCCCACACAGCACCCGAGGGTGGGGCATGGTAATGGGGACTCGCTCTCCGCGAACGAAGGCGAGTCTCGCCCTCAACACTGCGACAGTCATGTTCCCACAGTGAAAACATGAGCTGTCCACAAAAGCTGTCTCAGCGTGCTGTAAGCCCAAACACGTGACACAACAATTGTGACCATCAGAGAGAGACAGGGAACGACCGCACCCAGAAACGCACGGGCGGAATGACGTCTTGAAAAAGACGCAAACGCACCCGTGTTGCTCTTTCAGAAAATAGGACCGTCACCAGTGCCGGAGCACACAGGGGAATGTCCGCGGCAACACTGAACAGAGAACTGAAACAGTGAAGCACTCACTTTTCCGCCCTCTAACCAGCCGTCAACACACACAAACATTTAGAAATTTGTTGCTGTTAAAACAGCAGTTGAGAGCTCAAAGCTCGCGATCACCGCTGCACTCGCGCTGTAGAACACCAGCACTGGGAGAGTCTTCCTGAAGAACACCGACACACTCGCTCGTTGTAGACAACAGCACTCTCAGAGACATCAAACGATCGGCTCCGAAGCGAAAGGCAACTAGTGCGTGCATCCACTTCCGTATTTATACCCGCGCCGCGGGGGCGGAGTGTGTGATGCGAATCACGCACGCCAATTACATTGGCTCGTTCAATAGTACTCGAAGAGGATAGGCTCTCTAGCGAGATCCCAATTCAGTCGACGTCGACTACGTCCGACGTTATCGACTGAAAGGGAACTCAAGTTACTATCTATGAATGTTCCCAGGTATTTAAAACTATTAACTATTTCTACCTGGTATCCATTGAGTGTCAAGGGTTGCAATTGTTCTGAGATTTCATATTTGTTTCTACTAATCACTAACTCCTTAGTTTTGGGCAAATTTATCTCAAGTGCACTCAGTTTGCACCATTTTTGTATGGTATTTCTATAACTATGATACAATTTATCTCTTTCAGTTCCACCTTTGTACAAAAGGCCGACAAGTGCCAAATCGTCAGCGTATTTAAGTAGACTAAAATATGAATTGTGAATTTTAAATTCATTTATGTACAATGAGAATAATAGAGGAGATAATATAGTTCCCTGTGGTACTCCTGTGTTTAAAACAATTGTTTTTTAAACTTTATCATTAAGGAGAACTCTTTGTGGACGATCCACCAGATAAGGCCACCATTCACTTTTAAATCAAGTAATCTCTGTAAAAGAACATCTATCTTAATTGAGTTAAATGCTGAACTAAAATCTATAAATAAAATTCTAGCATAGTTTGTGGTCTGTTGAATATGTTCGGACACTAAATTGCATAAGGTTAAAGTGGCCCTCAGTGCCCCTAGCTGTCTTATAAGCAAACTGCAAGGGGTCTAAATATTTATTTACATCAGTCTTAATATATGTAGTTAACACTCTTTCCATACATTTACCCAAAATAGATGTAAGACCTATTGGCCTAAAATCCTTTAACTGATTAGCATTAGATATTTTCGGTACTGGAACAATATTTGATAATTTCCATGAACTAGGAACCACCATATTATTTAACAAGAGCTGAAACAATTGTGTAAGAACACCAGTCAATTGAAAAGCACAATCCTTTAGCACTCTACCCTTTAATCCATCTGGACCAGGTGCTTTATTTGGCTTAATACAAGCAAGACTAGCCGCGATTTCATGCTCTTTAAGTATAATATGCTCATATGTAGGAATGTCAAGGCATATTCTATCACACTAAGTATTACACGTTCCACAATCAAACCTACTAAAAAAAAACATTCCGATTTTCTGCAAAAGATACACCTTGTGAATAATACATCGGTTTCCTTGTTTCTCTCCCCATCATGGTATTTAGACCCACCCATGCCTGTTTTGCATTACCCATATATAACCTACTTTCAACCTTATTCTTAAAATCTAATTTAGCTTTCTTAATTTGACTTCTAAGTTCCTTTCTTTTTTCTCTAAATAGTTCATTATCACCTTTTAAGAAAGCAGCTTTTTTCTCATTAAGACAAGTTTTAAGTTCTTTAGTTAGCCACAACCTATTATTTGGATATATTCGAATTTTTTTTGTTTTAACACAATTATTTTCACAAAAACTTAAATAAGATGTGATAGTGTCAGTAATTTCATGTACATTATCACATTCATCAAAGAACAGTTGCCACTCTGTTTCATCAAAGCAGTCTCTAAGCTCTTCTTTACTCTGATCCGTCCACAGTTTTATCTCTCTGGTCACCGGTTTCTCTTGTTTAAGCTTGGCTCGATATTTGGGAAGCAAATGTATAATGTTATGATCAGCCCTCCCACAGCCCTCTGATATGTTGCCAAAACATTTGTCCAAAGTGCGCATAGATCGAGTGGGGCAATCCACATACTGATGAAGTGTAGGCAAATATCCCGACAAATCACAGGAGTTCATATCCCCAAGAATTAAAATTGGTTGGTCAGAGGAGCGTGCCAGAGCGTTATTATAGCTGTCCGTTATTTTATTTGCGGCTTCCACATTGTCTGGTCCCGTAACATATATTAAAATGACGGTAATCTGTCCAAATTCCCGTGGTAAATAAAATGGTCTAAAAGACACTGATAGTAGCTCATAATCTGTGGTACACATTTGTTCATGGATCTTGAAATTTGTTCCTCTGGTAAATTCACCTGTAGCCAACAGGGGCGAGACCGGGATAGAAGTAGTAAAAGTTCCTCCCTGGTGTAAACGAAGACGCCATTTATATCCACTCCTGAGCCAGCCACAATCAAACATGTAGCCAGACATGCCGCTATCCAAACCAAAAACCAGCGAAGCTTCATGTTGAGTTCATAAAAAATAACTATATATAAAAACTGCAAATAAAAACATAAAACAAACAACAACCAACTAGCATGTGAAGCGTGTGAAGCGAAGCACTGGGTCAGCAGCAGAGCCGCGCCCCGGAAGGGTTTGTCCGTAAATGATAACCCAAAATGATAACACAAAACATGTCTTACAAATTTTAAATCAATATATTGTCTTATCTGAATGAGTAGTTAGGATGATTTTCACATAGTTTTGAAGCAAATATTCTAGGTCATGTGATACAACTTTCAAAAGTATTGTGAAGAAATAATCATTATGGGTTTTATGACCTTATTTCAGTGACTACCCACAAAACCTCGTACAATACAACTTTAATTTAGAAGGATGTCCAGTTACTTTATCCACTACAGTAAAGGACCTGGGTGTTATACTAGACCGCAACTTGTCTTTCGAAAACCATATATCATATGTTACAAGAACAGCCTTTTTCCACCTTAGAAATATTGCTAAGCTACGTAACATGCTATCTGTTTCTGATGCAGAAAAGTTAGTTCATGCATTCATGACCTCAAGACTAGATTACTGTAACGCTTTATTAGCTGGTTGTCCTACATCCTCAATAAACAAGCTACAGTTAGTGCAAAATGCAGCTGCTAGAGTTCTTACTAGGTCAAGAAAATATGATCATATAACACCAATTTTATCATCTCTGCACTGGTTACCTATTAAGTTCCGTATCAATTACAAAGTACTATTACTGACCTATAAAGCCCTAAATGGTCTAGCTCCTGTATATTTAATGGACCTTCTATCGCCCTAAAATCCATCGCGTTCTTTAAGATCCCTAAATTCGAGGCTTCTGGTCATTCCTAGGATATCTAAGTCCACTAAAGGAGGGAGGGCGTTCTCGCATTTAGCTCCTAAACTCTGGAATAGCCTTCCTGATATTATTCGATGCTCAGACTCGCTCTCCCAGTTCAAAACTAGATTAAAGACGCATCTCTTCAGCCAAGCATTCACATAATGCTTGCCTCTTATACTACTGTTGAATCAGATGGAATGCATTAATTTTATGAACAGCAGCTACGCTAATTATTTCCCATCTGCTTTTCTGCTGTTATCTCGGGACGCTAGTCCCGAGGTAAATAGCGTTCTTCAGCTACAGTCTGTATCCAGCCTCTCAGGGAGACTTCAGAGTCCCCAACACCTGCGATGAGACGACTAAACGCCTGTGAAGAGACGACTCGACGCCTGTGAAGAGACGACTCAACGCCGGCGATATGTTATGCCCTAAATTAATACATGATGATTAACTAACTGTATTGATTAACTAACTGTATTTTTTACGTACATTTCTGAAATGCACTTTCTGTAAAGCTGCTTTGAAACAATATGTATTGTGAAAAGCGCTATACAAATAAATTTGAATTGAATTGAATTGAATTTGTTTTTTGTTTTTTCACAAACCACGCATAAACGTCATTATCTCAAAAGTAAAAACTTTTACATACATGCTGCTGACATATTATTGTAGCAGAGTTTGTGCTGAATACAGTGTAATCAGACTTTAGCCATGAAAATGTCACAAGTAACAGAAATAAGCACAAATGTCAGAGCATGTCAGAACACTTCCAGGACCCAGAAAACACCTCAGACCCCAGAGGGTTAAGACCACATCTGAGTGGATGAACTGAAAGCAGGTAAGTGGTAAATACATTGACAGTTCGGAGAGCAAGATGCTGGCAGTGAATAGTATTTTTCTTCTTAAAGAAGTGATGACTGGTAGATGATGCTGTGAATCGTTGGAACAACACTGAGGAGAATGGAGACGAGACACTGGAGGAACAACGCAGAGGATAATGGAGACGAGACGCCAGAGGAATAACACTGAGGAGAATGGAGACAAGACGCCGGAGGAACAACACTGAGGAGAATGGAGACGAGACGCCGAAGGAACAACACTGAGGAGAATGGAGACGAGACGCCAGAGGAACAACACTGAGGAGAATGGAGACGCGACCCCGGAGGAACAACACCGAGGAGAATGGAGACGAGACGCCAGAGGAACAACACTGAGGAGAATGGAGACGCGACCCCGGAGGAACAACACCGAGGAGAATGGAGACGAGACACCAGAGGAACAACAACGACCCCGGAGGAACAGAGGAACAACGCGACCCCGGAGGAACAACACCGAGGAGAATGGAGACGAGACACCGGAGGAACAACACCGAGGAGAATGGAGACAAGACGCCGGTTGAACAACACTGAGGAGAATGGAGACAAGACGCCGGAGGAACAACACTGAGGAGAATGGAGACAAGACGCTGGAGGAACAACACTGAGGAGAATGGAGACAAGACGCCGGAGGAACAACACTGAGGAGAATGGAGACGAGACGCCGGAGGAACAACACCGAGGAGAATGGAGACGAGACACCGGAGGAACAACACCGAGGAGAATGGAGACGAGACGCCGGTTGAACAACACTGAGGAGAATGGAGACGAGACGCCGGAGGAACAACACTGAGGAGAATGGAGACGAGACACCGGTTGAACAACACTGAGGAGAATGGAGACGAGACGCCGGAGGAACAACACTGAGGAGAATGGAGACGAGACGCCGGAGGAACAACACCGAGGAGAATGGAGACGAGACGCCGGTTGAACAACACTGAGGAGAATGGAGACGAGACGCCGGAGGAACAACACTGAGGAGAATGGAGACGAGACGCCAGAGGAACAACACCGAGGATAATGGAGACGAGACGCCAGAGGAATAACACTGAGGAGAATGGAGACAAGACGCCGGAGGAACAACACTGAGGAGAATGGAGACAAGACGCCGGAGGAACAACACTGAGGAGAATGGAGACGAGACGCCGCAGGAACATCACTGAGGAGAATGGAGACGAGACGCCAGAGGAACAACACTGAGGAGAATGGAGACGAGACGCCGGAGGAACAACACTGAGGAGAATGGAGACGAGACACCGGTTGAACAACACTGAGGAGAATGGAGACGAGACGCCGGAGGAACAACACTGAGGAGAATGGAGACGAGACGCCGGAGGAACAACACCAAGGAGAATGGAGACGAGACGCCGGTTGAACAACACTAAGGAGAATGGAGACGAGACGCCGGAGGAACAACACTGAGGAGAATGGAGACGAGACGCCAGAGGAACAACACCGAGGAGAATGGAGACAAGACGCCGGAGGAACAACACCGAGGAGAATGGATACGAGACACCGGAGGAACAACACTGAGGAGAATGGAGACGAGACGCCAGAGGAACAACACCGAGGAGAATGGAGACAAGACGCCGGAGGAACAACACCGAGGAGAATGGATACGAGACACCGGAGGAACAACACCGAGGAGAATGGAGACGAGACGCCGGAGGAACAACACCGAGGAGAATGGAGACGAGACGCCGGAGGAACAACACAGAGGAGAATGGAGACGAGACGCCGGAGGAACAACACCGAGGAGAATGGGGACGAGACACCGGAGGAACAACACCGAGGAGAATGGGGACGAGACACCGGAGGAACAACACCGAGGAGAATGGAGACGAGATGTCGGAGACGAGACACCAGAGGAACAACACCGAGGAACAACACCGAGGAGAATGGAGACGAGACACCGGACACGAGACACCGAGGAGAATGGAGACGAGTCACCGGAGGAACAACACCGAGGAGAATGGAGACGAGACGCCGGAGGAACAACACCGAGGAGAATGGATACGAGACGCCGGAGGAACAACACCGAGGAGAATGGGGACGAGACGCCGGAGGAACAACACACCGGAGGAACAACACCGAGGAGAATGGAGACGAGTCACCGGAGGAACAACACCGAGGAGAATGGAGACGAGTCACCGGAGGAACAACACCGAGGAGAATGGAGACGAGACGCCGGAGGAACAACACCGAGGAGAATGGGGACGAGACGCCGGAGGAACAACACACCGGAGGAACAACACCGAGGAGAATGGAGACGAGTCACCGGAGGAACAACACCGAGGAGAATGGGGACGAGACGCCGGAGGAACAACACACCGGAGGAACAACACCGAAGAGAATGAAGATGAGACGCCGGAGTGGAGAAGGATTGCTGGAGACATCAGGTAGATTGTTGCTAAGTTAAGATAAGTAGTCCTTTTCATACGAACGAGACTGGACAATGAGCCGAGGCGAAGTGTGTGTATAAATAGTGGCGGTGGTGATGAGGTGTGTGTGATTAGAGCTGAGGTGTGGGAGTGCGCTGTGATTGGCTGGTGTGAGAGCCTGGCTGATCTGTAACACCCAGCTTAAGCGAAATGATATTAAACACAGTATATGTGAACACAGATACCAAAAAGGAACAAAATCAGGAATACAGGTGTAATGTGACACATTCCATTTAGGATCATATCATGATTACGACCCTAAGGGACTATCAGTCTCTATTTTGGATTACCAGCTCACAATCTCTTATCATTTTCAGCTGTCCCAGTGTAAACAACCAAGAACAAAATAAATGATGGCTACCAGGCAACTTTGGGAATCAATTAAATTCACTTTCTTCTTTTTCTTTAATCTTTTTTTTTTTGTGAATTTTAAACTAAAATGAAAAAACAAAACTAATGACAAGGAATTCCTTCTAAATGTAATACTTTTACCTCTCTCCTGGGGAGAAAAACAGACTTTCAAATCTTACAAATAAAATTTCTCACAGTGAAAGTTACTTTTTCAAGGACTGTAAGGCAATTTAAAGCTAAATGCCATGGTTAGTGATTATTGCCTTATGTTTGCAAGGAGCCAAGCTATTATTGCTCAAAGAAATGCATCGTGTATGATCCATGCATCATTTGCTTAATACAATAAGGTAATACAATATGTTTTCAACTTTGCATAATTAGTTGAGTCGTTTCATTATTGCAAACTGAGGTATTTGGGAAAGGGAACGGTGCTGAAGATTCCCGCCTGCGAGCAGGAATGCTAATCTAATTATTGAGGCAGTACATTTCATCTTACTTTGCATTCGCAGGTCAGGCTTTGTGGAGCAGATGTGCTGTGAAATTAATTTTCTTTGGTGTAACAGCAGACATTTTCGTTGTCTTTGTTATGCAATTTCCATTTCACAGATGATAACCTATTATCACTTTATTCAAGGAAAACATGCTAATGGCCAGGAGGTAGACTGAATTATTCATATATTTCCTCACTTGTCTTCTGCAGCGTTCATGCACTAGGAAGAGGCTAATGCAAACATGACCAGATCCTTGTAAATTGGCTTGTAGAGGAGGCTGTTAGCATAGTGCCTGGGGACCGATGCTGATAACAGCTGATATCTCCAAACTATAGCCTATTTGTTTGTGTCTAAGTATACGCATTTGTTTAAAGTGTGTGTGTGCCTGAGCAAATGCATGTATTTTTTTGCGAAGCATCATGTACGACTGCAGGCTGACAGGGCATTTTCCAAGCTAATCTGAATTTAACAGCAGCTTTACAGTTTATCTGCAGCAATATCTCATTGCGTCTCCAGTGTAAGAAGCCTTCACGGTCAATGGGTTAATATTTCAATAACTGAAGAGTGTAAGAAGTGTAAAACGATGGGAAAAATCTCTTTGAATGATTAAAGGCAAAAAACAAAAGAAAACACCACAGAGAAATATGCGATGCAATATTTGTTTTATCCAAGCAATGTTAATGAAAGTATTCTGATAGAGAAGAAAAGTTGCCGATGTTTGAGGGAAAACACGGGAAAGGCTCCGTTCACAGAGTAATGAAGTCCTCCACGTGACGCAACCTCAACATAATGACTAATGTATTAAAGAGTAGCCTAAGGCAGGAGAAGAGTGATCGGGGGGGTGGGATTACAATTTTAGGGTGTTGTAATTGGCATCACCGAGCAGATAACAGTTTGCATACATCAAGAGAGCAGTCAAATCACAGCAACCTCACTCAATGCTGAGCAGATTTGCATGCTTAAATGCTGATGGACTTTGTTGCTCAACATTCGGTTGATTTGGTTGAAGTGAAAGGCGATTGGCTGCACTGGACAAGCTACGGTATAAAGGTAAAATCATCAGAAGCTCACGACTTCTTTACATGATTTAGGGGACAGCTGTATCCAGTATAATTAAGTAAAAAATTTATGTAATAATGATATTATACTTCTATTTATCAAAACGTTATTACTAGAATAATTTTCCAAAGTGGTCCCTATTTAGTTATGCATAATTATAAATTTGGCATATGGATCAAGGTATATTTATACCCAATTTTCAGTAAAACAGAAGGTGATGCCAAAATCCAGCTCAAAATTAGAAATTCAAATTCTTCAGACAATTAACAGAAGTGCTGTCCACTTTTTACCTCTACTTTATTACTATTATTATTATTATAATATACAGCACATATGGGAATGAACACAGAGCATCTGTAGTTGGTGAAACGATAAACATTTTCCCTTAATCCAGAGTTCACGGCGGAGTCAATGACCCGAGATGATTCTCTCATGGCAGAAGAACATTAAGATTACATTTCCGCTAAAATCCAGTTATAGGAAGCTAAGAGGGGCCAAATACATTGTAAGCATTTCTCTAAAAGCTTTAATTGAGACTCTTTTTAATTTTTATGGCAACAAATTTGATTAAATTTGACCTGAAATGTAATCATCTTCATTTTGCAAGCTTCCATCATTAGAGTGGTTGTTCACCTAATTATGAATCAGAAGTCTGATGTTTGATGCCAGTGAATTTAGAAAACATAACAAAAGCCTTTGTGCGTCCTTTTCAATTATAATGGGATTAATAAATGATCTGGAGAACATTTATTAATCATAAATTATCATTACACATGTTACAACCAAATTTTAGTATGGTGTTTTGTTTTAGATTAATATGAATATGACAGAAAAATAAGCATGGAACACATCAGGTTATTTATTTGTAAATACCTTTCAACTATGACAAACATGCATGTACCCGACCGAAACTCAGCGCAGGGTTTTGTGGAGTCACTAGATGGCAGTATTTCACCCTGAATCACAAACAACATCTGCTCATTTGGCTGATTTTGCATGTCCGATTCTGTGAATAGTTAGAGAACTACTGATATGATTTCAATTGTTATCAAGTGCAACTTTTCCTCCATAGAATTATGGGCCAAAATAACCATGTTAAAATGTCAAAGTGAAACTGAATCACAAAGGTCAATGCACCTCTAATGGTTAGGGTTAGTAATAATAATAATAAACCTTTAATTTGCACATTTACTTAAAGCACATAATAACTGCAGAGTCACACAGAGCAGGACTCTAATCTCATTTGATTTATTATAATATAATCTCTCCATCTCTTATACAGGACAGAATTCGCTGCAAGTCTGAAGAACATAACTGTCACAATCCTCATTGATCGTCTGACCACAGTTTATCTTGAAGAACTCTTTATTATACTACTTCCAAACCCCGATCTATATCAATTCAAATCCATATCAATATCAATTTACTCATATCAATATCCGTTCTGGTCCCATAGCTCCTCTCATGGAGTTCCCTTGACAAACAATCATAAAACCTTTGACTGAGGCATCCACCGTTTCGGTGATTTTATTAAACGTTATCACGAACGCCCTTGATTCATTCCTGTCCATGTTTATTCATCCTTCCACTCCGGTGCCCTGCGGTTTCTTTATAATATAATTAGAGACGCCTTTTTAGATCAAATACAGATGAAAAAAATCCTCTTTCAAAGGTTTTTTGACGTACAATTTTTCTTATCAAAAAACAATAGTAAAAATAGTATTTGTTAGCTGGAATTATTAGCAAGGTTGTGTTTTTTTTATTACAACAGTTAATGTTTTGTTTTTGACATTTATCATTGTAACTGGAACACTTACTAAGAACAGAGTTTTAAGTTTTAGACTACACACAAATATATATTCTCACTTAGATAAAAGAGGAAGCCACACAAAGAGGAAATTGTTATTAAACTAAAATGCTTGTGGAGTTTCAATTAAACACATAAATCACTCTTGTTCATGGTCATTCATTTTTTGTTTCGATCGCCACGGATCGCGGACGCCTGAGTTTCAAGGTCTCACATGCATGATATCACAATATCACCCACACGGATGCAAGTTTGGAGGAATCCGATATTGTGTGTTTTTGTCTCCTCTGCTTTAGATGGCCTTCTCTTTCAGACATCCAACAGTAAAAAAACATGTCTCAGAAACATGAAGCATGTGTACATCCTGATCTCCCATAATATTAGTTATAATCAATGGCTGCCTTTTTAATTATTGCTCATGGTAGAGAGCAGGCAAGGCTTGTTTAAGGCGGATCGATATGTGCGAGTGATTGGTGGACGGTGGAGCTGGTCATCAGGTGGGCTGATGTGTAAATCATTGGGGCCTGTGCTGGCGCTGATCAGAACGGTTAGTCCCCCGGCCCGCTGTGGGCTCTGGGTAATGACTGAACCCTTCGTGAACCAACATCTGCGGCCCTCCAAACAACACATCTGATACCTTCCACCAGGACTGGGACTGGGGGAAATTAAGACTTTGCTGTCTTGGGATGAATTTTTCTTCCCTGCCTTTGTCTTTAGTTCCTCGTGCCTAATAATCTTTTGTTAATTTTCATTCTCTATTCACCCCCTCATTCTATCACGTGAGAGGTGATTGTTTTCCCAAGATCATCTCTATTACCTTCTTCCTCCTGCTCCTCTGATCGTAACCCGCCTGGCCAGGCTCTAAAAGGTTAATGACTTTGGCCTTTGGACGTTATTTATAGCGGCGGTAAGAAGAAACACATCTCCGTTCTGTGGAGCTTTACCTCTGATCTATGCGGTTCTCTCTCACGAAAACGCCACTTCGCCTCTTCACTTCTCCTTTTCTGCCTTTGCACTTTTACATCTCCTTAATCATTTATTTTCTCCTTCTAGTGCCTAAACTGATATAAATGACGGTAATCTCAGAATGTGTCAATGGCAGCGTTTCGCAGCTGAGTGGCAATATTTGTCACCATTCTTGCCCTTAAATGAGCTCTTCGCACAGCCACCCTATGTTAAATGGGCAAATAATTGTTTTCCCCGTTTGTCAGGGAGTGTGTTTTTCAACTCATTTATATTAGTCATATGATTAGCAGACATCTGCCGAAGGCCTATCAATCCCAATGAGCTCTGCCAAACTTTAAACTAAAATTCAGAATCAAAGCAAAAATCAGAAACGCTTCAGAAAGTGACTAGAGGCTGAAAAAACATATAAACGTTGTTTTTATCTCATAAATGAACATAGCTTTTTAGGGTTAGTTTTAATAAATCATAAAACTGCAACTCTCCGTCAGGTTAGTAATTTGATTAACCAGATCTCAAAGCAGTGATGATCTCTGCAGTTTCTGTAGCTGCTTCATCTAAAAACAAGTCGGATCCAATAATTGAAGTAATGAAATCATTCGTCACTGTGGAAAAGCAGGGTCAAGTCGAGCACAATGCATTATTTGCACTGTATTCAATGCAGTAAAGCTGTGTTGTATAACGGCACGTTAGCAAATGTAGTTGGCCATTAGGGAATTCAATGCATACAGAAGATTTGCATAGTGAACAGTTTGTATTGCATAACACTGCAGAGATAGCAGGCT
Source organism: Gila orcuttii (assembly GCA_026230005.1). Classification (NCBI taxonomy): domain Eukaryota; kingdom Metazoa; phylum Chordata; class Actinopteri; order Cypriniformes; family Leuciscidae; genus Gila; species Gila orcuttii. The sequence goes on from JAPDVR010000018.1 coordinate 444,544, forward strand.
TTATGCTGAACGTCACGTGAACAAACAGGAGAAAGTGTCGGAGAAAGTGTTAACGGCAGGACGGACTGGCGGCGATATTTAAGGTAATCGGCTAACCTAGCTAGTTCCTTTTATTGTTGCCATTTTATTAGATTTAAAAATCTTAATGTTAGTGAGAAGAAGATAAAGAAACTCAGTTATTCTCATCTTTGCTCACTCCTTTGAAGGTTTCTGGAGTAAAACGACTCTATATTTAACGGAGCCCATAGAAAAGACCTGAAGCAGAAGCGATGCAACCCGTTTCACAGAATACGGGAGTTTGTTGACCATAAGTCCCATTGATATAGTTATATAGTGTGTTAAGACTGAACACTGATGCGATTAAAAAACTGTGGCACTTGTCTTTAGCTTTGTTAGTGCATTATTGACGTGTATAACTGACTGAGTATGATTATTATGACAACAATGACTATTGTTAAATCAATCTGTGGTTCACAAAAGGGTCATATTTACTAATTAAAAATACCATAATTACAAGGCATTAAAACATTAAATCCTTTGAAAAGCCCTTGACATAAAATCAATGAAGGCCATGTAAAGTGCTTTAATGAGTCAGTCTGATCACGAGGCTGTTTTGTGTCTTTTATTCTCGTCCTAGTGAGATGCATTCAGTCGTTCAGGTTATTGTGAAGTGGACGAACCAGCACTAGCATGCATCAGATCAAACACAACACTTCTATAAATGTTTCTATAAATCACATGACTTGATGATGCTCTGAAACACGTCCGTCTAGATGTCTGTCATTTGTGGAATTTGACAGTTGCATTTTATTAAAATGGAAGATAATAGAAATGTATTTAGTTTTGGCAAGGTTGAGATGCAAAGAATGTCTAAATCAGCTAAAAGCATTAAAGTGAAATGAAACATGATTCTGATAACATGGGATGTGTTGTAGCGTTTGTTGCTCATTTAATTGAATATGCAGAATTCACTCAAATAAAGACAGCAGTGTTTGTGTCAGATGTATTCTGCTTCACACTCTTCTTCATATACTTGTAGTTAGTCTGGGCCACAGTGGCGTCGCGAGCGGTTCTGGCCCCGTACAGTGCGTTTGGGTCTGGGCCCCGTACAGTGAGTTTCATTAGGTCTGGGCCCCGTACAGTGCGTTTCATTGGGTCTGGCCCCCGTACAGTGCGTTTGGGTCTGGGCCCCGTACAGTGCGTTTCATTAGGTCTGGGCCCCGTACAGTGCGTTTCATTGGGTCTGGCCCCCGTACAGTGCATTTCATTGGGTCTGGCCCCGTACAGTGCGTTTCATTGGGTCTGGCCCCCGTACAGTGCGTTTCATTGGGTCTGGCCCCGTACAGTGCGTTTCATTGGGTCTGGCCCCCGTACAGTGCGTTTCATTGGGTCTGGGCCCCGTACAGTGCGTTTCATTGAGTCTGGGCCCCGTACAGTGCGTTTCATTGGGTCTGGGCCCCGTACAGTGCGTTTCATTGGGTTTGGGCCCCGTACAGTGCGTTTCATTGGGTCTGGGCCCATACATTGCGTTTCATTGGGTCTGGGCCCCGTACAGTGCGTTTCATTGGGTCTGGCCCCGTACAGTGCGTTTCTTTGGGTCTGGGCCCGTACAGTGCGTTTCATTGGGTCTGGCCCTGTACAGTGCGTTTCATTGGGTCTGGGCCCGTACAGTGCGTTTCATTGGGTCTGCCCCCGTACAGTGCGTTTCAGTGAGTCTGGGCCCGTACAGTGCGTTTCATTGGGTCTAGCCCCGTACAGTGCGTTTCATTAGGTCTGGGCCCCGTACAGTGCGTTTCATTGGGTCTCGGCCCCGTACAGTGCGTTTCATTGGGTCTGGCCCCGTACAGTGCGTTTCATTGGGTCTCAGCCCCGTACAGTGCGTTTCATTGGGTCTGGGCCCGTACAGTGCGTTTCATTGGGTCTGGGCCCCGTACAGTGCGTTTCATTGGGTCTGGGCCCCGTACAGTGCGTTTCATTGGGTCTGGGCCCCGTACAGTGCGTTTCATTGGTTCTGGCCCCGTACAGTGCGTTTCATTAGGTCTGGGCCCCGTACAGTGCATTTGGGTCTGGCCCCGTACAGTGCGTTTCATTGGGTCTGGAACCCGTACAGTGCGTTTTGCGTTTCATTGGGTCTGGGCCCCGTACAGTGCGTTTCATTGGGTCTGGCCCCGTACAGTGCATTTCATTGGGTCTGGGCCCCGTACAGTGCGTTTCATTGGGTCTGGGCCCCGTACAGTGCGTTTCATTGGGTCTGGCCCCATACAGTGCGTTTGGGTCTGAACCCGTACAGTGTGTTTCATTGGGTCTGGCCCCGTACAGTGCGTTTCATTGGGTCTGGCGCCGTACAGTGCGTTTCATTGGGTCTGGCCCCGTACAGTGCGTACCATTGGGTCTGGGCCCCGTACAGTGCGTTTCATTGGGTCTGGGCCCCGTACAATGCATTTCATTGGGTTTGGTTCCCGTACAGTGCGTTTGGGTCTGGCCCCGTACAGTGCGTTTCATTGGGTCTGGCCCCGTACAGTGCGTTTCATTGGGTCTGGGCCCCGTACAGTGCGTTTCATTGGGTCTGGGCCCCGTACAGTGCGTTTCATTGGGTCTGGGCCCCGTACAGTGAGTTTCATTGGGTCTGGCCCCCGTACAGTGCGTTTCATTGGGTCTGGCCCCGTACAGTGCGTTTAATTGGGTCTCGGCCCCATACAGTGCGTTTCATTGGGTCTGGGCCCCGTACAGTGCGTTTGGGTCTGGCCCCGTACAGTGCGTTTCATTGGGTCTCGGCCCCGTACGGTGCGTTTCATTGGGTCTGGCCCCGTACAGTGCGTTTCATTGGGTCTGGCCCCCGTACAGTGTGTTTCATTGGGTCTGGCCCCATACAGTGCGTTTCATTGGGTCTCGGCCCCGTACAGTGCGTTTCATTGGGTCTGGGCCCCGTACAGTGCGTTTTATTGGGTCTGGGCCCCGTACAATGCATTTCATTGGGTTTGGGCCCCGTACAGTGCGTTTGGGTCTGGCCCCCGTACAGTGCGTTTCATTGGGTCTGGCCCCCGTACAGTGCGTTTCATTGGGTCTGGCCCCGTACAGTGCGTTTCATTGGGTCTGGGCCCCGTACAGTGCGTTTCATTGGGTCTGGGCCCCGTACAGTGCATTTCATTGGGTGTGGGCCCTGTACAGTGCGTTTCATTGGGTCTGGCACCGTACAGTGCGTTTCATTGGGTCTGGGCCCCGTACAGTACGTTTCATTGGGTCTGGGCCCTGTACAGTGCGTTTCATTGGGTCTGGCCCCGTACAGTGCGTTTGGGTCTGGGCCCCGTACAGTGCGTTTCATTAGGTCTGGGCCCCGTACAGTACGTTTCATTGGGTCTGGGCCCCGTACAGTGCGTTTCATTGGGTCTGGGCCCCGTACAGTGCGTTTCATTGGGTCTGGGCCCCGTACAGTGCGTTTCATTGGGTTTGGGCCCCGTACAGTGCGTTTCATTGGGTCTGGCCCCATACATTGCGTTTCATTGAGTCTGGGCCCCGTACAGTGCGTTTCATTGGGTCTGGCCCCGTACAGTGCGTTTCATTGGGTCTGGCCCCCGTACAGTGCGTTTCATTGGGTCTGGCCCTGTATAGTGCGTTTCATTGGCTCTGGCCCCGTACAGTGCGTTTCATTGGCTCTGGCCCTGTACAGTGCGTTTCATTGGCTCTGGCCCTGTACAGTGCGTTTCATTAGCTCTGGCCCCGTACAGTGCGTTTCAATGGGTCTGGCCCCGTATAGTGCGTTTCATTGGCTCTGGCCCCGTACAGTGCGTTTCATTGGGTCTGGCCCCGTACAGTGCGTTTCATTGGGTCTGGCCCCCGTACAGTGCGTTTCATTGGGTCTGGCCCTGTATAGTGCGTTTCATTGGCTCTGGCCCCGTACAGTGCGTTTCATTGGCTCTGGCCCCGTACAGTGCGTTTCATTGGCTCTGGCCCTGTACAGTGCGTTTCATTAGCTCTGGCCCCGTACAGTGCGTTTCAATGGGTCTGGGCCCCGTATAGTGCGTTTCATTGGCTCTGGCCCCGTACAGTGTGTTTCATTGGCTCTGGCCCCGTACAGTGCGTTTCATTGGCTCTGGCCCCGTACAGTGCGTTTAATTAGGTCTGGCCCCGTACAGTGCGTTTCAATGGGTCTGGCCCCGTATAGTGCGTTTCATTGGCTCTGGCCCCGTACAGTGCATTTCATTGGGTCTGGCCCCGTACAGTGCATTTCATTGGGTCTGGGCCCCATACAGCGTGTTTTAACCTGTGCTTTCAGTCACGATAAACAGATTCAAACAATACACACAACAGCGTCTTCATTTATTCCTCTTTTCCTCTTTCATTGTTATATCTTTTTTTTATTTTTTTTTTATTTATTTTTTTATTATGACAACAAAAAACATAAAGGTCTCATACATAGACATTAACATATAGACATGAAAATAACATACATAAACGTGTGTGTGTGTGTGTGTGTGTGTGCATGTATTACTGGGTGTGTACGTGGAAATAACTTAACAGAAGAAAATCTTACAGATACAACAGACATGATAAAAATGAACTAAATAGTAATAATAATAATAATAAAAAAAATTAAATTAAATTAAATTAAAAAAATAAAATAAAATAAAATAAATAAATAAATGAAAGAATTAAGGCTAATATGATAAAAAAAAGAAAGAAAAAGATGTCTCTGATCTCCCCTTGGCCAAGAAACACTACAGTGGGCTATAGGCGATAAGACGATGTGCACCGGAGCCTGGGGCCTAAGGACCCCCCATCACTCACCACCAAGAACACTCCCCACCTCCGGCCGTCACACACATGCCATGCTTACCCTGTTTGTTTGTTGTTGTTGTGTTGTGTTTTTTTTGTGTGTGTGTTTTTTTCCTTCCCTTTCTTTTCCTTTTTTTTTTTTTTTTTTTTTTGCTCATGATGGATGTAAATGCATGTCAGCTAGTGTGTTGCATTAAAAGAAAAAAACGAGACGTGTAGCGTGGAACCAGCTCCATGCAAACCTAGGTCACCATGATCATGCCTCGCTTATCCTGCTTAGGCCTATGTGTTTTTTTTGTTTTTTGTTTTTCCTTGTTTTAAGCAACCAATTAAATGAGTATGGATCTCGAAATGTAATGCATTAAGAAAGGTAATACATGTAGTGCTTAACCTGACAGAAAACCAGAAATGCAGGGCAAAAGAGTACAGGCAGACGGAGTGAAGGTACTATCTCAAGGCCCCAGGCTCCACACTTGGCCAGAACTAATGACAACTGCATAGGGATCAAGAAACAGCATACACATACATGGTGTATATTGTTTCCAGAAACAACATACACATATATAAGCCCAACTTGGGTTCAGAAACAGTATACACATACATAAAAAAAAAAAAAAAAAATAAATAAAAATCAATTAATAAAAAAAATGAGGATTTAAAAAAAACAAAAAAAAAAAAACACACACAAATAATAATAAATAAAAGGGATTTAGCTAGTCAATAAGTAGTGTAACTGTATGATAATAGTTATGTAATGTGACTGTGTAGAGTAAAAGAGAGAAGAGAGAGAGAGAGAGAGACAAAAAAAAAAAGGAAAGAAGAGAACCAAATGATTAGAGGGTATTTTGTGTCTTAAAATAATAAGAGAAAATCAAAGTTTATAGCAAAGGTTCTATTGGATATGTACGTGGCCCTAGTCTTAGGGTAAATTAGAGTTAAGTTAAAGTTACGAAGGTATGCCAGGTTTCATTAAAAGCTGATATCTTGTTTGTTTTATAAGCGGTTATTTTTTCTAGTGAAATATATTCTGTAAGTAAATTAATCCAGTGGGTGATGTGACAGGAATTCTTGGATTTCCAGTTTTGAAAAATTACTTTCTTAGCAACAGCCAGAGAAACGAGTAGTGGGTTTTTATATGTATTTGGTAGGGTAATTTGTGTAGTATCACCTAGTAGGCATAGTGATGGGGATAGTGGGATTCTGCAGCCCAGGATCTGGGAAAGTTTGTTTGTTACTGCTGTCCAAAAGGAGTGAACTGGTTGACAGGTCCACGTGGCATGGAGATAATTGTCTATTGCACCAAAGGTGCAATTAGAACAGATGTCTGTATCGACCAGTCCCATTTTAAACATTTTGTGTTGAGTGAGGTGTATTCTATGGATAGTTTTGTATTGTATGAGATGCAAGTTTGTGTTAGTGGTCATAGAGAAGATATTATTACAGATTTGTGTCCAGACTTCAGGGCTGAGAGAGACCTCTAAATCATTATCCCATTTAAAAAAAAGGAGTGTTACGGAGGTATTTGTACTGAATATGAATTTATAGAGTTTAGAAATCATGTTTTTTGTATCTGTAATTTTTGTTATCTCATCACTTAATTTTGAGGTTTGTAATGTGTTATTGGTAATATTAATTTTGGATTTAATTAAGGATTTTAGTTGTTGATAATGTAGAAACTCTTCTCTCCCAACCCTGTATTTTTGTATTAGTGTATTGAATGATATGAGTTGGTTATTTTCAAATAGGTGGTGATTCCGCTGCGCTGCCATACTGGGAAATACACATGAGTGTTATGCAGTTTAAAATCTGGATTATGCCAAATTGGAGTATATTTGCCAGGTGTTATAAGTGATCTGGTAATTTTATTAGTTTTCCACCAGGCTGTGAGAGTTGAAGAGATTGTTATATACTTAAAATAATTCATTTTTTTTATCGAAGGTGGTAAAAAGGCAAGGTCTGCAATTGACGTGGGTGTACAATGATTTTGTTCTAATTCTAGCCATGGGTTGCTTAACTTGTGCTTTTGAGTCCATTGGAATAAATATTGTAATTGATTTGCTAGAAAGTAGTATAGAAAATTTGGTGCTTCCAGGCCTCCTTGTGATTTCTTGTTTTGTAATGTTGAGAGTGAGATTCTGGATTTTTTGTTTTTCCAGTAAAACTGAGTTGTTAGTGAGTCTAGTGTTTTGAACCATTTGTCGGTGGGGGTGATGGGGAGCATTGAGAATAGGTAATTGATCTGAGGTAATGTTTTCATTTTAACAGATGCGATTCGTCCTATGAGGGTGAGTGGAAGTTTAGTCCATCTTTTAAAGTCATCTTCTATTTTTTTTAGTAGAGGGGTATAGTTGAGGTGGAAGAGGTCTGACATCTTATTAGAAATATGAATACCTAAATATTTTATATTGCCAGTGTGAAGAGGAAAGGTGTAGTCCTGAGCTGGAGAATCCCACGCAACCAGAGATAACGGTAGTATAGTTGATTTATTCCAGTTTATTGTGTAGTGTGAGATTATTGAGAAGTTATTAATAATGTTAAATGTTTCCTGTAGTGACTCAGATGGATTTTTTAAATAAAGTAATAAGTCATCTGCATAAAGACTAATTTTATGTTGTGAGCCGTTGTCCTGGATTCCATTAATTGTATTATTTTGTCGCATTGCTGCCGCGAGTGGTTCAATAAAAATAGCAAATAGAGATGGTGAGAGTGGGCATCCTTGTCTGGTTCCCTGATGAAGTGTGAAGCTAGGTGAGGTGATCTGGTTTGTGGTTACTGAAGCTCTAGGTGACGTGTAAAGTGTTTTTATCCAATGGACAAACGACTTTCCAAATCCAAACTTGCTCAGAGTGCTAAATAAAAAAGTCCAGTTTACTTTGTCAAAAGCTTTCTCGGCATCTAAAGATACAATGATGGTTTTGTCTTGTCCTTGCTGTGATATATTGATTAAGTTAAAGAGTCTACGGAGGTTATCTGAAGCGTTCCTGCTTTTGATGAAGCCTGTCTGATCTGGGTGGATTAATTTTGGTGTAACTGTCTCTATTCTTGTTGCTAGGGATTTCGTAATAATTTTTAAGTCAGTATTAATAAGCGAGAGAGGGCGGTAACTGTAAGGGTGAGTTGGATCTTTGTCAGGTTTTAATAAAAGTATTATGACAGCAGTATTCATATGATTGGGTATGGTAGAAGTATCTTTGATTTCTGTCGTCACTTTATAAAATAGTGGTGATAGAATATCCCAGAAGTGTTTATAGAATTCGGCTGGGAATCCATCTGGTCCAGGTGATTTATTGTTTGGCATTCCATTCAAGGCTACAAAGAGTTCTTCAGGAGTAAGTGGTGTGTCTAGAAGGTTGGCTTGTTCTCTAGGTAGTGTAGGTAGGTCCAGCTTGTCTAAGAAGTTGTCTATATCTGATTGGTTAGGTTCATGCTTTGAGGAATACAAATTGCTATAAAAGTTATGAAAGATATTGTTTATGTCCTGTGGATTGTGGGTTATGGTACCTGTTGCATTGAATATGGATGGAATAATTGCTTTCTCTTTTTTGCGTTTTAATTGGTTTGCTAGATATTTATTTGCTTTATTACTGTACTGATAATTTTCATACTTAAGTTGTTGAATAAGGAATTGTGTTTTTTTATGCTTGATCATTTCTAGTTGGGTTTTAAGTTGGCTCAATTCATTTTGTGTTTGTTCAGTATTAGTGTTATTGGTATATTGACTTGTTAGTTGTTTAATTTTGGTGTATTCCAATTCTCGTTGTTGTTTTTTCTTGTATGATGAGTATGATATTATTTTACCTCTTAATACGGTTTTGGCTGTTTCCCATAAGATTGTTGGTGCGATGTCTGGAGACTCGTTTATCTCAAGGAAGAATGCCCACTCTATTCTGATAAATGCGTTGAAATCTAGATCTTGCAGAAGTGATGTATTGAAACGCCATCTTGTAGAAGGCTTATAACCGGTTAGGGTGTTTATTATCAATGAAACGGGAGCGTGATCGCTTATCATGATTGGATGAATAGTATTTTCTTGAATATGTTGGTTGAGAGAGTTACTAATGAGAAAGAGGTCTATTCTAGAGGAAGATTGGTGGAGGGAAGAAAAATATGAATATTCTTTTAATAAAGGGTTTCTCGTTCTCAAGCTGTCACTAAGTCCATAATCATTCATATATTGTTTTATTATATCAGTGGAGTGCCAGTGTCTTAAACTACCTGAGGTACTTGAACGATCTAATGTGGGATTGATAACAGTATTGTAATCTCCAGCTATTATAATATTTGTTGAGTGGCAGAGTAAAGAAAAAAAATTGTGAAAGAACAATGGGTCATCGTTATTGAGTCCGTAAATGTTGGCAAGTGTAAAATTTGTGTGGTTAATAGAAGCATTGAGGATGATAAATCTACCATCTGGATCAATGATGGATGTATTGTGATTAAAAGAGACGTTTTTGTTTATTAAAATCGAAACGCCTCTTTGTTTACTGTTATATGTGGATGAGAATATTTTGTCATATTTCATTGTTATATCACATAAAGTGCACCTGTCAGCTCATATTCAGTCTTTTTAGATTTCATTTTACCTCGTCTTCTCCCAGATTAGCTTCTTCATTCTTCACATATGACCGCCAGCCTGTTAAAGTCATATTAAACCAAAGCAATCCACTTTAAATGGGTGTCTACTATGAGCATTAAAAATCTCTTTGCTGGCCTTTAAATATTGTGATTGTGTGATGAGGAGGGGCCGTCTCAGAGCGCTGGTCTCTCTCCCTCGAGGCCGCTTCGGAATATAAATTGAGTAATATTATAAAGGCGTGGAGAACGAAAGGACTGGCTAATGAATGGGATACGTGATCTACAGAGGAACAGGAGGTCATGCTGTGAAGTGAAATACCCTTATAACTTCAATGCTAATTCCCACAGACGATGATACATTAACTGAGGGCTCTTATAATTCTATTTTTATCAGCCAAGTACGCAGAGCATTGACATATTTGTATAAAAGGGGATTAAACTGAATTAAAATCAAATGCAATCATAATTATTTCTGAAGTGCATTGCTTTACTCCAACCCTGCATGTATAACATAATCAAATGAAAAACAGGGCATTAAGAAAGCTGATTTGTGTTGCTCGGATGTATCTAGATCATCTGCAGATGTCTCAAGAAATCTACAATGTCCTGGATCAGATTACTTAACATCAAAGCTTAATGCTAGATATTAAATACAGCATTTAATCCCATGTTTTATCATTTATTTTTCATCTCTACAGGGAATTAAAGTCATGCCCTCACATATTTTTCTTCAGATGTCATCTCTGAATGTCTTATTAAAGTCTTAAAAATCTGTGGGGACAGTGTTGCGTCTTTCAATAATAATGATAAAACCTTAAATTAGATAGAAGTGTAGAAATAATGAAAAGCTTAGTTTGTACTAATGTTAGGACATTATCAGTGCTCTGTGTCATTTGACTGCTTCAAACTGGGTTTTATTTAGATATTTTATGGTAAGCAGAGGCACGTATATGTCTTTGAATACTAGCACATTTAATGTTGATTGTGATGTACAGTACATCACAGTTTACACGTTCTCCATCATTCACATGCGCATCATCATGTGGAAATGTTTTCTTTCCACTCATAGTGTAATTTCTGCAATGTAGAATATAACATTTCACAGCCAAGCAATCCTCACTGTCATTAAGCAATAAAATGTGTGGGAAAAGTGCTCCAAAATCAGCACTGTATTTCTGTTTAAAGCGCTCCTTAAATGCATATATACATATTTTTATTTTAACTACTGGATAATAATGATAATTACTTTATGTGATTTGTGTTTAAATGAGAGTGACATATATAATGCAAATTTGTAAAACGAAAGCATTCTGTTTACATCTTGAATGACTATACGTATAATTAAATTCTGATGAATGAAGGATTGGAGATCTCAAAAAGTGGTGTGAACAAAATTGACTTTGGCAAACAGTGGTGGGGGAAAGTCTTACTGGTCCCATTAGCCGACTAATTACACATTACAGATCACACAGTCATAACACTGATTTGTACATCATCCTTTGTTTTTAATCTTCAACTTAATGTTTTACCTATCTTTCTTTCTTTTATTCTGCCATCACTCCTAATCACACAATAGAAGAGCCGTTGTGACGCTCTATACAGACACTGCCGTTCCTCCACACTACTGAACACATCAATCTCAACCTGTCCGAATAATAATGGATAAAATATATAAAAAAAAATAAAAAAAATGAATTTTGATAATTCATTTCGATATTTCAAAAACTTTGTATGATTTTTTTTTAACCATTATTAGCCTAAAAAGACAAGACAAAGCATGTAATTTGACCAATTTGGTAAAAAAAGCAAAATGTTCACAGTGCAATAATTTATAAGAACACATTATTATGTTCAGTAGAATTCTTCATATCCCCATAGACTTCTGCACAAATAAAGCCCGACATCAGTGTCACTGGGTCCATCCAGCTGCTCTCTGCAACCCTTTCTCAGAATCATCTGCCTTTGACCAAAATGCCATTAATACAAGTGTCAGCAGGGTGAGTGGAATGGGGCTGTTGCAATGTTTTTGACTAGCTAGAAGACAAAACGTCCTGGATCCAGTGGGGGACAAATCTGTCGAAGACATTGTCTGTTTTTCAGCCTTTTGTGATGCTGCTTCCCTGGGACTCTGTCTTTTATTTGTGTTAAGATTAAATTGCACGGTTTCTAATGTTTTCACCCCTCTATCTGTCATAGGTCACTGACCTTGGTAAGGCTCAGATAATAGATACATCTTCTGTTTGTTTCAGAAGGTGAAACACTCGTCGCCACAGACTAGTGACTCACTATTGTTGCCGTCTCAAGCAATTAAGAAAAATACTGAAATCATGCCTCACTGCATCGTTTCAATATTTATTATGTTTCCTTTGCTCAAAGCCATTTTGCCACATTATCAGAAATTATCTTTAACACAATTAAAACTGCATTTAGATTGCACATTAGAATACACATTTAGACTAAACATCTTGTGGCATTTTCAAACTAAAACTTGAAATAGAATATATAATAGAGGACAGCAGATATGCTGCTAATATGAAGGATTTGGAAATTGTTTTATGATTTTTTGTTTACTAAATTGTAATGATGGGCAAAATTTGCAGTTTGGTTTTGGGGTTCAATTCCAGTACAACAGTCTTGAAAATAATTTATTTTATAAACACAGTGACTGCAACAAATCTTTTTATGAAGGTACTCATTTGCATATCATACTGTGATTGGATGTGCATGTCATAAACATTACATCTTTTAACATTAACCATAAGTTCAAATCTGTAAAAATGATCAATATTGTTCAACACTCACGATTAAAAAATCTTTACTAAAATGATATGACAATTAAAGAACAAAAATTCATTATTAAGTGAGTAAATAACTAAAATAATCAGTGTTCAAATTCAAACTTTGGCCTAACCCTGATTCAATAAGGTTGGTCCATGTGCTTGTAATGGTGTAGAAATTTTAAGGTGCAAAAGTGCTTTAGCAACATTGTTTCTCAACATTCCGTAAATGCGAGACGATTCCCACTTAAATTGTTACTTAAATAGTAAAAGACTGTAAAATGCTATGGTAAAAACCTGATTTTCAGATTTCTTTCATAATTTACTCACCCTTATGCCGTCCCCGATGTATAGTGTAGAGGAACAGAAGAGTTGTTTGCATGTTCCGTTTATGTGTTTAATCAAATTGCACGTATGTTCTGTTTATGTGTTAAAGGGAATCGTCTGGGTTGTTTTGGGGGGCGGCGTGTTCTGATTGTGTAGCGAGTCTGCACTCTCGGTGTGTGTGGGCTAAGCTGTTCACCCTAGCAAGTGTGAGGCGAGAGCATCAGCCAAACCACTGCTCATGTTAATACAACTTCCAAAACAGTCAAGAGTGTATGAGAGCTTTCTCTGATCATTACAATTTCTCTTTCTTTCTTTTTCTTTCTTTCTTTCTTTCTTTCTTTCTTCAGATAAACACAAACAGATTTTTAAGAAAATAATCCATCATTGTGCACCCATATGATGCATATAATGCAAGTAGCTGCCGCTCATTTGATGCTTGAAAAACCACACACATAGCGATCGCGATGGTAATTTATACGACCCCAGTGGATGAATCAATGTCTTCGGGAAGCAAAATGATCGGTGTGTCTGAGAAAAACACCAATATTTAAAAATATATCAATCACTGTTCTCTGTACGTTCATACGAGCGATCACGAGGGGGACACTGTGACACGTGTTGCAAGTGCGTTGTGATGCTCACGCGAGAAATGCCGGTCCTCTGTGCTTCTGCATTATATCTCGAAAATCTAACTCAAGCTGACAAAATGACATGATTGTCTTCTGTAGAGCAGCAATGTGTAGTACAACAAGCACGAATCAGAGTACTTTTAAAAGTTTTTTTTTTAATAAACAAAGAGAATACACAAGAGAATGAGAATACAGCAAATACACATTAACATAAACAACGGAGAACACTGAACTGAGAAAACAAAGGGCTTATAAAACAAGGATTAATCAATGGAAAAAAGAACAGGGGAGTGTATAATCAGAAACCATGGAAACTAAAAACAGAACTAGAATGTTACAGAAACTCCCCCCTCCTGGAAGTCAAACTGAGTAAGGAGGGAGAGAGGAGGCTTTGGTGAAGAATGAAGGGCAGAACACAGAAGTAAATAACAGTGGGGGAAACCAGAGTGGTGATGACGGTGGGAGCCGATGGAGGTGGAGACCCAGGCAGAGCCAGAGAGCCAATGAGACCAAGCGACACCGATGGATCTGGAGGTGGAGCCAGGGTTCCAGAGGACCAAGGCAGAGCCGGTGTGAAGGCTGAACCCGATGGAGCCGAAGGGGTGTAGGGATGAAGTGCAGCTGTCCGTGGCACAGGCAGAGAAACGACTGACCGAGGAGGAGCCGGAGGGATGAGGGAGCCTGGTGCAGCCAGGACGACTGCCCCAGGTGGAGCTGACTGGTCGACGAGCCGAGGTGGAGTGACGGATGCCCTTGCCTAAGCGGAGCTGGAGACCAGGAGACCTGAGGCAGATCCACACAGCAAAGGGGAGTTAACAGAGAGACTGAAGGGAGTCAGTGGAGGAAGGGCCGGAGGACTGACTGTCTTTTGTAGAGGAGGTTGGAGATCACTGGAGATGCAGACGACTTGAAGCTTTGCAGGGCTAGTGAAGATGGGAGATTACGGGAATAATACAGTTCCAAATCCTCATCATATATTAGAGAAGCCAGCTGCAGCGGCGGGAGTGTGGGCTCTATTTCATTCCCTCAAACTCCACGAGCAGCCGCTGCCGAGCCCGTCACCCCACGTCATATTAAAAAAGAACATCACACATCGCCAAGAGAACAAAACAACATAAAAGTTATAATAGATAAATAAAATGTACTGATTGCTCCATGATTCCCAATTATTTCCATTATTTATCCATTATATCCATCATCACGATAATTTGTACAGGCCTTACATTTTTATTTCAATGTTGCAATTAGTAATTTTATTTGATCTGTGAAGCAGATTTGTTACGTGACAGCATTAAAGTTTTTTAAGAGTCAAGAAAATGTATCAGTAACACTATAGAATACTCTTCCTTCATTAATGAATAACTACACAGGAACAAATGAGTAACGCACTATTAACATTCTAGTAACTACTATTAACTAACAAGAAACTCTGATTAACGAATTAGTAAATAATTGCACTCAGTCGAACGTAGTAGTTCATTATTAGCTAATCAGTAACTACTATTTTTTATGCATCACTGAAAACGTCCTGGTTGCGTAGGCAACCCACCGTTCCCTGAAGGAGGGAACGGAGGACGTAGTCGACGTCGACTGAAATGGGGATCACGCTAGGGAGCCTGTCTTTTTCGTACTACTATTTAATCAAGCCAATTCAACATTGGCGTGTGTGATTAGATGCTCCACCCCGCACCGCGTGTATAAACACGGAAGTGGACGCACGAACCAGTTGCTTTTTCGCTGAGGAGCCGAGCAGCCCCCGGAGTCAGCGGTGATCCAGCAGTAGTGGCGAGGGGACTCCTTCAGGGAACGGTGGGTTGCATACGCAACCAGGACGTTCCCTTTCAGTCGAGAACGTCGACTGAAATGGAGATCTATTGAAAACGCCACTAGTGCTGCCACCTTCCAGTGCCTAGACAGAAGCCTCCTGATCCCCCCGCGGTTTAAGGGCTTAGGGCAGAAAAATCACTGCTGTTCCGAAGGGAGGTAACATGTGGAGAATACACATATGAACTGGGCGGAAGACTGGGCAGTACAACATATGGAATGTCACTGGGGTGGGTCCAGCCTATGACAGGGGGGAGACTCAACAGGACAGTGACGGCAGAGCAGGCTTCTGCCGAGGGAAGACACGGGCTCACCGCAGGGAGCCGTACCGTGGAAGAATACATATATGGGATCACCGTAGGGATCGCAACATATGGACCCAGCCTAACACAGGTTCCACAATGCTTACGAGTGGTAGGCCTGGCTTCGGATGCTCCACCGCGTCCGTCGCCGGAGAGTGTGGAGGAACTCGACAGGGTTCGGTTAAGAGGGAACTCTACTGGAGCAAGAATTGCGCATGTATCCAGTCCATAGGAGGGGAATGGCGTAGCAAGTCGACACTTCGAACTGGGCTCACGGTGAAACTGGCTTCATGAGAAGGGAGCCCACGGGAAGCAGCGGTTTGACTATGGGTGTCGCCCTGCCCCCAACTCTATAATATCTGTTAGCGAAGCACTCTGTGTCAACGCCAAGGCGGGAGCACACACTCACTTCAGGAGCTCACCACCTAAGTGGACACTTGCATCTCGGGATTTTCACCAAGATGAAGGTAGCCACCATTTTATAACCTCGCTTGGAAACAGCCTTTTCTTTCTGCCGATTTCCTAAACAGACTAGAGCTGATCTGAGGTCCTAAGGCTTGCGTTCTATGCACGTATAACCACAATGAAGCGGACGGACAGAGAAAGCCAGGGCTGGGTCTGCCTCCTCCAGGGCAGCGCTTGCAGGCTCACCACCTGGTCCCACCTTTAGGGCACATATCCAGGCCTGGGTCTCAGCTTGTGAAAGTTAGCGGCCCGAATTCCAGGCACAACCCGTTGACCGAAAGCGAGCAAGTCCCTACACTCTAGTAGAGACCAGGAGAACAAAAAAAAAGAATTTTTAACTCGCTGCCTGCAGTGGCTCAGGGGCGGTCTCTGTAGTGCAGTAGCACCAGAGATAAGGCCCAAGAGGATAAAGAGGGGCGCAAGGAGATTAATTTCCCTTGCTCCCTCAGGAACCTGACAATCAGGACATGCTTCCCATGCTACTGCATCATGATGTGCGTCAAAAAATAGAGGTAACATCATTTTAAGATGTTACCCGAGGTGGACAGCGAGGTGGAGGACAGGGACCTGGCTTGGAAGGCCCGGGGGCGGCCCAAAGCGGGGTCTGAGTGTGCGATGCAACACTTACCTGTCTCCACGGGGCAACAGGAGATGCGTGAGAAGGCGGATGACCGGGTCCTCGAACGCACCATGCTGCCGGCTGGCGAACAAGAGGGGGCTGAGGGGTGCAACGCTGTCCTAAAGGGTCGCACACCGCCAGCCTCATCCTCTTGGAACCCAGGGATGAGGAATTTGCTCTCTTGACAATTCGGGTAACACTGGACTCCGGGGAGCCAGTGGCGGAACAGTAACCATCTGAAGAGCTCGTCCCCCCATCCCTGGGTGGCCTGTCTCGGGGACGCTACGTCTGACACTTGCCCCCTGGTTTGGTAGTGCCTGAGACAGACCGGGCGGCCTGCCTGCTGCTGGCTCTATTCTGGGGCCTGGGTGGAGGCTGCTGCGGGGGCCCCGTGGAACCGGAGGCAGCGGCAGGGGACGCCCTCGGCGACTAGCAGGCGTCTTTTTTTTTTAAGACGCAAACGCACCCGTGTTGCTCTTTTAGGAAAAGGGACCGTCACCAGTGCCGGAGCACACAGGGAATGATCGCGGCAACACTGAATCAGTGAACTGAAACAGTGAAGCACTCACTTCTCGCCCTCTAACCAACCGTCAAATACCTGTTAAAACAGCAGCTGAGAGCTTGAGAAGCTCGCGATCACCGCTGCACTCACGCTGTAAACACCAACACTGGGAGGTCTTCCCGCAAGAACACCGACACTCTTGTAGGGTATGGACCAATCAGACACACACTAATTATTCATTATATACAAAGGTTTATGAAACTCCAAAACTAACAGCCCAAATGAACGAACACAAGGGCAGAAACAGTGTCATGTTACAGGGCTGACAAGGAGATTTTACGACCTCTGAGGAATGTGGCCACATGCACAAGAGAGAGATACAATGGGAACACAGAAACCCTCTTTAAAACAGACTTTGGTGCATTAATCATAGACTAACTGATCTATAAATGAACATGCATAAAACTGTGATGACTACTGTGACTATTATGTGACTGTGTGACTATTATGTATGGTATGTACCCTGGTATACCACCAACTAACGATCAATGTAACCTCACTTGTATCATGCCTCCTACCTAATTAATCCTCATTTAATGACTCACACTTTGATGTACATCACCTTCTTCTAGAATGCAGTGTGGATGTGTTATAGCTATCTGAGCATTAATGAAGGTATAACCATGCTTGGGACAAAGACTCGTAAATCAACCACTTTCCCTCTCAGACATGTCAACTGTCTTATTGGTCGAGTTCAACCCTTGGGGGAGGATCTTTTCCAGGCTTTATTAGAGACAGTCCACATGTGACCTCCCTCTCTTAGTTCTTTCATCCAGCTCCAACACTGTTCTGGTGATACTGGGGAACCCCCTCCACGGGGGCCCCAGGGCCCAGCAGGCCTCGATCTAACCAGATATGGGCTCAGGCAGGAGAGAGAAGTCTCTCTCACAAAGAACCAAGGACAATCTCAGGAGTTTTGGAACAAAGACTCCAACCAACAACGACTCCAATCACACACTCTTCCGACTTCCTCACTTCTCCTGGTGGCTCGGCGTGGCCTCAACAGGGCCCCAGGTCTTGACCAAACCAGCCATGCGTTCCTGGAGAAAGAGAACCCTCAACCAACTTCCACTTGACACTGCCGGAACCATCAACGACTTCAATTTTCAACAACTTCAAGAATTGTTCCCACTACAAATGCAAGTATTCAATTCAATGAAATGGGAAAATGAAATTCTGATGGTTCTTCTCATAGTCCCTTTTCCCGGTTTCCAATTTAATCCTATCACTAACCTATTTCTGTATTTCTGTATATATGTGTGTTTAGTTTATTTATGTTTATGACTTAGTCAATAAAACTTATGCACTTTATGTATTTGGTTCTGATTTGCTTGCAATACGGAGTCCCTTTACGGTTTTTGTTCTTGCTACATGCTCAAAATGCTGTACATGCTAAGAAATAATTATTCTTCTGTGGCCAGGGAAGATACCCTTTTCTTAGAATAAATTAATAATCAAAAGAGTTCGTTGGACGAACTGATTAATTGATTGTAATATTGATTTAGCCATGTCAAGCTAATCCAATTAACTGACCCAAATATTCATAATTAATCATAACAAGTTTTTATTGATTATTAATATTTCATATAGCTAGGTTCCTTACACTCTTGTTTAAACAGTAGTACTCTTCAGAGACATCCGATCGGCTCCGAAGCGAAAAGCAACTGGTGCGTGCGTTCACTTCCGTGTTTATACCCGTGCTGTGGGGCGGAGCGTGTAATCATGCACGCCAATGTTGAATTGGCTTGATTAAATAGTAGTACGAAGAAGACAGGCTCCCTAGCGTGATCCCCATTTCAGTCGACGTTGACTACGTCTGAAGTTCTCGACTGAAAGGGAACTACTATGAACTATTATATACAGGTTCATAAATAATATTAATCATGCATAATGTATAATTTAAGGTAATGATAACCCATTAGTAATGACTCAAGTGTTACTACATCTTTCTAAATGAACTACTAATTATTTGTATCAGTTTTCTAAAGTGAAGATCATGGGAACACACTAGTAATGACTAAAGTGTTACCAAATCTAACCTAATCCATCTGAAGGAATTACTATTCAAAATCTTACAAAAATCTCAAAAGCGTACAATGACCTTAGTCAATATTAAGTAGTTATCATGTGTTTCACTTTAGAATACTGATCCAGGTAAATGGTAAACCCAGAGTTCCCTATCAGGCGGTCACTACAACGTAGGTCGTGACCGACCAATAGGAATCTCGTTAGAGAAGCAATCTACTTCGAGTGAAACTAAAACAAGCCAATACACATTGGCGTGCAATCATTTGCATCAGCTACGCGCCCTCGTTAGCCTGGGTATAAATGAGCAGCTGGTGAATTGCACTTCAGTTTTTCGCTTCGGAGCCAACTCTTCGATGCTGTTACTGAGACAAGCCTTTTCTTTTCTCGACTATTCTCTCTTCGGTGCGGGTGTGACGGCGCTTCAGCGCGAACAGCCTTCTTCCTCTCTCTCAGAGCAAGTAAAAGCTGTTCTAATAGCTGGTAAGGTGCGCAGCATACGAGCGCTCAAAGGCTGTTTTAACGGCCGGTAACCGGTAAGAGAGAGAGCGCACACAGAGCAGGTGCACATTCCTGACTGTGATCGCGGTGGCTGTTCCCCTGTGTGCCTCAGCACTTGTGAGAGCAGTCTCTAAAAGAGCAAACACAGATAGTTCGTGTCTTTTAAAAAAAAAAGAAAAAAAAGATGACGTTCTATCTGTGTGTTTCTGGATGTGGTCGTTACCTGGGGTCACGGGATGGTCACGCTCGCTGCCTCGTGTGTCTGGGCCTCGAACACGCTGAGGCAGCGTTCGTGGATGAGTCATGTACCCATTGTGGGAAGATGACCATCTCGGAGCTGAGGTCGAGACTCTCGTTCCTGCAAAGGGGCGGAGTCCCCATGCATCTGCCTTTGGACAGTAACACAGGAGACCTGAGGATCACGGTGAGCGCGCTTCCTTCGGGGAACCAACCCCCTAGGAACCCTCATCCCTCTCATGCTCCGCAGCCAGCTGAGCTAGCAGATGAACGGGCTGGACCATCCTCGAGGTGTGTACCAGTTGTTCATTTTGGTGCTCCCCGCGACGACCAGATGTTGATTGCTGCATCGGAGGGTGGGTCAGAAGTCTCTGCGGATGACGGCTCGGACCCGCTGCCTCCTTCGGGTGTGCCAGCGGTGCCCGGGTCCGACCCGGAGATGATGGCCATGCTTTCCCGGGCCGCCAACAGGATCGGGCTCGAATGGAAAAAACCACCGCGTCCCGAGCCCTCGAGGCTGGATGATTGGTATCTCGGGGTGGTGCGTGCTGGTTCTCAGCGACCCACCCCAGTGCTTTTCTTCCCGGAAGTGCACGAGGAGCTCACAGAGACATGGACGGCACCTTTTA
This sequence comes from Gila orcuttii, assembly GCA_026230005.1. NCBI lineage: Eukaryota > Metazoa > Chordata > Actinopteri > Cypriniformes > Leuciscidae > Gila > Gila orcuttii. The sequence continues at coordinate 464,789 of JAPDVR010000018.1, forward strand.
CTGCCAGAAACCGTCTCGGTGGCCCCTCCTTTCTCACCACCCTTGATGGCTGGACAGCTAAGGGATACACGCAGCTGTGCCCTAACTCCACTTGGTGTGGAGTGCCGTGTCTTCCTTACCGGGCCTGTAGGTTCTCGTTGGACCTATTCGACAAGGCTTACAAGGCCTGTGGGGAAGCTGCCTCTGCCATGCACGCGTTGCTGCAGGTCCATCAGGCCAAGGCACTGAAAGACCTGCACGAGGGTGGTCATGATCCACAAGTTCTCCAAGAACTCCGTGCCGCAGCGGACCTCGCGCTTCGTGCGACGAAGGTCACCACGCGGTCAGTGGGTCGTGCGATGTCCACCTTGGTGGTCCAGGAACACCATCTCTGGCTGTGTCTGGCTGACATGAGGGAGACCGACAAGCTCCGGTTCCTTAACTCCCCCGTGTCTCAGACTGGCCTCTTCGGCGACGCGGTCGAGAACTTCGCCCAGCAGTTTTCAGCAGACAGAGGCGATCAAACACATTCTGCCACAGTGGTCATCTGCTGCCCCTACCCCATCGCCTGCGGCTCCTCAGTCTGCTCGTCGCCGGGGGCGTCCTCCTACGTCTGCCCCTGCTCCCGCGCCGCAGGAGCAGTCTCCACCTAAACGGTGCCGTGCAGCCAGTCGCAGGCAGCCGCCAAGAAGGGCGGCAAAACCAGTACAGGTAAGTGGCCCCAGGACGGGCGACCCGGAGATGGATGGAACTGCTCTATAGGAGACGGTGACCCCACCGCTCCTTCCCCCGGAAGAGGGCCGGGTGGAAAACTGTTCTGTTCCACCGCTGGCCTCAAAACCAGTGGTACCCACATTTTTTATAGAGCGGTTCCCTTCATCTCTGGGTCCGAAGAGGGCCCAGAGAGCAGTGGGAGGACAGGATCTTCCCCACTCTCATCCACCTCTTCTATCGCCAGCAGGCAGCAGAGTGCGGTCCGAGAACGCCACCAAGCCGCCTCCTGCCCTGTGGAACCAGGTAAGTGCTGCTCAGCGCACACAGCCCGCGCTACGGGCCGCCTCCCAGAGAGAGCCTCCCGAGCCGTGTCCCTGTGTTCCACTCCGGGTACGCCTACGGTCCCTTTGGTCCTGCTTGTACGGTCTCTGAGAGCCTGCTTAGCGCTTCCCAGTCGCTGGCTCATTCGGACCATCAGGCTCGGCTATGCGATTTAGTTCGCCCCGCGTCCCTCCAAGTTTCGAGCCATCCACTCCACTACAGTGAGAGCAGCCGATGCCCATGTCTTGTGTGCGGAGATTGCATATGTCACGATATGTCACGGCACTACAGTCCCTACTTCATTGTACCCAAGAAAGGTGGTGGGTTACGACCGATCTTGGACCTGCGAATTTTGAATCGGAGCCTCCACAAGCTACCATTCAGAATGCTCACGCAGGGGCGCATATTCAAATGCATCCGTCCCCGAGATTGGTCTGCAGCGATCGACCTGAAGGACCCGTACTTTCAAGTCTCGATTCTTCCTCGACACAGGCCATTCCTGCGCTTTGCGTTCGAGGATCGAGCATATCAGTACAAGGTCTTACCTCTCCGGCTGTCCCTGTCCCCCCGTGTCTTCACGAAAGTCACGGAGGGGGCCCTTGTTCCCATGAGAGAACAGGGCGTTCGCATCCTCAACTATCTCGACGACTGGCTCTTACTAGAACACTCTCGAGATCAGCTTTGCGAACCCAGGGACCTCGTGCTCAGGCACCTCAACCAGCTGGGTCTTCAGGTCAACTGGGAAAAGAGCAAACTCCCCCCTGTCCAGAGGATCTCTTTTCTCGGTATGGAGTCCCGAGATGGGCGTGGCATCACGGCACTCACCGGGTGGCAATCACACCGGCGTGCCACCAGACCTTCAGCCCGTGGTCAGACCCCTTGTTCCTGCGGTCAGGAGTCCCCTTGGAACAGGTGTTCAGGCATGCTGTGGTATTCACAGACGCCTCTGCCACCGGCTGGGGTGCCACGTACAACGGGCATGCAGTGTCAGGGGTGTGGACGGACCCTCAACTGCATTGGCACATCAACTGCCTCGAGTTGCTAGCAGTACATCTCGCCCTGACCCGCTTGAGAAGACGGCTACAGGGCAGGGACGTGCTGGTCCGTACGGACAACACTGCGACCGTTGCGTACATCAACCGACAAGGTGGTCTACGCTCCCGTCGCATGTCGCAACTCGCCCCCGACATCTCCTCCTCTGGAGTCAGAAGCATCTGAGGTCGCTTCGAGCCATATATGTCCCCAGCGAGCTCAACAGTGTGGCCGACGAGCTATCACGAGCTGTGCTTCGGGGAGAATGGCGACTCCACCCCCAGGCGGTTCAGCTGATCTGAAGAGAGTTCGAGGAGGCTCAGGTAGACCTGTAGGCCTCCTCAGAGACCTCCCACTGCCATCTGTTTTACTCCCTGACCGAGGAAACACTCGGCACGGATGCACTGGCACACAGCTGGCCCCGGCATAAATATTCATAAATAGCATAAATATTAATTAGCCTACATCTACTGTCTCCCGCCGGGACGGCCAGCTTATCAGGTTGGCTCCTCAGCGAAAACTGAAGTGCAATCCACCAGCTGCTCGTTTATACCCGCGCTAACGAGGGCGCGCAGCTGATGCAAATGATTGCACGCCAATGTGTATTGGCTTGTTTTAGTTTCACTCGAAGTAGATTGCCTCTCTAACGAGATTCCTATTGGTCGGTCACGACCTACGTCTCCGTTCCCTCCTTCAGGGAACGAGGGTTACCATATGTAACCGAGACTTCTCCTCCCCCTTTTTAAAGCGCAAGCGATGTTTAAATACTTCATTCATGCTACAAAAATATTCTTAATGCAAACAGAAACAATATTATTTTTCTTACCCCATTGGCAGATAAATTGCAAAATAAGAAAAATGCACTTAAATTATTATTTTTTCCCCAGGAAAGACTAAATACCATGTCATTTTTCTTATGTAGGAAATGCATCTTGATTTAGGAACCTTTAAATATTTCTACTGGAAAAAACAAGACAAAAATGCTAATTAAGAAAAGCATTTTTTGCAGTGCAGTTCATTCATTCATTGCACATTTTTCTTTATAACATTGGGGATGCAGAGCACATTTGTAAGGCCACTCTATCAGAGCGGGAAAGTGGAAAGTGTGCGTTGCTTTCACACTCTTTCTGAGAATCTTTGTGTTGTTTCCTGGGCACAAACCTGTGAGAGCCATCAAAGAGGAGATTCACAGTGTTGTAGAAATCGGTTTAAATGAGGCTAATCTGATAAATGACGTTCACTTGATAACATCTTGCTGTGTCCTCTGAAAGTAACCTAATATTTAGAATTTCCTTTAGGATTTCCAATGTGGTTGGATGCAGTGATGAAACACATATTCCCATCATAGCTCCTTCCAAAAATGAAACAGATTACTGTATGGAATGGAAGGATAGTGCAAGATATATTCCGTAACCCCCACCACAGCTGTTAAATAAACAAATTATTCACAATTTATTTGGTCTTCTTTATTTCCTAAAAATACAAAAGCAACAGTTATTCTTTTTCCTGTTGGATCTTAATATTATTCCAATATTGGTATTGTGGCCATATCTTCTCCATCCCCCCATTTTGCGAGCCTCAGCCTTCTTGCTGTTGGCTGAGTGGAAGTCAAATGTTAATTTCATTAGCCTAAATAAGAAATTACACAGGTTGTATTAGAGAAAATTTAATTATGTGAAAAGAGCATTAGACTATTTGGAAAAAGCTGCTGCAGATTGAAATAGCCACTGAATGATATTTATTTATTATGTCAAATTGTAAAGTCATGTAGCCTACACCCATTAACCTTAAATGAAACTGCTATCACATGATTTTACATATCACAAGCTGATTCTGCAGGCAGATTATTTAGAACTGCTCCTGGAGAGCTACCGTCCTGTACATATACATTTAGTCATTTAGCAGACGCCTTTGTCCAAAGCGACTTACAAATGAGGAATACAGCAAGCGAGTCATCATGAAGAGGCAAAAACAACACAAGAAGTGCTCAAAATACAAAGTTCAGGCATTGCTTAGAGTAGCATAAGGGAGGATTAAAGGGAAATATATATATATACTGTATATATATATATATATATATATATATATATATATATATATATATATATATATATATATATATATGTTTTTTTAAGAGATGAGTCCTCACGGAAGAGATGAGTTTTCAGCTGTCTTTTGAATGTTGTCAGGGATTCTGCATTCTGGATGAAGGTGTGGAGATCATTCCACCAGCATGGAACCGTGAATGAGAATGTTCTGGAGAGTGATGTAGTGCCTCGCTGTGATGGTACCACGAATCGTCGCTCATTGACCGATCGTAGGCTTCTGGTAGGGATGTAGACTCGTAGGAGCGAGTGAAAGTAGGAGGGAGATGAGCCTGTGGTCGATCTGTAAGCAAGCGTCAATGCCTTGAACTTGATGCGAGCAGCGAACGGTAGCCAGTGCAGAGAGATGAGGAGAGGAGTGACGTGAGCCCTTTTGGGCTCGTTGAAGACAAGACGGGCTGCAGCATTCTGGATCATTTGTAGGAGTTTAATTTGACATGATGGAAGTCCAGCCAGAAGAGCATTGCAGTAATCAGCTTAGAAATGAATAGGGCCTGGACAATAAGTTGTGTTGCATGCTTAGTTAGAAAAAGGCCTGATCTTCTTGACCTGTAGAGTTACAGGCAGGAGTGTTAGAGCAGGACTGGACCTGAAATCTGCTGGAAGGAAGCTCTCCAGGAGCAGGTCAGAGACACCTGATTTAAACGCTGAGCAAGCATGCTCAGATAATTAACACTAGTGGAGAGCAGTCAGCAATCAACGATAAGAGGTGTATATATATTCAGCAGTCTCACCTCAATTCGTTAACAGTTTAGCAGCATCTTGTTCTCCGTTTTGCTACCATGTTGCAACTTCAAAGCTCTTCATCTGACGAAGAAACAAACATCCCCAGGGATCCGCCGTTGCATTCCGCCGGCCCCAGGACCATTCCTCCTACACCGGACATCGCACCTGAGCCCTAGTCTTCTTCACGTGTCCGCACGCCTGCCCGAACAGCCCTGTGCTCGCCAAGACATCGAGGCCAGTCTTCGCCGCCCCCGGCAAGACTTTCATCTTCCTCCCCGGCCTCCTCCTACCACTCGGCCGTCCCGACAATCCCACCTATCGGGAAATGGAACGTAGCAGGATTGAGGCAATCGCTGGCTAATTCGGACATACAGGCTTCGCGAAAAATGAATAAAGCGAAACTGTACGATCTATACGTTACCTTACAGTCAGCCAACCTCTCTCCAAAGTCCACACCAACTCCCAAGACGGCTCACAGGCAGAGCAAAGCTCGCAGGGCCCAAAAGTCGCCGCCCCAGACACCACCGACATTTGCAGCCCCGGCTTATACCATTCCCAGCTCTCTCATGCAACCTAAATCACAACATTCTCTCTTCACAGCATCACCGATGCCTGGTTCATCCAACGCGGTCGCCATGGAACCACCATCAGTGTCTCAAAGCATTCGCGGACCGATCCTCTCAGGTACGGATGTAGACCTTTCTTCTCTTCTCTCTCTGCTCCCCGCAGCCGATCCAGACTGCCAAATAGACTGTGGGGATTTCTGCGTTACCGTAAAAAACACAAACATACATTCATCTAGCGTTCTTTCATTTTCTCGTTTTACCGAAATCATCTGTTCAGCTTTCCACCACAGGCGTCGCGAACTGAATGATTATCTAGCAATCATAGCCGAGCTCGCGCTGTCCTATGGGGGAGGGCACTTCTACACGTACCATCAACTTTTTACGCACTCGACCCAGATCTCCACAGCAGGGTGTTTTTAGGCTGCAAAAACATTTCTTGCGCGGTCTGCAGGTGAGTGGTGCACTCAACTACATCGTGCCCGCAGGTTAACCCTTCCTCTCTTCCCTGCCCGGGAACAAGCACTGCTAAATCCACCAGCTACATGCCTTGTGCATTAACTGCCAGCACAAACCAGGATTTCGAAAGAAAAGTCTCCTCTTTCGACGAAAGCTGACAGCTCTGCAATTATTTTAACTCTGGTAACTTTGGGAATACTCCCAAAAAAAAGTCAATGAACTTGGGACAGCAGCAGGGAATTGATTGACTAACCCCCCAAAAAATGTGTGCAGTGAAGTTGGCAGAATGGTGTTTGCGGGGAGGAGCCTGGACGTTTGACCGGGAGGGGTCGCCCTGCATCCGATGTGAACCAGCAGCTCAAGGCAGTGGATGGGTAAGCCCCGCTGGCCGGACGAGGGTGCAAGCGATTCCTACGCCCCTACCAGGAGCTCATGGCATCGGATGGGCAAGCCCTGTCGACAGTCGGCGGGTGTTACGTGTGACTCCTAACGGCCAACCAGGAGGGCCCTCGCAGCGTCCGACAGGAGCCTGCAGCTCACAGCATCGCATGGGCGGGCTCCATTTATATGCAGCTGAAATTCAAAAATGTGTTAATAAGGTTTAGTGACAGCCTTTGAAATATGAAATCCACCAAAGCTTTCCCAGAACCTTCCTGACAAAAGCATTCATGAAAGGTTTATTGTTCAGAAAATCAAGCATGTATAAACAAAAGGTCCCCTATCACTCCCTCATATTACATATACTAATCTTTTTGGTTGAAGAATTGGAACAGACAGATGGCTCATTACTGCTGATGTGCTTTGTTGATAAACCTCTCCTTGCTGGTTACAATAAACAGGTGGCACATAATTTGTCCTTGCTTTGAAAAGTCTCCAGATTACTTCAAATGATTCCTACAAATGTAATCCATTTTGTCCATTAATATTTTTTAGCTTACATCATTGTGATGCCACAAACAGATGCAGAAGTGAATTTGCTGCAATGTAGGCCACAGATATGCCTTACATTTTTTCAGTAGCCCACATGCCTACCTTGCTATACTCATGTTTTTTTGGCAAATATTTTACATTTAACTGGTATAGATTAATCAGTTTTGTAACCACATTTCAGAATATTCTGTGTGCTAACATTCTTGTCTTCTTTTTTTTGTTTTGTTCTCTCTCATTTGTAAAAAGATCTGCAGCCAGTTGCAATAAACCCCTTAAAGAAACTCTTTCACAGTTCATAGATATTTTATACGAAATCATTTCTTGTACTTCTTTTCTTTTTAGATCATTGTATCCTTCTGTAAGCAACTCTTGTAGAGGCTTCATAAAAAGCCTGCAAGCCTGTGGGTCAAGGGGCAAAGTGCTGATGGATTATGGGATTGCTCTATGCCGTGCTCTTGCTGACAGCCTTTATTGGTTACTTGAGGATGAGCGTGTAACCCTTTATATAATTATTGTATTAAAGTCAGTGTGCTCCTGCCTTGCTGGCACTTGCCCCAGGATCAATGTGAAGATAATTTCAGAAATGAATAGTTAGTATCGATCGCCCCCTCCCCATTCTTTGAGGTGGCTTATCAGCGACAGGGACATGTCGCTGTAGATTATTGCACCAATGTCATTTATGGGCTCTATGATAGTTTTTGTGTGATTTTGGAGTGGGCTGTTTCAAACAAAGGAAATTCAATTTGAAATAGATTTCTTGCTGTCTGCTTTTTCCCCCTTTACTCGTATGTACACAAGTAGCAATAAATCACAATCGTTTGGATTTCTTTCTCTTTTATCTCATTTCTGGGGCTCTTTGGAGCCAAACAGGTGTAAGTCTGCTGTGGTGAGTGTTGTCAAAGGGCAGGCATCAGCACTTCAACAACTGGCTGAAGGATTGCATGTGTTTTGGTATGGACATATTTGTGACTTTTGGCCTGCTGTTTGGAGGAGCTTAATGTTATTGTTGTTATTTTCCTTGCTTGGCCATTATCTGAGGCCTTCGCAGTGCCATGTTGCGTCTGCATCTTTATTTAAGGTTATGGATGCATGCAGCATGAAATATAAAACTCCTAAAGACATCCTCAGTAAAACAATTCTTGCTTGGATTTGCATGTTTTTCACTGATATTGTTGATATCTGGATCAGTGTGTGCAGTGCGCAGTAGTGCGCAGTTACAACTTACGCATTACTAAATATTTTTGCATTGCAACATTAAACTTAGTTGAAACGTAATTCGTATTAAAATAAATATTTACGGAAGCCTACGATTAGGAGTAACATTTGGAATAAAATAGCAGACTGAACTGCATCAATAAGCACTTTTTTTTTAGAGAGAAAGCCTCTGTGTGCATTGGTTTACTCTGCATGTCAATTTAAATCTCTCATTATAAAAAAAAAATAATTTCTTATGCTTTTATTGTATAAGTATTTATTCATTGCTCATTCATTTCAAAGTTTCTGAATGTCATTACATATAAATATACCTTTTACATTATTTTTTTGATCAAGGATTGTATTTCAATGGAAACCTTTTAGCGGTAGTTACTCCCTGAGTAAAGGCCGAGTTCAAATGGGGACTGAAGTCCAAATAATTGTTTTTTTTTTAGATAGTTGTTTCCCGCACTCCATCTCCCCAACTTGAAGCTTTCGTGGGGTGCCATATAGAGGATCCCCAACAGGATCAAGAGTAACTGACAATGGAAAGCGACAAACCTTAGGGTGCTTTCACACCTGAGTGTTTGTTTCGGAACCTGGTGAATTTTCTACCTTAGTTCAGTTTGTTTAGGCATATGTGAACACCGCAATTGCGCTTGGATCCGCAGCAAAACAATCGCTCCGAGACCGCCTGAACGAGATGGTCTCGGCCCGATTGCAAATGAACTCTGGGGCGGCTCGCTTGAGGTGTGAAAGCACTCCAACCCAACGGACCAACAAACCAAATGGTATTCATAATTCATAACGGGAAATGTGCTATAAAAATAGCAGTAGTGTCTGATTCTGTGAGTGAGCACATTAGTTGTCACAGTTGAGCACCTCTTCATCTTAAAATGTTGTGTATTTGCGCTTCTCTGTGCGATAATGCTGTCCTTGATTCCTACTCCAGCTGCATTATAACATTCGTGTTTGCGTGTGTCTTGACACAGTTAACCTCTAGACAGCGCTGGGAGATCCAGAGAGAGCGTGTTTGAATTTGCTGTAGTATTAATACGAATGTAGTATTTAATTTAACAGCGAGAATGACGTCTACATTCGTATAGTGTTTGCATGTGCTTCAACAGTTACAAAGAAAGCCACATTGGGTTGGGGTAGAATCTGCTATCTCTGATTCAGTTTGTTTTCCACCAACTGGAATGCCCCATGAGTGTGTTGGATAAGAGAAAAGTACAAAATCTGCAGAGCGGTGGATTCCCAGGATCAGGATTAAAACCCACTAATCAAGACTTTGATAAAATAAAGTTAGATGTGTTTCCCATTTGGTATCATGACTGTTACTACATCCACAACCCTGTCATCAACACATTTACCAAAACCGTATATCTTTCATCACATTGACAGTTTAAATATACCAAGTTGTTTAAAACGTATTCAAGTCTTAATTGATCTTACAGTTAGATTTTGTTAATACGTTAGTGTTTGTAAAGAATTCATTAACCTGGTCTAATCAAGGCACTTTCATTTATATAGCGCTAATACATTACAGATTGTTTCAAAGCAACATTATGGTGATAAAAAGGAAAGTAATGATTTGATGCAAACAGAGTTCAATTCTGCTGTAAAGCAGCTCTAAAAAGACAATAGTGTAATTTGATTCATTGATCAGTTGAAGTAAAGTCAGTGTTTATTTTGTTCCCTTTCAAGGGAACCTTGACGCCACATCATGGCATTGATGCAATGGGAACACCTTCAGTGTGAGCCGGTGTCTGAGTCACATGTGTTACGAGTCTATTCCTTAGATCGCAACAAAATAAGGGAGACGCCACACACAACTCCTGCGTAAACAATAAGATTTATTTAACTCAATTTAACTAAAGTAAACATGAAATGTCAACTAATCAGTGTCAATGTTAGTTAACGTGTCAGCATGCGAGTGTTAGTCAGCGTGTCAGCATGCGAGTGTTAGTAACAAGTACAAGTGAAACCATTCCAACCAAACATAAACAACAAAAGGTTGAATTCAAAAATCTCCCCTTACCCCCACATCCTGTAAGCTCTCCGTTAGCCTCATGAGCAAACGCCAACACAGGCAAGCAACTCTCCACTCCAAATTTGTTTGACACAGACACTTTTAAAGAGCCATGATTTAATTCAGGTGTAAAGCCACACCCCCTTCAGCAAATCACCTGTAACTCAGGGACAAACACACAGCTACATACAGCTACACCCCCCCAAAAAAAAGAGATTCTACATCTCATGATAAGGATCCTCAAAACACCTCACCAAACAATATCAAAAGTGAAACTTTAAAATCAAGCTTTCCTTTTTAATAATTAATTTCTTTAGGGACTGTTCGTTATTTATTTAAGGGGCCACCGGAGGAGTTTTGAGATCTGTACTCAAAAAAGACTTTACCCTCCCTTCGCCAGTAATACATTTTTCTATGACCCTCCAAATTGATTGTGAAAAAAGGCATGACCCTCCCTGATAATTTATTAATTACGTAGGCTACTGGTTTGCGCTTGGCAAAGATGTTCAGATAGCCATTGTTTTTTTTTACAACCATGACAAACGACTAAACTCCTGCTTTCTCATCTTACTAAGGCTGTAACGATAGACCAAACCTACAATTCGGTTCGTATCATGATTTTTTATTTTAGATTTAAAAAAAAAAAATCATGTTTTCGGTGCTGATGCAGTGGTGACGCGTTCATGTAACAAGGGTGACCGTGGCGCTCCCAATAAAGTATCTAAAAGCTTCCACAAAGAACCGGCAAAAGTAATGATTATGAATATGTCAAATATAGAAAGGAGAGATTTTAATTGTTTATTAATAAACAAGGTTGTTCTGTGTCAGTGTGTCGGCTTCAAGATGAAGTTGACGATGCTGACTCGCGATCTTCACAGTAACGCGCCAGAGAGAAGTGCAGATTTCATACGGATTACATAAGTAGAGAGCAGTCTGTTTTTCGTTTTTAAATGTTCTGTTTAAAAGTAGACATCAAGCTTTCTATATTTCTCAAGTCTGTGAGGCAAGTAGCCTACATTATACGCTGAGTTTCGGTTCATTTATGAGACGAGAGTCCAGTTCACGCGTCGGCGACTCCGTGTCATGATGATCTATTTTCTACTATATTTACTTCTTATTTATTAAATCCAGGCAATTGGTTGATGAAACATTAATTAAAATTAAGAAAACGAAATTTACTTTAAAGAAAGGCTCTGTGCTTTCTGAAGTCTCTGTGAAAGTTTTAAAGTCGCTTTCAGAGCGGTCATGTCCGTAACGGAGAACTGTCACGTCCGTAACATTGTTTTTTTCCTCAATGCGAACACGAAAAATAAAATAAAAAATAATATTTTATGTTCTGTGGAGGCCGACCCTTCTTCATCCGGTTATTAGCCTACTTTTGTTTTGCGCAGTGTAATTCATAGAATTATTAAAAAATATTTTGCCACCTAAAAGTTAAAGATTTGTTGTCACGTAACATGTGTATTTCGCTCATATTAAATATAAAACGCATGTGTAGACTGATATTTTTCTAATGTCTTGACTCCTTTATTAAGGGGGTATGGATATTTAAACAGACGTTTCAGTATTAAATGCATTTTCTGATAATTTATATTTCAAGTTTTGACTGCAAATGTCACGTTTAAAGAATTTAAAGAGTTTAAAGTTTAAATGTTTAAAGAATTTATCCTCAACTAGTTTTTTGGTGTAGGTCTGCGTATTGTATTAGCCTATGTTAACTTCAAATAATTCTAATAGTAGCCTAATTTAAAAATGTGGTAGCTCTACGTCTAACACACTCGACTGTAGATTTTCAGTAGATTTACTCACTAACATTGTTGTGGAAACCCAATAAGAATGGAAACTAAAATATAGTATATCGTACAGCGCACATTCTATCAGCTGCAGTTCTGGCGCCTCAGTCCCAATACACTCAACGTACATTCATATCACATGTTAATGCCGCGGTAGAGTTACATTCACAGGACACTGCACTTATTCGCAATCACAAAAGTTCATTATTTGCTCGTGCTTTAAAGCTATGCCGGGTAAACATTTAATTGGCGTTCTGTACATGATGCACTTTTTCTTAGCGCGTACTGAAGTGCGCGCACACTGTCAGGCAGCGCCAAACCGGATTTTTGTTGAGTCAGACCCATCTGATAGCGATCGGGGACCGAGACCGAGAGAACTACATAAAGCTACATGGAAAAAATATGCACCAAACAAGCCACTTTGAAATGTTGCTGTTTTCATGAATACAAAAGTTGGGTGACCCTCCCCCTAGACTAAAAAAAGTTGAATGACCCTCCCCTCAACAAAGAATAAAAAGACATTACCCTCCCCTATTTTCCTCCGGTGGCCCTTTCCATAAATACCGAACGGTCCCTTATAAAACATCCGATCCCAGTATAACAGTGTTTTCCACAATCATATACATTCTCCTAGACTGCCCACCTAACCCCCAGCAATCTGGATACTGAAAGCAAATTAAGGTGACAAAGAGAGCACAGAAAAACAGAATCAATTGCCCAAACACTACAGTACACTATTCGGCCTGGTCAGGAACAAGAGATAACGCATCTGCCACTAGGTTATCAGATCCCTTGATGTGTTTTACAGTTAAACTGTGAGGCTGTAAAAAGAGAATCAAATGCATTAACTGCTGACTCTGGAACTGTATAGAGTGCAAAAACATTAAAGGGTTATGATCAGAATAAACCTTCACAGGTAATCTTCCCCCCACATATACATCAAAGTACTGAAGAGCCAAAATTAAATTAGTTCTTTTGATAAGCATTACATTTACGAGAAAAGAAACTTACAGAGTGGTCGAGTCCAGTCTCATTAGTTTTCAACAGAACAGAACCAATCTGGCTTGCATCTCCCTGTATTTTAAATGCCAGCCTAGGGGCATCTAGAATAGGGGCAGTAGTTTACAACAGTTTAACATTTTCAAAGGCTTACTGACAATTTACACTCCAATCAAACTTGACAGAATACTTAAGCAAATCAGTGAGCGGGGAAACAGCAGTTGAAAAGTTTGGTCAAAACCCCCGATAATACCCCACCATACCCCCAAAAATCATGCACCATCAGCACTTTCTATGTTAATGGTGGAGGAGAATATTGAATAGCCAAAATGTTGGCTTGAATAGGACACACCTCATGTCACAGAGTTCAGAGAGTTACCACTGCTCACCATCAGACTCCTTACCTGTCTATCTACCTGTGATTTGTCTCATCAAGCTTCCAGTCTTCTGTCCATCTTCGATCCGTCTTCCTGTTCCATATCTCCTGTCTTCTTGTTCACTCGTCACCTGCACAGAAAATCCACGTCAATCTTCACCAGCTAAGTCACCATCATCAGTCAACAAGTCACCATTCTCTCATCATCGTCTGGTTCCCGCTGTTTCTCACCACTCTGCTCAATAAAAACTATTATTACTAGTGATCGATCGATGTATCGTTTTACCGATATTTTTACCGATTTTTAAGCATTTTCCCATAATCGGGTATCGGTTTTGTAATATCGGATTCGCCGATAAACGGCGCCATCTTGTGGCCGTTTTGAGAATTCCGCCATTGCAGCCCGCGTCTGAGGAGATCAGTCAACAACAACTCTGTGCACAGGTAAATTATATGTTCTACTTGCTTTGCTTTAATTATTTAACTTTATTTAACATAACAGACATGCAGAAATGAGTTTTGAGACATAAATGCCTGATATAGTTTATTTATGCTGCTTGGTTCTAAAAAATTGAGACGAACTCATGGAGTCACGTTGCGTAATCCGTCATGTCCTGCCCCAATAAAGGCGTAACTTTACATGAATTAAATAAAACAGACATGAATGAGTGCATGTTGAAAATAAAAGCGCTGAATTTAATTCTTTCTCTGTTGTATTTGCTCACCATTAGTCTTGAAAAAATAGTTCGCTCATATTGCTGAGCATTCACTGGGTTGATGATCAGGAATGCTCAAGCACGGCCACTGAATGAAACTTTTGACAAGATGATCTTGTTTAAACATCCTAGATTATATTATCATTTACTACATATACTGCAATTATTTCGCTTTAAAATGATACCGCTTTGTGGAAATTAATTATTTATTATCTGCACGCGCGATCGCGGTTGAGTAGCTTATCATTCTGTGTAAATGCATAGATAAACAGCACTTTGTTAGAAAGCATTTCATGATCTAGACCGACAAAAACATTATTAAAAATTTGTAACATACTAGTTGGAAAATGCAATGATGTATATGCTGTTTTGTTTGTTACTTTCCTGACAATGTTATATTCCAGCTAATATTATTCAGTGAATTCGACTGCTTATAAATTATATGTATAATTTAGATGTAAATTATATAATGTAATAATATAAATGTTTTTATTGTGATTTGAAGATTTAATTTAACATGAAAGAGTGTTAACTTTCAACACTTTTGTTTATTTTTTTAAGATGACTGAAAGGAGGAAAAATCAAAGGACTTACTCCACAGACCCCTCTATTTATTTGTGTATAAATATAAAGGGGTTTTTTTGTATGCAAGGAGGGAGTGATTGTTATAAATAAAATGGTTTGTTCAGTTCATTTGTGTTTTAATAATTGTGTCAAAAACAGAAGTATAACAGTAAATAAATATCGGTTCTGTATATCGGTTATCGGGCACATAAACATGCAAATAATCTGTATCGGTATCGGTTATAAAAAATCAATATCGGTCGATCACTAATTATTACTATAACACCTGTCTGTTTCCTTCTGTGTTGTGACAGAAAACCAGACCACAACGCAGAGTCCTGCCGAAACCAGCGAAGAACATCCACCAGATCCGTATGTGGAACTCATGCAAGCAGTTCAGCAAACTCTCCCCTCCGCACCACCTGCTCCTTTACCACCTGCCTCTGCCAGTCTCATGGCCTGACCAGCGACATACAACGGTGAGGAGGAGGATTGCAGTGGGTTTCTACTACAATGTACATTGTACTTTGAGATGCAGCTTTTATCCACCGAATGGGCACGTATCGCCTTTATGATCTCACCGTTGTCTGGACAAGCGCTGCATTGGGCGCAATCCATCTGGCATGCCAACGGCCCTGTCACAAGTTCCTTAGCATCGTTCATCAACCACTTTAAAGAAGTCTTCTGTCAAACTGCATCAGTATTATCCGTCCATGATCAGCTGTTCAACCTCCGTCTAGGTAAAAACCCTGTCAGTGCATATGCCCTTCAATTCCGCACTTTAGCAGCATCTAACGGGTGGAATGAGACGGCCCTGGTGACAGCCTTTCACCAAGGTCTCAACCCAGAAGTGCGCCAACAGGTGGTCGTTTATGACGATAACGTTGGATTGGAAAGTTTCATTCAGAAAGCTGTGCGCAACTCTCAATGTTTGTCAGCCTGGTCACTTGATCAACCCCCTCCGTATCCTCCGCCCATCTCTCCATCTGTCGCCCTTCCAGCACCTGAACCCATGCAGGTCGACGCATATCACCTCACCAGCCCGGAGCGTCAAAGGAAACTATTACAACACTTGTGTCTGCATTGTGGGGGAGAAGGCCATGTAATTGCGAACTGCCCAATTCGACCACCACTCCCAGCGGTGAGTACAATCCAGTTTCTCCCTAAAGTCACACCCCTCACTCGTACACCTATCCAAATTCTCACCCACTGCGCTTATCGACTCCGGGCCTGCAGGGAACTTCATCTCTCATCAACTTCTCCAAAGACTGCTCCCAGGAACTAGCTATCCACACCATTCTATCGCTGGGCAAACCGCTGGGCTGTGGTTGCATTCGTCACTACTTCCCCACAGTATCGCTCCGCATTGGCTGCCTGCATGAGGAGAAGATCACGTTCATGGTGAGAAAAAATCTGAGCTGGTATTGGCGGCGATTCCGCCGACCCCAGAGGGTTAAGGGCCTGAGTGTGCTCATTGTACCACGGCGTTGGACCATTTTTTTTTAATCTTCTTTAAAGTGCAAAGGAGCAACTGTGGCTAAAGTGCTGGAAAAGAGAGAGTCAAAAGTTTCTGTCGCAATATCAAGTTCTTCTAAGCTATCTGGGATGTTGAGGAGATGAAACTGATCAGGAATATTATTAATAAAGTGATCTTTAGTGGCAGAAGTGATAGGTCTAACATATTTGTAACACAGAGTCGACTTTGCAGCCTTGGCTAAATGAAGTACACACAAGACTAGATAATGATCTGAGATGTCATCGCTCTGCTGCAGAATTTCAACGGCATCAACATTGATTCCATGCGATAATATTAGATTAGAGTATGATTACGACAATGAGTTGGTCCTGACACGTGTTGTCTAACTCCAATAGAGTTCAGAATGTCTATAAATGCCAATCCCAATGCATCTTTTTCGTTATCTACATGTATATTAAAATCACAAACAATTAGGACTTTATCTGCAGCCAGTACTAACTCTGATAGAAAGTCAGCAAATTCTTTGATACAGTCTGTATGGTGCCCTGGTGGCCTGTATACAGTAGCCAGCACAAATCTCAAACGTGATTTATCATTTACACTAGATAGTGTTACATTAAGCACCAACACTTCAAAAGAATTATATTTAAAACTAGACTTCTCAGTAATCTGAAGATATTACTATAGATTACAGCAACACCTCCCCCTTTGCCTTTCAGACGAGGCTCATGTTTATAACAGTAATCTTGCGGGGTGGACTCATTTAAAGTAATGTAATCGTTTGGTTTTAGCCAAGTTTCTGTCATACACAGCACATCTAGGTTATAATCTGTAATCATATCATTAACAATAAGTGCTTTTGAAGTAAGGGATTGAATATTCAGCAACCCAAGCTTTATCATTTGTTCATCCGTATTATATCTGATTTTTATTTGTTGAACATCAATTACATTTTTACCCTTAAATGGGTTTGGGAGTTTCTTGTATGTTCTAATTATAGGAACAGACACAGTCTCTATGTGATGATATCTAGGTCTCTCTATGTGATGGGATTTATCTGACCTCAGTGAAGTGAGACAGCTAGCAGACGGTTGGTTTAGCCATTCTGTCTGTTTCCTGACCTGAGCCCCAGATTGTCATGTTTGAGCTCTAAGACTATGTGCCATATTACTAGAGAGAAGAGCAGCACCATCCCAGGAAGGATGAATATCTCTTTTCAACAGGTCAGGTCTGCCCCAACAACTTTTCCAATTGTCTATGAACCCTATATTATTTTGCGGACACCATTTAGACAGCCAGCCATTGAGTGAGGACAGTCTACTAACTATCTCACTCCTTCGAACAGGAAGGGGGCCAGAGCAAATTACAGTGCCTGACATCGTACTGGCGAGTTCACACATCTCTTCAACGTCATGAGATTTTGGTGATCTCATGACTGGCGAAGTCGAACATCATTAGTGCTGACGTGAATAATAATCTTAGAGAATTTACGATTAGCATTAGCTAATTTTAAATTTGCTTTGATGTCAGGCGCTCTGGCTCCTGGCAAACATGTGACTATGGTGGCTGGTGTCTCTATTCTCAGTGGGTGTTTCACTGAGAGGGGAGAACCTGTTTAATGTTGTTATCGGAACGGAAGAGCGGTGTTTTGTCCCGCAACTATAGCGTCTCACGGTGACCCAGTTGCCCTGCTGCACGGGCTATACTTCAGCCGGAACCGAACAATGTACAGAGTTCACTAAGCTAGTCGCATCCAAAGCAGTATCTAAAGCCCTTGCACTCTTACTATCCTCGATTAAAGTTTGGATGCGTGTCTCTAGTTCTGATATCTTCTCTGTCAGCCTGACTGTCTCCCTGCATTTTTCACATGTAAATCCTTAAATGCTGACAGAGAATACTATACTATACATGTGACATGAAGTGCAAGTGACAATAACAGGACAAAACATTACTCCCCGTATTTGTTCACTGATTCTACTTACCTTAGTTGCTTGATAGACTCATAAAAGGCGCGAGCGCGCGAGAGAAAAAAAAGATGGCAAGCACGGATGGCAGGTTAACAGGCTAGCGAGATACTAGCGTGTTGTGCTAGCGATAATGATTTAGATAAAAGCTAGTAATAACGTTTTACTTCCGGTAATCAGTAAAAAATCTATAAGTATAATCTGTTTTTTTAACCAGCAAACATGGTGAAGCCCAACTGGAGCACAAAGGAACAGCTATCCCGTTCTCAAGCATATATTGAACTTCAGACTCCAAAATTAATAGGAACCCTGTAAAAATGGTGACGACTGGGCCACGCATATCCCACATCAAGCTGGATCAGATGCATATAGGTTGGCATATCTGCAAACAAACTAAGAAATTCAAAAACCAACATTGTCAATTCTGACCTTAGTAACTACGACAAATGCGAAAACTGTGACCAAAAACAACATAATTCAGGCTAAACCCCAAACTCACTTGTTCTACCTCTCTAGCCGCAAATAATAACCAAGGTAATCCTTCCTCCCAGTTGTGGTTCAACTCCACACAGTAAGCGCATAACAATGCTTTCAATTGTTTGGTGGAACTGTTCAAGCACACCTTGACTTTGAGCTTGATACGCGCTTGATTGATTGCAAACATATGCACAGTGAAGTTAGTCCCTTTGTCACTCTGAATAATTTTGGGTGTCCCAAAAATAGAGCCGAATTGGGTTAAAGCTTTCACATCTGATTTAGTGGTAGTTTTTCCCGATAGGATAAGCTGCCGGGTACGAGTTGCCAGACACATCACAGTCAGCAAATATGAATTGCCTAATTAAGACGTAGGTAACTGGCCCACAAAATCAATTATTAGATTCTCAATGGCTTGCTTGTAACAGCTATAGGACATAAAGGCACTAGTTTAAAGGTTGATTCGCCTTCCCTGTTAACTGACATACACTGAACAAAATTATAAACACAAAACACTTTTGTTTTTGCCCCCATTTTTCATGAGCTGAACTCAAAGATCTAAGACTTTTCCTATGTAAACAAAAGGCCTATTTCTCTCAAATATTGTTCACAAATCTGTCTAAATCTGTGTTAGTGAGCACTTCTCCTTTGCCAAAATAATCCATCCACCTCACAGGTGTGGCATATCAAGATGCTGATTAGACAGCATGATTATTGCACAGGTGTGCCTTAGGCTGGCCACAATAAAAGGCCACTCTAAAATGTGCAGTTTTATCACACAGCACAATGCCACAGATGTCGCAAGTTTTGAGGGAGCGTGCAATTGGCATGCTGACTGCAGGAATTTCCACCAGAGCTGTTGCCGTGAATTGAATGTTAATTTCTCTACCATAAGCCGTTTAGAAAGGCATTTCAGAGAATTTGGCAGTACATCCAACCGGCCTCATAACTGCAGACCACGTGTAACCACACCAGCCCAGGACCTCCACATCCAGCATCTTCACCTCCAAGATCATCTGAGACAAGCCACCCGGACAGCTGCTGCAACAATCGGTTTCCATAACCAAAGAATTTCTGCACAAACTGTCAGAAACCGTCTCAGGGAAGCTCATCTGCATGCTCGTCGTCCTCATCAGGGTCTCGGCCTGACTGCAGTTCGTCGTCGTAACCGACTTGAGTGGGAAAATGCGCACATTCGATGGCATCTGGCACTTTGGAGAGGTGTTCTCTTCACGGATGAATCCCGGTTTTCACTGTACAGGGCAGATGGCAGACAGCGTGTATGGTGTCATGTGGGTGAGCGTTTTGCTGATGTCAACGTTGTGGATCGACTGGCCCATGGTTGCGGAGGTATGGGCAGGCCCATTACTGGCCCATCGACTGGCCCATTGGTTATGGTATGGGCAGGCGTATGTTATGGACAATGAACACAGGTGCATTTTACTGAAGGCATTTTGAATGCACAGAGATACTATGACGAGATCCTGAGGCCCATTGTTGTTCCATTCATCTACGACCATCACCTCATGTTGCAGCATGATAATGCACGGCCCCATGTTGCAAGGATCTGTACACAATTCCTGGAAGCTGAAAACATCCCAGTTCTTGCATGGCCAGCATACTCACTGGACATGTCCTCCATTGAGCATGTTTGGGATGCTCTGGATCGGCGTATACAACAGCGTTTTCCAGGTCCTGCCAATATCCACCAACTTTGCACAGCCATTGAAGAGGAATGGACCAACATTCCACAGGCCACAATCAATAACCTGATCAACTCTATGCGAAGGAGATGTGTTGCACTGTGTGAGGCAAATGGTGATCACACCAGATACTGACTGGTTTTCGGACCCCCCCAATACAATAAAACTGCACATTTTAGAGTGGCCTTTTATTGTGGCCAGCCTAAGGCACACTTGTGCAATAATCATGCTGTCTAATGCTGTCAGCATCTTGATATGCCACACCTGTGAGGTGGATGGATTATCTCGGCAAAGGAGAAGTGCTCACTAACACAGATTTAGACAGATTTGTGAACAACATTTAAGAGAAATAAACCTTTTGTGTACATAAAGTCTTAGATCTTTGAGTTCAGCTCATGAAAAATGGGGGCAAAAACAAAAGTGTTGCATTTATAATTTTGTTCAGTGTATATACGGCAGGTGTTAATGAAGGCCGAAATATTGTTTTTCAAGCGTGGCCAAAAGAAATGTCGCAAAATTCGCTCATAAGTTTTATTTACTCCTAAATGACCCTCAACTTTACCATGTAATTTGCATTACCACATCTCGAAATTGCTTTGGCACCACCACTTGAATTATAGACTCATCCATTAAACCTTTCTTATAGGGAACATATGTCCTTAAGAGCATCTCATCTTAGATAAAATGTCCACTGACAGTACTTCTTACCTCATGAGATGGAATAACATCCTCAAATAATTGCTGTAACCCAGGATCATTATGTTGTGAATTCAACAACTTCCTGTGAGAAATAGGAGAAAGAATAGACAAATCAGACACAACATACTTCTATATAAAACATAATTATTTTTCTTCACAAGATGCCTCACGATTCTTTGGACGAGTTACTGCACATGCTGTAAATACCTGAGGGAATTTTTGATTTAGGGCAGTTTCAGATTTTTCAATCAATGGAGTGGGCACTACAACAGGGGGTGGGATTACATCTCGCCATACCCTACCTCCAGCTAAATTATTCCCAAGTATTACTGTGACACTAGTATCCACTGGCAATGATGGACACACTTCCAGGGTTACTTCTCCACAGACCAGAGGTGGGCACAAATACATCAAAAACTATTTTGTTACAAAATACAAATACTGGCTCATGAAATGTAACAAAATAAAATACAAAATACTGATATGAAAATTGTATTTAAAAAAAATACAAGTAATTAGTATTTTGAAAATACAAAAATACTCCCACAATAATCTTAAGTCTTTTTTTTATTACTGAACGGTCAATAACACAAATAGTAGCAATAACACAAATAGTAGCAATAACACAAATATGATAAATGTGTAAATTCAAAATGGCGAAGTAGCAAAATAAAAAAGTATGGGCATTTCACTAAATCTCTACAGGGCCTGAAATAGCTCTCTCTGACGTAAATGGCATGTATAGTTCACATCAATGGTGTGGTAGTTTTATACAAAATCGATCAATATTTCTCATATGTAATACGTTTATACTGTGAACGCTTGCTTAGCATGGAGATTTCAGTGGAGTTACGACAGACGCGCTGTTTCATAATAGGTAGGGCCTATGATGTCCTTTTATGAATGACAACACCCCCGACAGGGGGTGGGTGTTGTGACGTTTTGCTCCGACTTCGCGTGCAGCCGTGCACAAGCGCAAAACCTCACAACACCCTGTTGGTTGGAACACTGTTTATTTAGGTTTTGGTGGTTGGTGAAACCCATTGTTTTTGTGTGCAGATCTCAGAGCCTAGGCTGCCTACAGAGACGCGTTTTTTGGACGGCATGCATATGGGGCGGGCAGCTAGCGGATCGCTAGGAAAAATTAGATGAATGTGATAATTTATGTTTCGGCCTTTTTTGGGCCTGAAATCGCTGATACCACCTTTAATGCCGTTTTTAAGAGGAGCAGCGCCACTTCTTCTCCTGTGTTCAAAACTCATTCAATTCTTGGAGGGAGCCCGGTCTACAGGGTATCACGTGATTTTCGTGCATCAAACCTGGACATTGCCATTGCCAACATCAGACCGAACTACGGCAAAATGATTTACTATGGTGATTTTTCTTAAGTATTTAAGTATTTGAAATACTCTAAATAC
Source organism: Gila orcuttii (assembly GCA_026230005.1). Classification (NCBI taxonomy): domain Eukaryota; kingdom Metazoa; phylum Chordata; class Actinopteri; order Cypriniformes; family Leuciscidae; genus Gila; species Gila orcuttii. The sequence continues at coordinate 487,027 of JAPDVR010000018.1, forward strand.
ACTCCCTCAAAATATTTTGTTACAAACAACATTTTATTTTTTCCACACCTGCAAAATACAAATTACAAAATACACTAAAGTAATTAAATACGTATTTAAAATACATTTAATTGAAATACTGCCCATGTCTGCCACAGACCGACGCCCCTGTATCTCTTAAAATTTTAACTGGGCGTTTAGTTTTTGACTCGAACACTGCATTTCCCACTTTCATAGATGCATTCCCTTCAAAATGATTAGAAATTATTGTAGTCTCAGTAATTAATACAGGACAATCATAGTTAACATTTGACTTATTTTTTTGACTAGACTTCAAGTTTGCAGCCAAAACAGTGCACCTATGTTCCCAGTGTCCAATGTTGAAACAGTAATTGCGTACTAAATCTCGGTCAGTGTTCACATGACCATTGGTGGTTACACAGCGGCTAGGTGCTCTCAGTTTGTCAACTGAGATTCGACAGAATTTCGATGTACTTTGTATAATGACAATAAAGTCTAAGTTAAAAAAAAAAGTATTAGTGATGCCCTGATCTGTCTTCTCTGTACGTATTTTTGTGTGTCAATATGTCATCTGCTAAGACTGCAGCTTCAATTGCATCCTTTGGCTTATTTTCATTTATATATACTATATATATATATATATATATATATATATATATATATATATATATATATATATATATATAGCAATATACTCAGGCACAATGTTCTTAAACTGTTGCAAAATAATTAGGTCACATAACTTCTCAAAATGATCAACATCGAAAGCAATACACCAACGATCAAAGTGCAAATCAAGTTCTCTTACCACCTCAGAATGTGTTTGGTGCTCACCTTTCCTCCAGTTCCTAAAGTGCAGTAACTCATAAGCTTTTAGGATAGACACTTTTTCTTTATCATAATCTCTACTGTCCTCCATTGTAAGCAGAGCAAATGCCTCCTATGTTTTACCTGTAATCACATTTTGAAGCATAATAATTCGGCCAATTCCCTTCCTCAGCTATGGTCTCAAATAAAGAGAAAAAAAAAACACATCAGTCTTAAATTACAAGCTAAGTCAAAACCTCCAGACAAATTTAAATTATTTTCACCAACCTCTGGGGGTAGTTTACCTTCCTTTACCATTTCAAATGCTCCACCTGCATCTCAAATTCACGTGCTGATTTTTCAGCCTCAAACTTTTGCTGTTCAAATTCAGTTTCAAGTTGTTTGAGTAAATTCTCTGTTATTCAATCTCAAAATCATACCATTTAGTTTCCTTGACTAATTCTTTATCATGAATCTGTTGCATTTGCTAAAAAAAAAAAACTCTGTTCAAAAGATAACCCTGAGAAAATATCCAACAAACCTTTAATATCAAACGGTCATCTCATCCCAGAATGCCCAGTTCGTCGTCCTCGACCAGCGGTGTGTGCAGTTCAACTCGCCTTGATTATCTCAAACCTAAAATGCAACACAGAATCAGTGACTACTCCTCAATGTTCTATTACATTTCAGGCCCTTGTCGACTCAGGCTCAGCTGGGAATTTAATCTCAAAGGAACTTCTCAAGCATCTCCAGATCAAGAAACGTCTCGGGTTATGACTATAACCCTTGTTCCCTGAGAAGGGAACGAGACACTGCATCGAGAATCGACACTTTGGGGACGCTCCCTTAGCGTGCGCCTCTGAAGTAAGAATGAAACTAATCCAATCCTGATTGGTGTTGCGTCATGACGTAACATGTGACGGCACATAAAAGTGACGCCGGCACACACACACATTAGCCTAGCATTGAAGCAAGACGCTCTCAGGCCTCGAGGGGCGTGGCAGGACGACGCAGTATCTCGTTCCCTTCTCAGGGAACAAGGGTTATAGTCATAACCCGAGACGTTCCCTTTCGAGGGAACTCAACACTGCGTCGAGAATCGACACTTTGGGGAACGAATACCCACTAGGCCACGCACCGAAAAACAGACCTGCCCTAGAGTGAAACTGATCTCAGGCACTAGCTAGGACGAGAGCACATGTGCGCCATGTGTACTATGGAGGTGCAGACTAAAAACCTGATAAAAGTGTGTGGGGTAGCCCAACCGGCTGCCTCACAGATCTCCTGGAGGGGGCACTCCCGAGAGGAGGGCCCTAGAGGACGCCATGCCTCTAGTAGAATGAGCCCTTGCGGCCAAAGGTGAAGGCAAATTGCGCACCTTGCAGGCCTACTTATGGTTTGTATAGCCGGGAGCCCCTAATAGGTGATCCAAAACACACTACAGTAGGTCCGACCTCCTCCAAGAAGAGGACCTCTCAAGGTAAATACTTGGAACTCTGACTGGCAGAGCAAGGAACCTCTCCTTTTTTGCCGACACATGATGTGGAGGATGAAATACTTGCAGGACCATGGACCTAGCCATGAAAAATTGCACTTAAGGCACATAGCTGGGTCTCGGATGCAGGATGGCCTTAACTCCGCCGGGGGGACACCCCAAGCAAGCTGGCAATAATGCCAGGGCTTGGAGATCTCCCAGTCTCTTTAAAGAAATAGCTAAGAGAAAGGCTATCTTGAACGTGAGGTCCTAGGCGAAGCCGACTGGAGGTATTCGAAGGGAGCCAGGGATAGCCCTTCGAGAACCACCGCCAGGACCCAGGAAGGAACCCTGGACCTGACTGTCGGTCTCATCCTCCAATACCATGGAGAAATAGTATGACCAGTTGGTGCCACCCCAAAGGCCCAACATTTAGTGGTGCATTGAACGCCGCAATGGCAGCCACGTACACCCTACGTGTGGATGGGGAGAGATTTGTAGAAAAACGATCTTGAAGAAACTCCAGAACTGAAGCCATTGGGCAGTTAACTGGGCCTAACTCAAGTTCTCTACACCAAGTAGAAAAACATTCCACTTGAGGCCATATAATCTCCTAGTAGACGGAGCCCTAGAGATAAGTATGGTTTCGACCACCCCAGATGATAGACCGGCATCTAGGTACTGAGCCCCCTCAGAAGCCAGACCCACAATTTCCACAGCTCTGGATGAGGATGGAATATAGTGCCCTCCACCTGCGACAACAGGTGGAGCTATCAGGAGTGAAATTAAGTCTGAAAACCATACTCGGGCTGGCCAAAACAGGGCTATCAGAAGAAGACTGATGCCCTCCTGACGGACCCTCTCCAGGACTCCTGGGAGCAGAGCGATCGGGGAAAAAGCGTACAGGCGAAGCCTCGGCCAGGCCTGTACCATGGCATCCAACCCCAGCGGTGCTGGATGAGTGAGGAAGAACCAAAGTGGACATTGCCCTTCTCGAGACGCAAACAGATCCACTTCCACTGGTCCAAACCTCTGCCATATCAACTCCACCACCTCTGGATGGAGTCTCCATTCCCCGGGCCTCAGCCCCTGCCTCGACAGGATGTCTGCTCCTTGATTCAGAACCCCCAGGACATATATTTCTCTTAAAGATAATATTTTCCCTTGGGACCATAAAATGATCTGATGCGCCAATCTGGATAGAGGGCGCGATCTGAGTGTCCTTTGTCGGTTTAGATAAGCTACCACTGAGACGTGGTAACCTTTGATGTCTGTGAGGAAGCTCCTCAGAGCCCTGAACACAGCCAACATCTCTAGGCAATTTATATGCCAAGAATGATGATGGTCCTGCCACAGACCCCTGGCAAAGCGGCCGTCCTAGACCGCGCCCCAGCTAGCGAGGGAAGCGTCTGTCGAAACGGTTTCCCGGCGACATGACGCCCCTAACACTAGCCCTTGGGACAAGAACCAAGGTTCTTCCATATTAATAGGGAACGAAGGCATCTGTGCGTAACCTTTATTATACGGAACCCTTGGCTTTGAGCCACCAATGAGGGGGCCTCATGTGAAGCAGGCCCCAAAGGAATTATGTTGGATGCCGCTGTTATGAGGCCCAGCTGTCTTTGAAATTGCTTTACAGTGATGGCCTGGCCTAGCTTTATCCTGGACACCATGGCCAGGATGGATTCGATACGAGCGGGAGACATACGTGCCCGCATCGTAACCGAATTCTATACCACGCCCAGAAGAGTAGTCTTCTGAGCTGGGTCCAACACAATTTTTCTTAGTGTTGAGCCTCAACCCCTGGTTCTGAATGTGGCCAAGGACGACATCTCGATGCCGAACTGCCATTTCTCGAGACTGGGCCAATATGAGCCAGTCGTCGATGTAATTCAGCATACGGATGCCCTGAAGCCTCAGTGGAGCCAGAGCTGCATCCCTACACTTTGTGAACGTGCGGGGAGAGAGTGCTAGGCCGAACGGAAGAACCTGTTATTGGTATGCTTCGCCCCCGAAAGCAACCTCAGGAACCTCCTGTGACATGGAAGGATGGAGACATGAAATAAGCGTCCTTTAGATCCATCGTGACAAACCAGTCCTCGGATCTGATTTGGTTCACAATAATGTGGAATAGTAAGCATTTTGAACCTGAATCTCCTCAAAGAACGATTCAAAAGCCCTAGATCTAAAATTGGCCTCAGTCCGCCATCCTTCTTTGGAACTATAAAGTACCGGCTGTGTACCGACTCCCTGTCTGGTAGGGGAACACATTCTATGGCCCCTTAATTCCAGTAGAGTCTGTACCTCTTGTTCCATAGCCCGAGCCTGTTCTGGAACCACTGCAGTCGGTACAACCCTAGCAAACTAGGGAGATTGGTGACCGAACTGCAATCTGTACCCATATTTTATAATATTTTATAATATACAGGACCCATATAGATATATACGGAAGGCGTTGCCATTCTTCTACAAAATCTACTAAGGGAACCAGCCCCTCGAGACTGGGCTCGGGTGTTTTTCGAGCACTATTCTCGACTTCCTGAAGCGGAGGACCGGCAGGAAAAAAGTCGATACAGATTTTGTGATCATAGTCGGTGCCCTGTTGCAAGCTTTTGGGGCGAACGCCACGGTGTGCGTTCGCTGGAAATCGATGTGGCCCGAAGCGTCAAAGACGGCGGGACAACATCTTCTTCCCCGAGGGCAGCTGCTGCTAGAACAACCTCGATTGTTCCACAGCAGGGGGGGGGCAGCCCTCAGAGGTCCTACACTACCATTAGGACCTCTTCGCCTGAAGGACGGCCCTCAGGTCACCCTTCTGGCTGGAGGACTTCGGTTGAGAGTGCTTCCTCTGTTGCCAAACTCCCGCAGGAGGGGTTCTAGAGGCAACGCTCTTTTTTTTTTTTTTTTTTCGCTTCCTGAAACCTGTCAACGACAGTAGTGACAGCGTTGGAAAACAGGCCAGAAGGAGATAGCGGAGCGGCCAACAGGAAATATTTGCCTGACTTAGATCTTTAAGAAGATCGGCCTGGTACGCCTGCAAAATCGTCATAGAGTGCAGGCACGCACCAGCCTGACCTTTTCTTTTCTAAATATTTTACCAAAGGAACCAGGCTCTCGAGCCTGGCTTCGGGTATTAAGTCAAGTCAAGTCAAATATATTTGTATAGCACTTTTCACAATACAGATTGTATCAAAGCTGCTTCACAGTATCAATCAAAACAACTTAACAATGTTTGTTTATTACTGGAAAAAAGACATCCAAGTTTGGTAGAGCTGATCAATGGTATGATTGGTTAATTAATCGGGGATTGGGGTAACCCCATTGGTTGGGGATTAATCAGGATTTGTTCTCGACCCCCTGAAGCGGGTTTCCGGCAGGGCTGGACCGAAAATGATTCTCGATTGGCGAACGTGAATGCTGCCTGGCCGCAAAAATGTGGGGCGGACAGTGCAGCCTGCGTTCGCTGGAAACCGATGTGTCCCGAAACGTTTTTAACGGCGGAAGAGCAACATCGATTTCCTGCACCATAAATATATAATGAACATATAATGAATGTGGTGAGATACGTAAAGAGTGGGGTTTTTCCCAGGATCTACACATATATATATATATTTTTATAAAGATCTGGGAAAAACAGTAAGCCCCGGCTCTGAGGTTGTGAACGGTGCTGCAGGAATCTCTCGTCTAGTTCATATTGACGGGGATCATCCTGCTAATTTTGTGGCCAGCTGATATATATATATATATATATATATATATATATATATTCATTTATTTAATCTGGCCACAGCACGCATCACAACCTCCAGGAGCTCTACATAAGCAGAAACATAAGCTGGCGAGTGTGACTCATGTTGCTCATTCCCGATGCTGAGCACATCTACTTCGTTATAAACAGATAGCTCGAGCACTGGACACTCGTCACAGGCAGAAGAAGCCGCATCGTGGGCTTCTGCGTCGTGAACGAGTGTCATAGAATCTGCGGATGATGAGAGAAAAGGTGCCTCAGCAGTCTCGTTCTCATCCGCGAGATCCTTCTGCGATCTCCACGATCTAAGCCGTCGCGCCGTTTTTATTCCTCAACGGATGCGGGACCCGAATCGCGAGCCTGGCCATCATCAGGAAATAATATAGCCAAGCGGGAGCGCAGCACTCTAAAGGTAAGTGCTTCACAGTGTGCACAGGCAGCTCTCTCGAGAGCTGACAGTGCGTGCTGCGCCCCTAAACAATACACACACACACAGCTGATGCGTGTCCCCACCCGCTTTTGCCATATATCTTGGGCAGGGGTGCACACACTTAGTGTATTGTTCACTCGCCATAATATAGAGCTTAGCACAGACAAACAACATAAAATAAGACAGACAGTTTCACAGAGAGCGCTTGCTGAAGAGCGAAAAGCTAATGTGTGTGTGTGCCGGCGTCACTTTTATGTGCCGTCACATGTTACGTCATGACGCAACACCAATCAGGATTGGATTAGTTTCATGCTTACTTCAGAGGCGCATGCTAAGGGATCGTCCCCAAAGTGTCGATTCTCGACGCAGTGTTGAGTTCCCTCGAAAGGGAACTCCCCTGCTCACAAAACCTGAACATCCATAAGCTGCTGAGTTGAGAAATCATCACTCACTGTACACCACCCCTCACGCTCAGTATTGGTAACCTGCATAGGAAGGACATCTTGCTTATGGTGCTGGAAGGCTCAACTGCAGCCATCATTCTGGGACACCCCTGGCTACAGATACACTCACTTACAGTTTCCTGGGCATCTGGAGAGATAACTAAATGAAGTGAGTACTGCTTCAATCATTGTCCACAACTTCCTCAGAAGAAATCTTCATCTCACCCTCCTGAATGGGCTGTCAACATCAACTCCACCACCATCGAAAGTCCATAAGTGCTGTCAACTGTGTGTGCCAGAGGATTATCGGGCGTTCAAGGATGTGTTCACCAAGCAGCTGGCAACAAAATGAGCTGTGCTATCTAGCTGGTACCGGGTTCCACCCTACCCAAGGGTAGAATCTATCCACTGTCGATCCCAGAGATGCAGGCCATGGAAGAATACACCGTGGAGGCACTCAAACAAGAGTTCATTCAACCATCTACTTCCGCATCTGCTTCCTGATTTCCTGTAACTTAAACAGTAGAGTGTTGGCGCTTGCAACCCCAAGGTCATGGGTTCGATTCCCAGGGAAAGCAAGAACTGATAAGAATGTAAATGTGTACCTTGAAATGCAATTTAAGTCGCTTTGGATAAAAGCGTCTGCCAAATGTAAATGCTTCAAGCTTTTACTTTGTGGCAAAGAAGGATGGAGGCTTGGGTCCGTGTATCGACTACAGAGCTCTGAATGATCAAACCATCAAGAACCGTTATCCTCTTCCCCTGGTTCCTGAAGCGCTTGCATCTTCTCCATGCTGGACCTACGCAGCGCATACAATCTATCAGGAAGGGCGACGATTGTAAATTTGTCTTCATCGCCCCATCAGTGCACTATGAGTCGCCCCATCAGTGCACTATGAGTCGCCCCATCAGTGCACTGTGAGGACCAGTTTTGCCATACAGGCTGGCTAACTCACCTTCAGTCTTCCAAGGGTTTATGGTTGATGTGTGCCGGGATATACTCCAGAGATTTGTTATCATTTTCATCGATGATAGCCTCATATACTCCTGAAACCTAGACAAACACCCACCAACACGTTGCGCAGGTCCAAAGACTACCAACTCTACTTGAAGCTGGAGAAAAGTTTTATTATCCATCCGTCCACTTCCTGGGGTACATCATCAATGGATGTGGCATTCAGATGGACCAGGGGAAGGTTCACACTGTTAGAAACTGGCCACAACTTACATCCATCAAAGAGCTGCAATGATTTCTAGGCTTTGCCAATTTATTTTGTAAATTCATCACCAACTTCAGCCTGATTACCTCTTCTCTAACCTCATTACTCTGTAACCAGCCCAAGGATGTTACCAAGGCAGGTTATATACAGCGTTGTGTGTTTTTCAACTAGTGAAAATTGCAGGTTAGTGTAGAACCGCTTTTATTCAGGATTTTTTATTTATTTATCTGATTAAACGCCTTGTTGTCAAAGTTAGTATTGTGGCTTAATGTATGGTCAGACACTTGCGTGTGTCGTTATGTTATTAACATTTTCCCAAAATCAAGCACAAATGGAGTTACAAGGTTTTTTCACCAGTGAGTGTCAGAGATTTGTGTTTTGTCCTTCATTAGAACTGTCACATCTGAGGCAGTAAGTGCATCGCATTACGTTTTTATCAACTTACAGGTTATTGTAGCTATGTGGGCACTCAGTTTTTACTGTCATTTAATATATTTAGCAAAAAGCTTGTGATATAAAAGACAAAGTGTTATTAGCTATGACTATGGCAAAATGCTGTACTTATTTTACCCTTTCACTGCAAACAAGCAGAGACACTCCAAACTGCGTGCAGCACTTCACGATTGAGGCGGGTGAAGCTTCTGTAAGAGTTTTTGCTTTGTTTGAGGATCCACTGGAGTCACAAGGTTTAGTTACATAGTATAGGCAAAAAAATAAAATAAATAATAATTATAACTATATCAAAAGGTATTTTTTTTCTAATTAAACAGTTTCCAGAACAATAATTTTAGAGATCATGTTAAAATTATAAAATATGTTAATTGTTAAAATACTGATTATGCTCGGAGTGAACCGATTTTTAAGCCCTGATTCTGATAAAACTGGAAGTGGACGAGGCTTTACCCGAAAATTACTTCAGAAGACCGTTATGTCTATGGTTTTACATGTTTTCTTCATAGTTATCACTGAACAAATATGCCTTGTATAACTGATAAAATAATATTTTTAATGATGTTTTTTTAACAAAGTTTGGGAGGAGCACGATAATTAACCTAAATTAACACAAGAGGAGCAGACTCAGTTAATCAACCAATTTCCAAAATAAGAGGTATATATATAGCAGACTTACCTCCATTCGTTGACAGTTTAACAGCATCCCTCCACCACCCCTTCTCCTCACTTCTAGTTCTAACTACTCTTACAACAACCGGGGGGAGTACTCTGGGTTCGGGCAAAAATTTCTGAGCTCGAGCCCTCCCGGACAGCACGCCAAATAGGCAACCTTTAGGCAAAATAACCTTTACTCCACTTAATTACATGTAAGTGTGAACTCGTGAATTATGATTATAAGAATAACTTCTAACTGTCGGTGCTGATAGCCTTGGATAGGCAATACTTCGAGGTGTAATGTGGTTTTGCTTCCACAAAACTCGAACTTGCTTCCGAGTTCGAGTCCCAGCTCAGGGACCTTTTGTGATTAAAAAATTCGAATTAAAACAGTAATAATAAATGTTAAATAAGAAAAAACTAAATGTTTTAATTATTTTCCAGTGGAATAATTTACAGAATAATGTAAAAAGGACAACCACAACCTCAAATAAGAAGAGTCTGACTCTAGACCGGTATTTTTGCTCGATTGCTTTTGTCCGCCTCGCTGCCTGCTGTGAGCTGGGAGTTTGTTTGCGTCGTGGCTGTCTAAGCCTCGTATTAGCTTCGTATTTCCTTCTGTTTTTCCGTATTTCTCTCTTTATTCCGTTCTGAACCATCATTTAACTCGTAATTACAACTCGGACTGTTGGCCAGACGCGTCTCAAGCCATTATACGGCTGGAACCGCAAATACGGTTGGAACATTGGTTGTTGGTCGTAGAGTGAGACACTGCTTCACTGCTGTTCGCCCTGCGATCGACTGCTTTTGTCAGCCTCGTTGCCCGCTGTGAGTTTGTTTGTTTGCGCAAATACGGTTTGAACATTGGTTGTTGGTTGTAGAGCGAGACACCGCTTCACTGCTGTTCACCCTGCGATCGACTGCTTTTGTCAGCCTCGTTGCCCGCTGTGAGTTTGTTTGTTTGCGTTTGATGTTTGCGCAAATACGGTTTGAACATTGGTTGTTGGTCGTAGAGCGAGACACCGCTTCACTGTTGTTCGCCCTGCGATCGACTGCTTTTGTCAGCCTCGTTGCCTGCTGTGAGTTTGTTTGTTTTCCCGTCTATCGTGCGTCTACATTACACCCATACCACTAAAAAGACGTTTTTTACCCAATACTTGAGTCATAAATTAGTATAAATATTAATAGCATCACTGGTTGCATCATTGCTAACTTACTGTCCATCTGTTAAAATGGCGAATATATCAGATGTTTGTCATCTACCTTTTGGTGCAGATGAGAACAAATCTGAATTGCTCGCGGTGCAGTCTGAATTAGAAGCTGTAGAAAAGCAGATCCGTGACCTTCTAGAGAGACAAGCTGAGCTGAGAGACCGGCGTTTTGCTCTTGAAACATCACTCGCTGATGCACACGGATCAGTGATTAACGTTAGTAACCCGCTGACGCTGACCTCGTCTACTCCGTGCGTTTCTCAGCATTGGTCCCGAGCGTCCAGGTCACGATCAGCCATGATTTCATTCACTCCGGCTCCAACACACCACCACGAAGCCTGCGTGGTTCCGCGGAAGCCGCGAGACAGGACAAGAATCTTTTCGCCCCTCCCGGTTTTCGAGATCTCCACTCAGAACCGCTTCTCCCCTCTTCGCGAAACGGAATGCGATGCTGTGATCACAGGCGATTCCACCGTCCGACACGTCCACGCTACGTTAGGTAAAAGTAAGGTGCACAGTTCTGCTTTCCTGGTGCTCGTGTTCTCGATATCACTGCGCGGGTAACTGAGATCTTGAACGGTGACGAGTGCGTCGGAGCTGTTGTGCTGCACGCGGGAGCTAACGACATTAGGCTGCGACAGACGGAGGTTCTGAAGAAAGACTTCAGGAGCCTTATCGATACGGTACGCAGCGCATCGCCTGAATCATCGATTATTGTGTCTGGACCGCTTCCTACGTACCGACGAGGGCATGAAAAGTTCAGTAGATTATTCGCGCTAAATGAATGGTTATTGTCATGGTGCAATGAGCAGAAACTGATTTTTGTAAATAATTGGAATCTGTTTTGGGAGCGACCAAGGCTCTTCCGCGCTGATGGCTTACACCCAAGTAGAATCGGGGCAGATCTTCTGTCGGATAACATCTCCAAGATGTTAAATACCATTTGACTAGTAACCAAAAATCCAAATCACAGTCTCTACTGCACCAATTTAATTAATATTAATACTAGTGTAGAAACGGTGTCTATTCCTCGTTTACTAAGATCAAATAATAAATCTACTGCGGGATCTAGAAAAAATCTAATTGTTATTAAAACAAAAAATCTCGCTATTAGTGAACAAAAACAATTTCTAAAGCTAGGTCTTCTAAACATTAGATCGCTCAGGCGGTTATTGTAAATGAAATGGTCACAGATAATATTTTCGATGTTCTGTGCCTTACTGAAACCTGGCTTAAACCAAATGATTATTTCGGTCTAAATGAGTCTACTCCGCCAGGATACTGTTATAAGCATGAGCCCCGTCTGATCGGTCGTGGCGGCGGTGTTGCAACAATCTACAGAGATATCCTTAATGTTACTCAGAAAACTCGTCATAGGTTTAATTCGTTTGAAGTGCTTGTGCTAAATGTTACACTCTTAGATGTAACAAAAAAATCCCTATTATCTCTAGCATTGGCTACCGTATATAGACCTCCAGGGCCTTACGCCAATTTCCTAAAAGAGTTTGCTGACTTTCTATCAGATCTTTTGGTCAACGTCGATAAAGCATTAATTGTTGGATATTTTAACATACACGTAGATAATTTAAATGATGCGTTAGGGGCTGCGTTTACAGATTTATTAAACTCCTTCGGGGTCAAGCAAAACGTCACCGGACCAACTCATCGTCTTAATCATACACTCGATTTAATTATATCATATGGAACCGATCCAACCGATATAGATATCATTCCACAAAGTGATGATGTCACTGACCACTACTTGGTAACTTGCATATTACGCACTGCTGTAAAATGTCATGCTGCGCCACGTTATCGACCAGGTAGAACAATTCGTCCATCCACCATAGATCATTTCTCAAATAGCTTATCTGATCTGTCTCAGCTGCTGCCTGAACCCAAACAAACAGATGAATTAGACGAACTAACTAGCACTATGAGCACCATTCTCTCTAGAACATTGGATATTGTTGCACCCATTAGATTAAAAAAGGTCAGAGAAAAAAGTATAGCACCATGGTACAATAATACTATGTATGTTTTAAAGAGAGAAACCCGTAATTTAGAGCGTAAATGGAAAAAAACTAATTTAGAGGTCTTTAGAATCGCGTGGAAAGACAGTATGTCACTTTATAAAAAGGCACTTAAAACGGCCAGGACTGAGCACCTCAGCAAATTAATAGAAAACAACCAAAATAATCCAAGGTTTTTATTTAATACCGTGGCTAGACTAACAAATAAACAGACGTCGTCTGAACAAAATACCTCGTTACAGTTTAGTAGTAATGATTTCATGAACTTATTCACTGAGAAAATTGAAAGCATCAGAAGCAAAATCGTAAACGTTCGATCTTTGCTCGCGCCTTATAATTCGGCCGCAATTATCACCCCGCAAGAACAATTACAATGCTTTACAACCATAGAACAAAAAGAGTTAAATAAACTTATCACTTCATCTAAAACAACAACATGTTTATTAGATCCTATACCAACTGAACTACTGAAAGAAGTGTTACCTATAGTGGAAGAGCCTCTTCTCAATATTATAAACTCATCTTTATCTTTAGGTCATGTTCCAAGAACGTTCAAGCTGGCAGTTATAAAACCTCTTATTAAGAAACCACAATTAGATCCAAATAACCTAGCAAATTACAGACCCATTTCGAATCTTCCATTTATGTAAAAAATATTAGAAAAAGTTGTGTCCGCTCAACTCGGCTCTTTCTTGCAAGAAAACGAAATCTATGAAAAGTTTCAGTCTGGATTCAGGCCACATCATAGCACTGAAACTGCGCTTGTTAGAATAAAAAATGATTTACTTTTAGCTTCGGACCAAGGCTGTATCTCAGTACTTGTTTTACTTGATCTTAGTGCTGTGTTCGATACTATAGATCACACAATACTCTTAGATCGACTACAAAATTACACTGGTGTTCAAGGACAAGCATTAAGCTGGTTCAGGTCATACTTATCTGACCGCTACCATTTCGTCTACTTAAATGGAGAAAAATCGATTATAACTTCGGCAAACTATGGCGTGCCGCAGGGATCTGTGTTAGGCCCTTTATTATTCTCAATATATATGCTGCCACTTGGTAATATTCTAAGGAAACATGGAATTAGTTTCCATTGTTATGCTGATGACACTCAAATATATATTTCATCACGGCCAGATGAATACGCTAAATTATCCAAATTGACAGATTGTGTTAAAGATATATAAGATTGGATGACGCGTAATTTTCTTTTATTAAATCCAGACAAGACAGAGGTAATACTTATCGGTTCTAAAAACCGTCCACAAAACCTTTCACAGCACGACTTTAACATAGTAGGATGCCCTGTTACTTTATCCGCTACAGTAAAAGACCTGGGTGTTACATTAGACTGCAACCTGTCTTTTGAAAAGCACATTTCATATGTTACAAAAACTGCCTTTTTCCACCTTAGAAACATTGCTAAGCTACGTAATATGCTATCAGTCTCTGATGCAGAAAAGTTAGTTCATGCATTCATGACCTCGAGACTAGATTACTGTAATGCTTTATTAGCTGGTTGTCCTGCATCTTCAATAAACAAGCTACTGTTAGTCCAAAATGCAGCCGCTAGTGTTCTTACTAGATCAAGAAAATATGATCATATAACACCGATTTTATCATCACTTCATTGGTTACCTATAAAGTTTCGTATTAAATACAAGGTATTGCTTTTGACTTATAAAGCTCTAAATGGTTTAGCTCCAGTCTATTTAACGGATCTTCTATCGCCTTACAATCCATCGCGCTCTTTAAGATCACTAAATTCGAGGCTTCTGGTCATTCCTAGGATATCCAGATCCACCAAAGGAGGCAGAGCATTTTCACATTTAGCTCCGAAGCTCTGGAATAGCCTTCCTGATATTGTTCGTAGCTCAGACTCGCTCTCTCATTTAAAACTAGACTGAAGACGCATCTATTTAGCATTCATATAAATTTTTTATCTTACAGTTACTGTAAATTCCGCCTCTAGTTCATAAACGCCAGAGGAGAACTGGCCCCCGACTGAGCCTGGGTTCTCCCAAGGTTTTTTTTTCTCCATTGGGTCATCTGATGTGGTGTTAGGACACCATTAGGTCACTGGATGGAGTTTTTCGGTTCCTTGCCACTGTTGCCTTTGGCCTGCTCAGTTGGGGATATTCAAATTAATTAACCAATCATACCATTGATCAGCTCTACCAAACTTGGATGTATTTTTTCCAGTAATAAACAAACATTGTTAAATTGTTTTGATTGATACTGTGAAGCAGCTTTGATACAATCTGTATTGTGAAAAGCGCTATATAAATATATTTGACTTGACTTGACTCTATAAATAGCTGATTAGAGAACATGGAAGTTGAAAGAAAAACATTTACTAACAATAAAAATGCAAATCTGAACAAATTATAAAGAATATACCTGCACAAATGCGACTCACACACAGCGACTCCTCTCCAGTGAGGGCTCCGACACGGAATGAACACACAGCAGCTCCTCTGCAAAGGGTACCCAGGCAATATACAGTGAATGATCACACAAGGGCCTACCTCAGATGGTGAGCATTAGGTAATTACACAGCAGCTCCTCTCCAGTGAGAACTCGGACAGTAAATGACACACACAGCAACTTCTCTTCAGTGAGGGCTCCGACACTGAATGAACACACAGCAGCTCCTCTGCAAAGGGTACTCAGGCAATGTACAGTGAATGATCACACAAGGGTTTACATCAGGTAGTGAGCGTTGGGTAGCTACACAGCAGCTCCTCTCCAGCGAGAACTCGGACAGTAAATGACACACAGCGACTCCTCTTCAGTGAGGGCTCCGACACTGAATGGACACACAGCAGCTCCTCTGCAAAGAATACTCAGGCAATGTACAGTGAATGATCACACAAGGGCTTACTTCAGATGGTGAGCGTTAGGTAATTACACAGCAGCTCCTCTCCAGCGAGAACTCGGACAGTAAATGACACACACAGCAGCTCCTCTGCAAAGGGTACTCAGGCAATGTACAGTGAATGATCACACAAGGGCTTACTTCAGATGGTGAGCGTTAGGTAATTACACAGCAGCTCCTCTCCAGCGAGAACTCGGACAGTAAGTGACACACACAGCGACTCCTCTTCAGTGAGGGCTCCGACACGGAATGAACACACAGCAGCTCCTCTGCAAAGGGTACTCAGGCAATATACAGTGAATGATCACACAAGGGCTTACTTCAGATGGTGAGCGTTAGGTAATTACACAGCAGCTCCTCTCCAGCGAGAACTCGGACAGTAAATTACACACACAGCAACTTCTCTTCAGTGAGGGCTCCGACACTGGATGAACACACAGCAGCTCCTCTGCAAAGTGTACTCAGGCAATGTATAGTGAATGATCACACAAGGGTTTACTTCAGATGGTGAGCGTTGAGCAGCTACACAGCAGCTCCTCTCCAGTGGGAACTCAGACAGTGACTGAACACAACACCTCTTCAATGAGAACTCAGGCAAGGTACAGTAAATAATCACACAAGGGCTTACTTCAGATGATGAGCGTTGGGTAGTTGCACAGCAGCTCCTCTCCAATGAAAATTCAGACAATGGGTGAACACACACACCACAGCTCCTCTTCAATGAGAGCTCAGAAGATGAGTGAACACACACAAGATCCTCTGCAAAGCAATTCAAACAATGTATAGCATATAATCACACAAGGGCTTACTTCAGATAGTGAGAGTCGGGTTGTTACACAGCAGCTCCTCTCCAATGAGAACTCAGACAATGAGTGAACGGACACACCGCAACTCCTCTTCAAGGAGAGCTCAGAAGATGAGTGAACACACACAGCATCCTCTGCAAAGCACCTCAAACAATGTATAGCGAATAATCACATAAGGGCTTACTTCAGAGGAATGATGAATGATTCCACAATGGTTCCTCTTCGGCGGATGGCGCAGACTTCGAGTACTGGCAGGTATTCTTCTTACACAGACACACTTCAGTTCAAGTTATTTCAACATTCAGCACCCCGGGGACAGAGAATACATCTACGGAGACTCCGAGTGGAAAGCAACAACACCAATCCAACACTCGTGCATTTGTACACAGCACTTCAATATCCCACACGTGCTCACTCCACAATAGACACTGCAAATCACAAGACTCACGGTGAAACAAGGCTCACACCCGAAATCCCGGCTGAAAAAAACCCTTCCTCGATGGGGCCGTAGGACGGGGGCTATATCAGGAGTAGATCGCCACGAACAATCACGAAGCCCGTACCAGCAACGAGCCCAACTCTCCATCCAGCAAACACTCAGTGTTTCTTGCAGTCCAGCCCTCGCACACGCTGCACAACTTCCCCTCTCCCCTCTTGCCGCCAGAATAGCTTTTTATCCTCCTCTTCCTCCATGCGTGTCCCAATAGCCGTTCTATTTCCTCTTCTCTTGCACCTGCCGCGAGTTTCTCATCAAGCCTCCTTAGCCGCCATTACTCGCACGAAAAACCGGAACCGTCCTAATGTCACAGTGGAAGTCTTCCCCAAGGGAAACACGTTCTCGTAACAAAGGTTTCGCTTAGCTGCTCGTCACCCCCGTGACATCCTCCCCCACCATTCCGTTCTAGTCCCTAGAACGCGGGTGTCGACACCCAGTCACCGTATCTCGCAGGAGGTTGCCCCCGAGTATCCCACTGCGAACGTCGAGGTGGGGACACCGGGTCTGCCCCCCTTGCCTCGATGTCAGGGCGTCTCGGGATGACTGCCCAACCCACTAAGGGTGGCCCAGGGACCACAGGAACGGCCGGAGCCTCTTCCCTCGGCCTCGGATACTTCGGGCAGGGGCGGAGTAGTTTCCGATGTAAGACCCGTTCCGGTCCTACCCTCCCCTCGGGCCGAATGATGTATACTGGCTGGTCGGGGCTTTGTTGCTTCTCCACCACATAAGGCGTGGCCTCCCACCGGTCACTAAGTTTCCCCTTCCCCGAGCGTCGATTGTCCCGCACCAAGACCCGCTTGCCAGGTAACAGGGGAGCCTCGCGTGCCGTCCGATCATATAATCGTTTATTTTTACCAGCTGCTGGAGTGATCTGATCAGTGACCCGTTGATAAGCATAGTGGAGGTTTTGATGGTGTCGACTCACCCACTCCGTAGTGCTGGAAGCTTCCCCCGCCAAAGCTGTCCCAAACAGCAGGTCTGCGGGTAACCGCACATGTCTCCCAAACATCAGGTAAGATGGCGCATAACCGGTGGTGCTGTGCACGCTGTTGTTGTAGGCTTGGATCAGGGCGGATAACTGTTCCACCCAATTACTCTGCTGGTCGGTGCTCAGAGTCCCCAAGAGGCTCAGTAGGGTCTGATTAAATCGCTCACACCCCCGTTCCCCTGGGCGTGGTACGGAGTGGTATGAGTCTTCCTGCATCCATAGAGCTGACACAACTCTCGGACCACCCTAGATTCAAAATTCGGCCCTTGATCGGAGTGGAGGGTCTTCGGGCAACCAAAAGGTTGAATCACGGTCTTCCATAGGGCGTTTGCAGTGGTGCCAGCAGTCTGTTCCAGCGTCGGGATGGCCCAAGCGTACTTGGTAAACAAGTCTGTGACTACTAAAATATTCTGGAAGCGGTCGGTGGGACGACCCAACGTCAGAAAATCCATCGCTACGATGTGCAACGGAGCTTTGGGCCGTATGGGGACCAATGGGGCTTTGACCTCCTTCCGGGCCTTGAAGAGCGTGCAACGAGGGCAATCCTGAATAAAAGCACTCACATACATCTCCATCCCGGGCCAGTAGTACTGTCTTCGCAGTAAGGACACGGTTCTTTCCCGTCCCTGGTGCCCCAGCTGATTGTGGTAGGCCCGCAGCAAAAGCTGGATCTGACTCTCCGGCACCACGACCTGGCGCACCTCCTCATGGGTCGCAGGGTCCTGTACGGAGCGACACACTACTCCATCCCTCCAACAGAGCCTCTCCCACTGTCCAATGATCTGCCTCACCTTCCGTGTCTGGGCTCTCCTCTCCATCGGTCCGGGTAGAACCCCTCGGGCCAGGTAGCCCCGAACCGTCACCAGGTCACCATTTTTCTCTTGTAACTCCCTCCAACGCTGCGGGTCCCAGCCCCAACCAGCGGTAATCTCTTCCAGATTTGTCCCAGGGAACTCTACTGCTCTCACCATTACCTCTCCTTCTTGCTCGATGGGAGGCATCGCCAACCGATTATCAGCAACAGACGCAGGGAGGCAGGAAAGTACATCGGCATTAATATGCTCTCTGCCCGGCCAATAATGCAGCCGATAATCATAGTTGGCGAGTTGTGAAACCCACCGTTGTTCCAAGGCCCCCCGGGGCAGAGCAGGCAGCCGGGCCCAAACGACAGCTTCGCTCCTTGCTGGTACAGATAAAGCATAACAGCAGGCCACCCGGCCTGTGCCTTCGCGGCCGCCCTGGACGCTAGCCGCCTGGATCCTACGGCAGTCAGCGATAATACGTTCCCACTCTCGCTTCTCCGTCATGGGGGAGGTCCATACCGGTTTAACTCTGAATAGTTCTTCCCAACACTCCGAGATGACATTCATGCCCAGTAAGGCACGGTGCGGCCCCAAACAGTGGTCCCGGACAACAACGACTCCCTTCTGCTGTACATTAACACCATGGATCTGGAAATTAACAATGAGGTACCCGATGTAGGGAATATCCAGCCCATTTGCTCCTTTCAGAGTAAGCCAAGGTGTTTCTGCCCCCTGAATGTGGTGAGTCTCAAAAAGTTCCTTTGACAGGCTTTCAGAGAACAGCGTGACCTGTGAACCGGTATCAACCAGGCACCGAACCTCAACACCGTTGGCCTGAATCCTCACCACAGGGCAATGCCCCATCAAACTGTCTCTAGGGCAGGCATGCGAGGGGGGGTCAATAAAGGGGGTCCCGACCCCTTGACCCACAGTGGCCGGTGACTCTAAAAACCCCCTTGTGAACCACGCCGAGAGCCGCATTGGCGACTGATATGTCCCGACTCCCCACAACTATTACATACGGGGCGTCCTTGTTCGTCCCACTGGAACCTTGGGCCGCTCGAGCGAGCCGGGCGACGTCCCTGTTCTCGACTCCCATCCGAATAGGACCGCTCCCGTGGCGAGGGCATAACAGCAGACCGTCCCCGGCGGAGCTCCTCCAAAAGAGTTTTAGACATCTCTGCCATTTGTTCCTGGACATCCCTCATCAACTCCGCACGTAACGTCTGCCTCCACTCGGTCACCTCCGGAGGAATGGGGGGGGGTGGCCCCACTGGCAGCCATACACACAGGGGGATCAACCGTCTCTGCATGATCCATCTCCAATGCCAAGGCCTCTTGTCGCAGGTCTCCAAATGACAACGCAGGGTCCTGGCGAAGTAGCAACCGCAGATTCTGACGAACGGGCCCTTCCCGGAGGCCCATAAGAAACTGATCTCGTAACAAAGCCTCTCCTTCTCCCAGGCCATGGTCTCGCCTCCCCTTCAATCGGGTAAACTGCTCTCGGAGTTGTAAGGAGAAAGCTCACAGAGTCTGTCGGGGCCCCTGTCTGCAGTTGAAGAACTGTGCTCGGAGAGTCGCCACTGGAGTAGCGTCCCTATACTGTCCGGCCAAGAAGTCGAAGACAGCCTTCACAGTAGCTCGCGTCTCCCCTGGAGCAGCTTGGACCTCCCTCTTAGCCTCGCCTTCAAGCAAGCGTAGAGTGAACTGAAGTTTCTGTGACTCGTTCAACCCTTGTAGCTCCGCCAAATACTCTATCTGGGCCTTCCACTCCGATAGACTCAACTCAGAATCCGGCCCTCCAAACTTTTGAGCCCAAGGGGCACCCATGAGCACAGGCATAACTTGCGGCCGACCCACTGGCACGTCTTCGTCCACCATTGGAAGATCCTGGGTTGCTCAAACTCGAGGGGACAAATCCTGCCGACTACGCCACTAATGTCATAGGCAAGAGGGGGGGGGGGGGTATGCCCTCCCGTAACTGCACGCGTCCCCTTGAGGAGTCCACCACAGAACACAACCAGGCTGGACAATAAGAATAAAATGTACAAATTTATTTTTCTTAAGTTAAAAGGAAGGGTCTCAATAAAACCAGGTGTCGTTTCTTCGTAGTAAGGCAGTAAGGGACACACACAGCGACTCCTCTTCAGTGAGGGCTCCGACACGGAATGAACACACAGCAGCTCCTCTGCAAAGGGTACCCAGGCAATATACAGTGAATGATCACACAAGGGTTTACTTCAGGTAGTGAGCGTTGGGTAGTTACACAGCAGCTCCTCTCCAGCGAGAACTCGGACAGTAAGTGACACACACAGCGACTCCTCTCCAGTGAGGGCTCCGACACGGAATGAACACACAGCAGCTCCTCTGCAAAGGGTACTCAGGCAATGTACAGTGAATGATCACACAAGGGCTTACTTCAGATGGTGAGCGTTAGGTAGTTACACAGCAGCTCCTCTCCAGCGAGAACTCGGACAGTAAATGACACACAGCGACTCCTCTTCAGTGAGGGCTCCGACACTGAATGGACACACAGCAGCTCCTCTACAAAGAATACTCAGGCAATGTACAGTGAATGATCACACAAGGGCTTACTTCAGATGGTGAGCGTTAGGTAATTACACAGCAGCTCCTCTCCAGCGAGAACTCGGACAGTAAATGACACACACAGCAGCTCCTCTGCAAAGGGTACTCAGGCAATGTACAGTGAATGATCACACAAGGGTTTACTTCAGATGGTGAGCGTTAGGTAGTTACACAGCAGCTCCTCTCCAGCGAGAACTCGGACAGTAAGTGACACACACAGCGACTCCTCTTCAGTGAGGGCTCCGACACGGAATGAACACACAGCAGCTCCTCTGCAAAGGGTACTCAGGCAATATACAGTGAATGATCACACAAGGGCTTACTTCAGATGGGGAGCGTTAGGTAATTACACAGCAGCTCCTCTCCAGCGAGAACTCGGACAGTAAATGACACACACAGCAACTTCTCTTCAGTGAGGGCTCCGACACTGGATGAACACACAGCAGCTCCTCTGCAAAGGGTACTCAGGCAATGTATAGTGAATGATCACACAAGGGTTTACTTCAGATGGTGAGCGTTGGGCAGCTACACAGCAGCTCCTCTCCAGTGGGAACTCAGACAGTGACTGAACACAACACCTCTGCAATGAGAACTCAGGCAAGGTATAGTAAATAAACACACAAGGGCTTACTTCAGATGATGAGCGTTGGGTAGTTGCACAGCAGCTCCTCTCCAATGAAAACTCAGACAATGGGTGAACACACACACCACAGCTCCTCTTCAATGAGAGCTCAGAAGATGAGTGAACACACACAAGATCCTCTGCAAAGCAATTCAGACAATGTATAGCAAATAATCACACAAGGGCTTACTTCAGATAGTGAGAGTCGGGTTGTTACACAGCAGCTCTTCTCCAATGAGAACTCAGACAATGAGTGAACGCACACACCGCAACTCCTCTTCAAGGAGAGCTCAGAAGATGAGTGAACACACACAGGATCCTCTGCAAAGCAACTCAAACAATGTATAGCGAATAATCACGTAAGGGCTTACTTCAGAGGAATGATGAATGATTCCACAATGGTTCCTCTTCGGCGGACGGCGCAGACTTCGAGTACTGGCAGGTATTCTTCTTACACAGACGGCGCAGACTTCGAGTACTGGCAGGTATTCTTCTTACACAGACACACTTCAGTTCAAGTTATTTCAACATTCAGCACCCCGGGGACAGAGAATACATCTACGGAGACTCCGAGTGGAAAGCAACAACACCAATCCAACACTCGTGCATTTGTACACAGCACTTCAATATCCCACACGTGCTCACTACACAATAGACACTGCAAATCGCAAGACTCACGGTGAAACAAGGCTCACACCCGAAATCCCGGCTGAAAAAACCCCTTCCTCGATGGGGCCGTAGGACGGGGGCTGTATCAGGAGTAGATCGCCACGAACAATCACGAAGCCCGTACCAGCAACGAGCCCAACTCTCCATCCAGCAAACACTCAATGTTTCTCGCAGTCCAGCCCTCGCACACGCTGCACAACTTCCCCTCTCCCCTCTTGCCACCAGAATAGCTTTTTATCCTCCTCTTCCTCCATGCGTGTCCCAATCGCCGTTCTATTTCCTCTTCTCTTGCACCTGCCGCGAGTTTCTCATCAAGCCTCCTTAGCCGCCATTACTCGCACGGAAAACCGGAACCGTCCTAATGTCACAGTGGAAGTCTTCCCCAAGGGAAACACGTTCTCGTAACAAAGGTTCCGCTTAGCTGCTCGTCACCCCCGTGACACGTAAACATGTCAGACTTTGTCAGGAAACATGCTGAAAGTCGGAAAACAAGAAACAAAGTTGTGTTGTTGCAAAGTACCGAACGAGCAGAAAATGACAATATAATGGAGACATGTTTTGAAGCCGATTGAGACAACAGCACAGAATAAAGCTGCTCATACCAGCCTCCGGTTCTGCCGCTGGCTCAGAAGACACAGTAGTCCAGTGCGGTGGCTACATATGTCATGTTGTAAACAAGACAACATCTGTTTTGCAAACCCCTCCATTTTGTGGTTGTTGTTGTTGTTGTTTTTGGCGTATACTTACCAACGCAACATTATTGCCATAGAAACCTATGCAGATATTCTGGAAAATTAAAGAGTGGCATGGGACACACAAATCAGACCTGAACAGATACACAATATGGACAGTCAATCATTTTAGATCAGATTCCAATCGGATACACAAATATTTGGATTTGGACTGACAGTATGAATGTAGCCTTATATATTTGATACATATTTTATTATAAATGTCCTCTAAGTAGTTTCTGTATAGGACCAATGCAGAAAGAGAAATACACAGAAGCACAGCAGAACACAGTTGGTAGCAATACTGCACACATTGACTGTCTCCCTTATCTGTCACACCCATCTCAGGTCTTGGAGTCTCTATTAATGAGGTGGTGTTTTATTAGGGATCATACAAAATGTGCAGTGTTGTGGAGACTTCCAGGAACAGGCCTGAGAATCACTGCTCTCACTGTTTGTTGATCACTATGGTGACAGCTCAAAGTAAGTGTGTGTTGTTATCATACAGACAATTTGTCATTAAAGAAGACAATTTATCATACCTCCTGTTGATATACTAATGGTGCTTATTTACTCACCTATCCCAGCCGACTCAAGAGGCAGACATGCTCACTGTTCATCTAAACAAACAAAAGAAGCACATAAAGATCACCTTTGCCGTTGCACACAATTGATTTGTCTAGCACAACAAATGGGGTTTAGGGGAGGCAGCCTGGGGCATTACTTGTCCTTTCATTTCCATTTACATACCAGGGGAATCATTTATTCCCATTTCCCCCATTACTCAGCCCAACACTTCTTCTCTTGAGACTGTATCAGTGTCAACTTTTATTGGTGTTACAGACCACCATATATGGTTACGTTTTGTTCAGAGTCAAATCACAACAGAGATTATGCTTCAGACCAAAATATTAAAAAATAAAATATGCAACAAATTCACAATTGACCATGCAAAAAAGATAAAAAAAAAAAATATATATATATATATATATATATCTTTGTAACTATCCTCAATCAAAAGAAAACGAACGCACCCAGCTGCTTGGCTCACTCCTTTTACAATTAAAACCAACACAGATCACAAAAGAAAGTGGCTACTCCATATTTTCCTAACCTAAATGTGTAATAGATGTTGTATCATGCTATTATAATCTAGTGTTTCTTACTTTGACCATTAAAGTGACAGTGTTTTGTGAGAGCCATGAATAAAGCCTGGTGCACACTGTATATTTATAATGGTCCTTTATGATTGCTGCTTGTCCGACTGCATGAACATATTCCCCACTGTGAGCCATGTCAAACACTAGGATCTCAGTTGTCATTAATGTCAGACTACATGTGCAGTCAAGACTGACACACACAAAACAGAGTTTTACGTCATAAATCTATGACAAGCTCTGTGACTATGAACTGCATTACATGCAGAATTATATTGGTGGCTAGCAAACAAAAAAAATTCCTAGCTTTAGTTTTGATCATGGCTTGTCTTGAAAAGAAAAACAGAAAATAAATGGTGTGTGTGGAGCAAGTGCTGGTTTGTAGTTGTTGCACCAATTGCTTTATTTAGTTCTGCGATCCTATTGGCTTTTGATATGACGGTTGTCGTAGAAACCACACTGCCTGACACTGGTAGAATTTCATCTGAGGTCAAATATGATCGCAATGCTCATTAATCGGCTGTCGATGTACATGTCAAACTAGCAATCAGAGGAATCTTTTGAGATTAACAAAATCTGTCTCAGACTGTTAAATCGTGGCAAAAATCGTACAGTGTACACCTTGTTTGAGTTGAACTGAACTGAGTGAGTCAGATCAGGGCCCTTCCAGCACCCTAGGTGAGAGGAGGGTTAGCCCTAACCCTAACCCTAACCCTATGGATCCTTTTTACAATTCCTGTGTTCATAGAAAGCTGAAGTTGTCATTTGGGTAAACTTCTTTAGTAGAGAACGTCTCGGGTTCCTTGACTGTAACCCTGTTCCGTAAAAAAGTGGGAACGAGATGCTACTTGCTTATTCTCGTTGGAAAAACATCTTTGTTTGACCGGTTGTGAAGCATGTGTGGAAAACACGGCAAGAAATTAATCACGGCAAGATCGGATGACGTCGCATTCCAATGAGCTCTTGTGAGAGGCTATAAATAGACGTGAAACAGGTGCGCCTTCAGGTTATCACTTGTCTGAAGAGAAGTCTGGACACGCCCCCAGTGCGGCATTGAGCCACAGCATCTCGTTCCTGCTTTTTCAGTGAACAGGGTTACAGTCAAGTAACCTGAGAACATGGCCATAGCCAGCTATGAGGTCACGAGGTCCGGACCTCTGTCATTTTTTTATATTCAAAAATAAAATTTCAAGCTCTCAGAATGATTAATTAGCCATGTAAATCACCTCAAATGAGTGTTTGCAATTCATGTCGCTAGAAGTGAGAAGCTAGGCAGTGAACGGGGCTTGAGCACGTGTTGTGAGTGAGGGCGCGGGTGCAGCCTCGTGTTGCCAGATCCATCTGTTATACGTCTTTTGGACTTGTTTTCCCCATTTATTGTGACACTTTAGGAAGTTAATAAAGTGGTTAGTTGTATGTTAGGGTTAGTGATATATTAATCTTATTTCCAAAACACAAGCTTTGAACTTATTTCGTATTATTATTATTATTATTTTATTTTTTTGCTTGTTTTTCGTACCAATATACATTGTACTGCCGGCATTAAAGCTCCAGTAGGTAGCTTTTGTAAACAAATATTTGTTAAAACTGTCATTATGTCCTCACAGTAGAATATGAGACAGATAATCTGTGGAAAAAATCGAGCTCCTCTGGCTCCTCCCTGTGGTCCTATTGCCATTTGCAGAAATACACCGCTCCCGGTCAGAAACAACCAATCAGAGCCAGGAGGAATGTCTTAGCAGTGTCAATCACTCTCGTGTACGCGCTGACCACCCCTCTCTTGCACAGCGTGAGCGCGTACCGTCGTTCGTGACTCTCCTGTTCGAACTCATTTCGAACGAGTCTTTTTCGGAGTCATTTCGTTCATTCAACGAACGAAATGATTCGAAAAAGATTTGTTCATTTTGATGAACGAGTTCAAACAGGAGAGTCACAAACGTGCATCACAGAACAGAGCAAGGCGAGCATTTGTGCTTATAAAACTTAAAGTTTTTTATTTATTTTTGAAATGACCGATCGTTTCGCTAGATAAGACCCTTATTCATCGTCTGGTATCGTTTAAAGCCCTTTGAAGCTGCACTGAAACTGTCATTTGGTCCTTGAAACGTTTGTGTCCTATTGAAGTCCATTATATGGAGAAAAAGCCTGGAATGTTTTCATCAAAAACCTTAATTTCTTTTCGACTGAAGAAAGAAAGACATGGACATCTTGGATGACATGGGGGTGAGTAAATTATCAGCAAAAGTTTTTTTTTAAAAGTGAACTAATCCTTTAACGTTATCTTACTAGCTATTTATAACTTATAGAAAGAGTGCACCGTTATAAAGTTACATGTATTGCAAAATACATAATGATTTGAGGACCAAGTTTGTAGTCAAAGTATGGGCAGGCCATAGTCAATGTAAAGCATATTGTTGATGTTTCGTCCCTATTAGTGAATGTTCCATAACTGTTTATAATCTGCCGTCATCGGTGGTCCTGTTTACTAGCCTGCGCGTTCATGGCAGGCTACGCTGTGGGGGAGGAGCTGTGGAGGGAGGGCTGTAGCGCAGCAGAGAGCAAGGGGGTTGGACCTGGAAGTTGTGCTTGTTCAAATTTTCAGGCTAAGTCAACATTTTCTCAAAACTCCCTACTGCAACTTTAACTGGCATTAATAAAAAAAAGCTTATAGACAAACTGTAATTGTTGACAGGAAGATACCACATTCGGTAAGACAAACGCAATGATCATCGTGATTATCTGTAAGAAATGTATAACACTATCAAAAACAATAGCATAATACAGATCTGTATGTTACAGAATGAAATATGCCAAATACTGGCCAGCAGGAAGACGGCTCATGCTTTTTAGTTAGCTAACCTTTCACAAAGTCATCATAAAAACATTAATTAAAGCAGTGTTTCTCAACTGGTGGGTTGCGGAGTGTGCAGTCAAAGTCAAGTCACCTTCATTTATATAGCGCTTTTAACAATATGGACTGTTTCAAAGCAGCTATACAGTGATAATAGGAAATTAAAGTAACAGAGAATGTTTTGGCTTTACAGCAGCTCTAGAATAAAGTTATTGTCCAGATAAAGTTAGTTTTGATCGATTCACTTCCATTGTAAAGATCATTAGTTATTAACTTAGGGGCCGCTAACATGACACCGTTCTAACAGAATACCTTTAATGCGATCCGGCCGCACATTTGCATAAAACAGTGCCTGGTGGCTCTGAGAATATTTTTATCGCTTCCACGTGAATCGGAATTATCCTGACAATGTTTTATGAGGTTTTATGAGGTTTACCAATGAGGTAAAGAGAAGGAGGCCTTCACAAGGGAAAGACTAGTGACACTTCAGGACTGCGTTGTCGTCGTGTCCAGGCGCAGGTCCTTCATCAGATCTGGATATGGCCTGGATCAGGCGGACTGCGGTAAACCTCGGGATAAACAGAGAGACTAATATTAGTGTAGACGTCATCCTTCTTATGATGTACAAAGTACATCAGGATTTATGGGAAGTGTTCCCAGTTCCGGCTGATCTAAACTATGCAGCCTAACATTGAATTATAGAAGTCTATAATGTGTTATGTGTATGCTAAGCCAAAGAGATGTGTTTTTAGTCTAGATTTGAACTGACAGACTGTTTCTGCTTCCCGGACAATGTTAGGAAGATTGTTCCAAAGTTTTGGTGCTAAATAGGAAAAGGATCTACTGCTAGCAGTCGATTAGCGGCTGCATTTTGGACCAGCTGTAGTTTATGTATTAAACGTAATTCAAAGAAAAAAAACAAAAAAAAAACAAAGATAATTCTGTTAATTTCTGACGCTAGACATTTATCTTGAAAAATGTGCGTGAAAGCGGTTGACTCCTCTATCAGTGCCTGAGAAAAACGCATTGTCCTCATTCAGTATCTACGGTCAGATGAGATGTTGTCAAGGTTTATGTCAGTGTCATTATTCTAACGTTATTTTTGTAACTTGTTACGAAATAAAAAGTCTCTCACCTAAAAAACCCCGAAATTTCCTGTCCTGTCAGTCATACTGTGCTCGTTGCACGCCCTCCTCCATTACATGTGCAAATGTGGCAGTGCGCTCTGTCACTTCATTATAAATAAAACGCAAAAGAAACTACAAGCATGATGCAACACAGTAGTTGATGTCAATTAGTAAGTCATGAAATTACCAAAAAGTGCCAATAAATTATGCAACTTCATATGTTAGCTGGGAATGATTTACATGCAGGATATTTATTTATATTTATATATTCATTCAATGTTCATTCTATTCACCAGGATCAGTGTTCATGTTCATTAACAGCTCATGTTAGTTTTGTTTATTTACCATGAGAACAACAGTTACCTTACGAGAGGTTCTCTTGTATTGCGTAAGCTAGGTTACGCTACGGGTAAAGTCATCTTTGCTCGAGATATTGAAGCCAAAAATTATCCTTAATTTTGCATTTATTGTCAACGCAGTGCAGCAGCCAGCAGACCTAGAGCAGGCCATCTTGCGTGCTCATTGGCTGCCGTGCGGCAACTGCTGCAGCCTACCACTGAGCCTCGCGCGTGACGTCACGCCCTCTACGCGTCATAGCCCACCAAAATGGGGGTGGCTTAGCGTATAAAAGTCAGGCTCGGAGGCTGTTTCACTGATTTCATCATCTTCAGCGAAGCTCTCCGCATCGCTGGACTTTGAGAGAAGCCTTTTCCGCCGTTGAAACTAGCGACCAGCAGGCAGAGGAAAGCACTTGAAGAAGCCGGCCGTCTTCGCCACCTTCAGCCTTCCGTGCCTGCTACGCCATCCGGCGTTGAGTATCCTTTTGTGCTTGCCTTCTGTGAGTGTTCGCCGCTGCGACACTCACTCTCTCTCACTAAAAAGAGCGCGAGCGTTTTTCTAAAAATGCCTCGCCTTTCCTGCGGCTCGTGTAGAGCCCCGCTCAGCGCAGGAGACCGCCATGTCATTTGCGCTCTCTGCCTGGGCCCAGACCACGCAGCCCTCGTCCTGGATTCGGGCGGCTGCAAGCACTGTGAAGCGCTTCCGTTGTCAACCCTGCTGGCTGGACTCGAAGCCTTCACCGCGGACGCTGTCACTCCACCCTCTGGACTGCGCAAGAAGAAGCGCCGTGCGCAGAGGATGCCGGAGCCTGTGGCCACAGTGAAGTGCTCGTTGGATCGCATCCCGCCAGCCTCACTCTCTCCTTCTCCGCCGCCTGGATGAAGCTGAAGGAGCATACCCAGGTGACAGCGGTTCCATCCTGGCATCGGACAGCGAGGAGTGGTCGAGTTCCCATCACTCCGCCTCCTCCTCGATCCAGGAATCCAGCAGAACTCGGGCTGGCGTGGACGCCGAGCTCATGCGCCTCCTTTCAAAGGTCGTCGACCAACTCGGCCTGGATTGGTCACCGCCTAAGGAGCCCGCACCCAATAGGCTTGACCTATTGGGCACCTGCGCACATATATTCAAACCTGCGCACATATATTCAAACGTACATAACTATAGAATCAATTCTTAATGCGCATGTGAACGCCATCAGCGTCTATCACAGGTTCACGTTTAAAGTCTGTTTAGAGAGAACGGTGTCATCTTAGCGGCCCTTAATTTAATAACAAATGATCATTTGTTATTAAATTAAGTTTAAACTAACTTTATCTGGAAAAAACATTATTCAAGAACCACTATTAAACTAAACCAATCTCTGTTACCTTAAATTATATGTTTATCTCTGTAAAGCTGCTTTGAAACAATCTGCGTTGTTAAAGGGGCTATATAAATGAGGATGACTTGACTTGACGGCCCGCCCGTTTCCAGATCTGTGCCATTTCTGCCAGAGCTT
Organism: Gila orcuttii; assembly: GCA_026230005.1. NCBI lineage: Eukaryota > Metazoa > Chordata > Actinopteri > Cypriniformes > Leuciscidae > Gila > Gila orcuttii. Next base: position 517,054 of record JAPDVR010000018.1, read on the forward strand.
CATGCCGAGCTTTCTAAGTCGTGGAACGCACCATTCTCCGCGAGGCTCCACTCACATGTCTCCTCGGCGCTCTCCCAAGTGGACGGCGCCGCCGAGAAGGGGTACACAGCTATCCCCCCAGTGGAAGAGGCGGTCGCAGCGCACCTTTGCCCGCCCTCTGCGAGATGGCGCTCAAAGTCTGCCCTCCCATCTAAAGCCTGCAGGACCACCTCAGCCCTTGTCGCTTGCGGATATGAGGGAGTCAGAGCGCTCCGCGTTTCTCGACGCGCCGCTCTCCCCTACTGGTCTCTTCGGCCCAGCGGTGAACGGGATCGTCGACCGCTTCTCCGAAGTGCAGAAGACCTCGCAGGCCATGAACCTTTTCCTGCCTCGACGCTCTAGCTCCTCTGCAAGCCGCCCACGCGAGCCGCCTGCACGACACGCTAGCCAGCGCCCAGCTCAGCCCCAGCCTCCGCAGCGTCGACAGAGCGGCCGCCCTAGATCGGCCCAGAGGGTGTTTTAAGTGTAGAAAAAGTGCCCAAAAGTCAGTGCTCACCCCTACACATAAACACGATGCCCCACGTGTCTCACACACTCACAGAGGCCACTCTCATAAAGCTGGCAAATGCCGCTCGAGTGCTAGATGTAGAGAATGTGCCCACAAATCTGTGCTCACACCTACTCGCTGCCCGCTCTGTTGCACGGCAACAGCCTCACAGTGGCCAAGTTATGAATGTAAGTCACGTGCCCGCCTACGAGCGCTCACGCTTACTGACAAACACTTCGCCCCAGGCTCCGCTCGCACTAAATATGGTCACAAAATGTTCCCCATTCCCAGTAATCGGGTCATCTCAAGTGATACAGACAGTCACAGCTGTCAGCGAGCCGCGGTTTCCGAGATCAGAGGCCGCGCGCGCCCCGCACACACCTCCGGTTCAGTTTCCTGAGCCCGCGAAGTGCGGCGATCGGAACCCGGAGTCCATTCTGCCCCTAGCTATACATGTAGAAGCATGGAAGGCTATTCCAGGTGTGTCAGAATGGGTGCTGAGCACAATAAGACAGGGCTATTCGCTTCAGTTCGCTCGCCGTACCCCTCGCTTTCGAGCGCGGACCGAGACGAAAGTGAAAGCGGATGTAGCGCGTCTACTCCGAGCAGAAATAGCCAAACTGCTGTGCAAAGGGGCCATAGAACCAGTACTTCCTTCTCTGAGCAAGTCAGGTTTTTACAGCCGTTATTTTCTCGTACCCAAGAAGGACGGAGCTCTAAGACCTATCTTAGATCTGAGATATTTGAACAAAGCTCTCATGAGATGGCCGTTCAAAATGCTCACGACCAGACAAATCCTGTCTTTGGCACCCCGTACATTTACGAAGTGCATGGATGCGGCTCTCGCCCCCTTGAGAGTGAAAGGGCTGCGAATTCTGAACTATTTGGATGATTGGCTGATTTTAGCACAGTCAGAGATAGAACTGTTATCTCACAGAACAGTGCTTCTCAGCCATCTGGAAAGCTTGGGCCTCACGGTCAACTGGACCAAGATTTCATTACTGCCCAGTCAGTCACAGTTTCCTTTCTAGGAATAGAACTGGACTCTGTGGCTATGACGGCCCGCCTATCGACACAGCGCGCGCCGTGTTCGACACCTGGCCGCGTCTTTCCAGGAGGGCAGCATCACATCTCTGAAGACATTCCAGTGGTTGCTAGGCTGTATGGCATCAGCTGCGGCTGTGCTTCAGCTGGGTTTGCTGCGCATGCGCCTGCTACAACGCTGGCTGAACGCCCAAGTGCCTCACCAGGTTTGGGTTTCAGGCTACAGACGAATCAGAGTGACTCAGAGCTGCGTTTTGGCTCTGCAGCCCTGGTTAGCGGCCGACTGGTACCAGCGGGGAGTGACAATGGGGGCTGTCTCACACCGAAAGGTCATTTCGACGGACGCCTCCAACTTAGGTTGGGGCGCCGTCTTCGAGGGCAGACCGGTCTTTGGCCTGTGGTCAGACCAAGAGAGACGCTTCCACATAAACTGTCTGGAAATGATAGCGGTCGAGAACGCGCTCAAACGCTTCCTCCCGTTCATACAGGACCACCATGTGCTAGTCCGCTCGGACAACATGTCTGTGGTGTCCTACATAAACCATAAGGGCGGTGTCAGATCCAGAAGCCTCTGCCATCTGACAGAACGCCTTCTTGTATGGTCTCAGTACCTCCTGCGCTCGCTGAGAGCTGCGCATGTGCCAGGCCGCTTGAACGACGGTCCAGAAAAACTGTCCAGGAACTACGTTCCCCCAGGGGAATGGTCCCTGCACCCCCAGACAGTCCAGTTACTGTGGCGCCTTTTCGGCAAAGCGAAAGTTGACCTGTTTGCGTCAAAAGACAACGCTCATTGCCCACTGTTCTTTTCAAAGAACGAGGATGCGCTGGCCCAAATCTGGCCCAGCCTCCCACTTTATGCTTTCCCTCCGGTCTCTCTGTTACCACAAGTAATCAAGAGGATCAGGGAAACGCGCCACTCGGTGCTCCTTATAGCCCCGCGCTGGGAGAATCAAGCTTGGTTCCCGGAGCTGATGCGGCTGTCTCACACAGCCCCTTGGATGATTCCGGTGAGGAGAGATCTCCTCTCTCAAGCCCGCGGCTCAATCTGGCATCCCCATCCAGTGCACTGGTCTCTGCTCGTATGGTTAATCAACGGATACCCGTGTCCTGCCAGAAGGAGTGATGAACACGATTACGCAATCCAGAGCTCCCTCTATGAGGCGGCTTTACCCGTCTAAATGGTCGGTGTTCTCCAAATGGTGTGCTGATAGAGATCTAGACCCACGAACGTGTGGGGTCCCGGGGTTGCTTGTCTTCCTTCAAGAGTTGCTGGATAAGGGCAGGTCCCCATCCACGCTTAAAGTTTATGTGGCGGCCGTTGCAGCGTTCACTGAGTCGACACGCGGTCAGTCAGTAGGAAGAAATTTAATTTAATGTTGTGTCTTGGAGCTGATGCATCATGTAATGCGGAATTAAACTGTTATTTGTTCCCACCTGCATGTTTGTCTGTTTCAGCATAAGTATGCATGGTGTGGCAGCTGAGGGGTGTCTCAGTGTGAATGAGAACACGAGTAGGACGCTGTCTCTCTGGCAAGTCCTGAAAAGGACTATTCTGATTGAAGGAATCGGGCTGAGGCTGATCAACACAGAATGGAGCTGGCGGCTTGTGATCAGTATTAGGAATAGAGGTTTCTGCAAGCATTGGTATCTGCATCTCTTTATTATATATATGCTGATCTTCTACATATTTCTTAGTCCTTTGCAATGAATCATGTGAAGAATGAGGCTTTTTGATTTCAGATTGCATTTCCCCGGTGTCTGCAGCTGCCTCAAACACTAATGCCTCAGCTGCAGCAGCTTCTGCTTCACTTTCACTTTCATGATGGAGAGCATTCAGTGTAGCCTCTAAACGAGTCTCCTCTACTTTAAGCTGAGCTTGTACTTGAGCTTGCTTCACTCTTACTTCTATCTCCTTTTGTGCATATGTGGCTCTAGTCAGTGCTGCTTTTGCCTTTGCACGAGCCTCCAATGCAGCTACACTTGCTGCAGACTTGCTTGAACGTCTCAATGATCGTGAAGACAATGATCTGTTTTTCAGACTATGTTTATCATTCGATGACATTATGAGGTGAAAGCAGAGCTTGAAATCCCACTCACTGATGCAACAATCACCGTTAATTGTCTTTTTACTATTCTGCCCTCGTAAAAGAGTTCCCCTTCTTCATCTAGACAGACAGATGACTCCTTCCACAAGAAAGTTGAACTGAAGCATGGATTTATTAACACCACCACTTCAAATGCAAGTGGAACAGAGTAAAACTGAAATACAGAAAAAGGGAAAATAAATGTCTAAATACTGGACTGTACATTAATAAATGAAACAGTTTGCTTAAGGTATATCTAAACATAATATACACAATAATGATCTAGATGCATGTAAGATCGTACTGAAACGTCTCTCTTATTATCTCAATATTATCCTAAAATTTCTGGCACTAATTCCAGACAAAAAATGGAAAACAAGCTTCTAGTAAACGCATTAATACTTACAGACAAAGCTTCTATAAATGATTGCAAAGATGATTGGGAGATTGAGCTGCTTTAACCGTGTGACTATCAGTATCAACTGAGTAAGCAAGATGGCTGCAATTAAGGTTAGAGGTTACTCTCTCTGACAACATCAAAAACATACATGGACTAGCACCACCTAGTGGCTCTAAAAATAAACTACACTAAGAACAGTACAGTTAGCCAACTGTTAATACAAACCAACTGTTTGTATTAACAAAAACTATTTTTGAACTGCTATTTAATAGCCTTACCTTATACTCTTTATTCATCATCAGTATGTGTTATATTCTTATATACAGTATATATATACAGTTCAGACGAGACCACTTTGGCAAGTTTACTTGAGTTTATTGAACACAATTTATCTTTGGCGGTATGGTTCCTTATGGGGGTTCTTGCTCCATAATTAATGACATACGTAGCGTTAGCATTAACCCCCCTATGGAACCATCGGCTTGGCAATACACAGATGATTAAGACAGTTAGTAATGTCTTTAGCTGTGGTTTAGATTTATCAGTGAAGTCCGGGACGTCTATGCTGTAGCTTGATATGAGGGAGGGTGTGTTTCTCATGATGATGTCCGTGACTCTAGGACTTGGAAGCCTTGGTGATCTGAAACAAAGAAGACAACAGCCAAAAGGTGCACAGAAAAATGCTTGATACTTAGTGGTCAGGGTGGGGGGAGGGTTGCGAGCAGCTTAAGCATATATCCCGGCGGAAGTGCCGCGTATATATATATCCTTCCGGTCTAATAGGAGAACGGTAGTGGCTGGAGCGATCGCAGCCTATGCCTACGTGGCCTGTCTGAACTAACGCTGTGCTCGATTATATATATATATATATATATATATATATATATATATATATATATATATATATTTATATAGAGCTGAGTATCATCAGCATAACAGTGAAAACTAATGCCATGCTTCCTAATGATATCTCCTAAGGGTAGCATGTACAGAGTGAACAGCAACGGTCCTAGTACTGAGCCTTGGGGTACGCCATACTGAACTTGTGATTGATAAGATCAGATAAGTATGATTTAAACCATGCTAATGGCATTCCACTAATGCCAACATAATTTTCGAGTCTATTTAAAAGAATGTTGTTGTCAATGGTATCAAATGCAGCACTAAGATCGAGTAACACCAAAAGAGAGATACAACCATGATCGGATGATAAGAGCAAATCATTTGTGACTCTAATGAGAGCTGTCTCAGTACTATGATAAGGTCAAAATCCTGACTGAAAATCCTCACAGATACCATTTCTTTCTAAAAAGGAACATAGTTGTGAAGATACTGCCTTTTTTAGTATCTTTGACAAAAAAGGTAGATTCGCGATCGGTCTATAATTGACTAATTCTGTAGGACCAAGTTAGGTTTTTTAATAGGAGGTTTTACTATAGTCAGCTTAAAAGTTTTTGGTACATATCCTAGTGACAAAGATTAATTAATGATATTAAGAAGATGATCTATGACCTCTGGAAGCATCTCTTTCATTAGCTTAGTCGGTATAGGGTCTAACATACATGTTGTCGATTTAGATGATTTAACGAGTTTAGACAATTCCTCCTCTCCTATAGCAATGAATGAATTTAATTTTTCCTTAGGGACACTACCATGACGATGGTTTTGGCCAACTGGAGTGCTCACAGGAAGCCATTGCAGTCCTCTGCCGAGCCAGAGAAGGTTGCTGGGTTGACCATGGGACTGGCTGCGTAAACCGGAGAATAAAAAGTGGTTGGTGCAGTGACAGGTACTGTGGTGGTTCCATGTTCGGTGAGGACTCTACCAGTGAGTCTACCAGTTCTTGAAGAGGACCTGGGCCTGTTGGGGTCATTTTGGTATGGTTTAGTCTTCTGTAACGGAATACCAGAATCAGAGATAGGATTATCGTCAAACCCACAGATATTTTTTTGAACAGATGGAATGAACAGATGAAGCAGGTGAGTAATAGCAAAGTCAGAGTTATTGATGACTGACAAATAGTGAATAAAGTCCTTTCCTTTTACCAGCTAGTTTGGGATGAGACGGTGAGTGGAGGAGACGGGAGAACACACACTTCTTGGATGGTTGGAACAGGTGAGCAGCGGAGTGAGGAACAGGTGAGGAAACACAAGTAGCTAATTGGACATTACTAGAAGAATGTTGGAGGGATACGAAGAGATCTCAGGAGTATAACTGGGAATCCACAGGAGACAAATTAGGTTTTATTTACAAAGTTCGGGAGGAAAAAGTTCAAATTATCTATCCAATCATCACGTCATTCCAACCAGCAATCAACATGTCTACCCAATCAGCATGAGTGGAGGTCTATATATATATATATATATACGCAGTCGACTCACCTATGTTCCTCGAGCGTTTTCAGCATCCCTCCACCACCCCCACCTGGCTACTTTCCTAACCAGAAATACGTGGAGAACTCTGGGTTCGGGCCAAAGTACCGAGCTCGGAGCCTCTCCTTGGACAGCACGCCAAACACGCATATTACTTTACTCTATCTGATTATTTGTAAGTGTAAACTTCAGGTAAGTAGAACAGGAAAGTAGATCAGGTAAGGAGTTGGTAATCCACATTGGAGACCAGACGATGAGTGACTGAAGCTGTGTCCCAATGCGAAGGTTGCATCCTTCGAAGGCCACGGACTTCGAAGGATGCACCATGTAGCCTTCGTAGGATTTCCTAATTGCGAAACCAGGTGTTCCTGATTACCGCTCCTGGCGCTAAGCAATGGTGCGAGAGTACAGCTGCCATCCTGATAATTCATTTGATTTACTCAATTGAGTAAACAGCTATGGAGCCAGAATTGGCTATTGTCATTTTTATGTTTTATATTTTGCTGGAGGACATGCTGAGGATGTTTCACCCCTGGCGGCTTAGCCAAGACCACGGCCAGAGCTGGTGTTGCCTCCCAATTCAGAGGCTGCGTCCTGACTCCTGAATTGCCGGATTACACTTAAACTGTTCAAGTATTGGGTGTTAACTCATATAAATAATGTAATGAAATATGAAAAGAAAAGAAAACATACATAGGCATATATATACACTGTATATATATATATACATATATATATATAAGGTTCAAATGTTCACTTATATCTTACCTTGATGCGATTTTGTAGGCTAGTGTATTCTTTTTAAATGGACCATGGTGAATACATTTACACAGGTTTTCAACCCTATTTGAATATAAAACCCAGTTGAATATAAAAAAGTGCAGTTCAAATGTTACTCCCGCTCGTCATCGGTAGCTGTCACAGTTGCTAGGCGACAAGAACAATCGTCTGTCATTTTTTTTTTACAAAAATGCTGTCCTCACCGGCCCGCAATGACTTATGGGGTAGGATAGGCCGCTAAGGATCCATTTATGTATCCTTTCTTTCACTGGGAAACAAAGGGTGCATTTGGCGTCACCTTTGAATCAGGGTAGCCTTTGTCGCGCAGCGATGACGCAACTGGCCTTCGAAGGGTGGAGAATTGAATTGGGACAGCCTTCACCGCGCCACGGTGACGCAATCGTCCTTCAAATGCGGCCAATTCACATTGGGACACAGCTAACGTGTGTGTACTCTCATGCTGTGGTTGATGAGTGAGCTTATGAGGGACAGATGCAGGTGATTAGAATTCTGGTGAGAGTGAGCGCTGGGTGTGTGACGGGGAGCCTGGTGACACCGTTGCAGTAATATAATAAGCCATGTATAAATGTAGCTTTTTTTGTCATTCTTAATTCAAAATAAAGTGTAATTTTATTAATAGTAGGCAAAAAACTAAATTGTCCAAATTCACAGTCAGTTCTGGGTAGATTAATTACAAATTACATGAAAAAAATTGTAGTTAGTAACATTATCTGTTAGATCATTTCTTTTGAACTAATATAGATTTCAATATGAAATCTTATGAAATAGTGATATAAAAATACAAAGAAAATATATTCCATTCCGTGTTGTCAACAACATGAAGTGCATTAAACATTATATTACATAAGGTTTTCCCTTGATGGACAGCTGAAATTAATTAAATAATAAAAAATGTACAATTAAAATAAATAAATAAATGTAAAATAACCATCAACATAGAAGACTTTTGTTGTTATGTGATCTTTAACCAACATCAGATAACCCTGAACATGTGAATGTGTTGTAAAAACTTTACTTTAAGTACTCTTGAGATTTTAAGACAAAGGGGTCATCTGACAGAAGTTATTTACTGCCATTTTGTCACTGCATTTTTTTTATAAATATAATATAATCTTATTACATGTGCCTATTTTTAAAATCTGATTGCCTAATCCAGTAGCTTCAAGCATGTCATGTTTGTATCCTAATTTATTAGAAGAATAATGTGTGTGTGTTTTGTTAAAGATTAAGATAAAGCTGTATGTACCACATTACATACATCCGTGCATGAGATACAAAACAACAGCTGCTATGAATGACTGAGTCTTGAAAATGTCTAGCTTTGCTATGGTTGTGGGATTGCAGTGCTAATCAGTCACTTGTGCACAGTGGCAAAAGGTCAATAAGACGATCGCCCTGCCATAAATCACCCAACATAAAGAATCCTGCTCGCTTCAAATAACACCAAACAAGCTTTGATTCGTTACAGTTGTCTCTGAATAAATACCACAATCTTGGAAGCTCATTGCAAAATGCATTTTTATCAAATTAATGTTTTATGTTAAATATTTCAAAGGGAGAGTACATTTTAAAGTGTTAAAACAATGTTCTGAAGACATTTCTATGTATACTTCACCAAAAATGTTGGATGCATACATGTCAAATATATTGTGAAATTATTTTAAAGTGTTTATTACCTTTTCAGCTGACATTGTCTGTCCATCAGTGCCTTCTGTCAATGCTATTCAGAACTGCACCATAAGGACTTCACCCTTTAAAGCTGCACTCCTATAAAGATCAAGTGCTGTTTCCACTTGTACTGAGTTTGTCTTCCTGGCACGAGGTCATGGAATAAATGAGCCAGAACTCTCCTGAAACAGATGATGCTGACACTGGAACGCTTTTTCTCCTCATCCTTCCTATGTCTTTTGGGCAAGAGAAAAAAAACTGTCTTTCAATGGGATGATTTCAGCATTTCTTTCAAAAATTTGTGCTCCAAATTTGCAGTCTTCTCATTTCAACTCTACCTATAATTACTTGCTTGTCCTCTTATTGGAAAGAAAAATTATGGCTAGGGAGGGTTTATGGGGGCAAAAAAGGGCTGACCTGTTTTATCTGTCAATGCATTCATGTGAGTGTAATGATGACAAAATGGAATGTTAACTGATGATTAGCAGGAATGGTAGCAGTTAATTAGTTGGTTCTTCGTTTATTGTTCCATTTGCACATTTTGGGGAGCAATTGTTATTAATTAGAGCTATCAAGCCGAAAGGGCCGAAGTGGAACCTTACAGAAGTAAATCATGGTGCAATGAAAAGTCCATTATCCTGTCCTGTACCGTTGGCCCGTGAGCCGTGATCTATTAGCTTTATCTAAAAGCAGAATCAGGCTGAAAAAAAATTTACAGGATGTAAATGACAGGCTTTGATGAGCTCTTTTCCTGCTTCACTTCTTATATAATGAAACCTTACATGTATCCATTTGGTGTTCATGCGTTAAATACTGAATTACAATAAAGCCGGAGATGGAAACGTTGTGAAGCTTTATTTTTAGGAAATATTTTAAAATGTAAATAACCACATTAGACTTCTATTTCACTATGGGTGTAAAGATAGCATTAGTGTAAATGATTTGTGTTTTACCAGCTACCAGCATAAAAGCTGATGTTGAGCTTGTGGATGCCAAACCCAGAAAATCAATTAAATAAATGAGAAAAATGACTCCAGTGGAGCAAATATGAACATTAAAATAATCAAATTACTTTAAAGGAAATCAATCATATAATTTAAAGAGTAAACAGCCTGAATCTTTTCACTCTCCCTTGTGGTTTACAGGAACAGAGGTCTTTTATTTGGCCATTGATATTTCGCTAGACTTCGAGATTTTGCATTAAAAAAGAAAAACGAATGGGCTCCAGTTCTGAGCTCTTTATTATTTTCAGCAGAGAGCTTTAAGAGAGCTTTATTTGTAAGAATTCGATTTATAGGATATCAAGATGCTCAGTATTTACAATAGTATTTACAAAATTACAATATTGTCAACATATTCTGTGCTTTTACTATGAATGGTTTAGTTCTTAATCTTAATTTTTTATTTAAAATCTGAATATTTCAACATACTAAATGAGATCCTAACTGAAATCACTATGATTGATAAAAATGAGATATGATTCTGAATTAGGATGTTTCTGTAATATGGCTACTGTTATACGTCATAACAAGGGAAACCATTGCGCTGTTATATTGGGAGGCAAGCAATTAAGATAATGACCAAAGACTTCTGGGATTTGTCTGCATTCAATGCATCCTGAATTTCAACCTCACATCTGGGTAATTTTTATCCATCTTTTCTAATTGTATTCTTGAGCTTTGGCATTGATGAAGAAGTAGAACCGTGGTTCCCTGGTCCTGGAGGATTCCCAACACTGCACACTTATTTGGATACATTTTCATTTCATAACGCTCTCCATCCACACCAGCGTTTTCAAGAATTTTCCAGAAGTTTCTTGTCCACACTGAAATGTTGGAAGACTTCTTAAATCTTCTTACTGCACATGAGTAAAACATAATAAAAGCTTCCTGGGCTGATACAGAGAGGCCAGACATAATAAAGTTCTCATGCTTTTCTTGTGACACGGTCACTTTATTAGCCAAATCTCTCAGCACTTACTGCTGTGCTCAGGTCACACTCAATCACAATCCCATGTGTGTCTAAAGGTGCTTTCACTTTTGCTTTGATTGCTTGCTCTGAACTTGAGTTCGATTGCCCACCCCCTTCCCCGCTCGTCTGTGTTCATATTATATTATGTGCGTCCGAACCGTGGTACGTTTGCATAATCAAGCTGCAACCTATGTTTCTAGGTAAAGGCTGTGAAGAAAACACTAAAATAGATAGTGTTGCTCACATCACTTATGTTGTTCTTTTTTAACCATTAGTTTTGCTCCCAAAGCATCAGCACATAATGGTACTTGTGTCAATCTGCTTTAAATGTGCTCCAAATGTCCTACAGAATGGGGAGTCCATTTGTGCTGAAGGCGAGCAGAAATGAGATATACATTCTCTCCGCTTGCAGTGCGTCAGTCACGCTTGTCAGGAAAGTGAGAGAGAACACACACAAACACACAGTTTTATCGAGTCATATGCCATCTATGGCAGATCACTTCTGTGATTTAGTACAATTTCATTCATATCAGCAGTAAACCATACCGGAGTTCACACGAACCGTACCCCAGACTCGAGTACGGTTCGCACCCGCCTTCAGAAAACAGCGTTCACATCCTCCAAACGAACTCTGACGTCAGTTCAACCAGAGATGCTAGTGTGGAAGCACCCTAAAAACCACTGCACCCATGTTTTGCTGCAGGACAGCAATTGTGAGTAATTTTCTGTCATATCAGGGGTGTCCAGACTCGGTCCTGGAGAACTTCTGTCCTGCACAGTTTATATCGGGATGTCCAGACTCGGTCCTGGAGAACTACTGTCCTGCACAGTTTCGAGTTTAGACCTGCTTCAACACACCTGTCCGGAGGTTGCTAGTCTACTTGGTAAGAATGGCTCAAACTCAGCTGGACGGTGGCCCTCCAGGATCAAACACACCTGATTCAATTCATCAGCTCGAAGAATCAAAGATGGGTGTGTCAGATAAGAGAGACATCCGAGGCCACGTCCATAATCTGGATACAATAAACTGTGCAGGAAAGAAGTTCTCCAGGACCGAGTCTGGCCACCCCTGATATAAACTGTGCAGGACAGTAGTTCTCCAGGACCGAGTCTGGACACCCCTGATATAAACTGTGCAGGACAGTAGTTCTCCAGGACCGAGTTTGGACACCCCTGATATAAACTGTGCAGGACAGAAGTTCTCCAGGACCGAGTCTGGACACCCCTGATATAAACTGTGCAGGACAGTAGTTCTCCAGGACCGAGTTTGGACACCCCTGATATAAACTGTGCAGGACAGAAGTTCTCCAGGACCGAGTCTGGACACCCCTGATATAAACTGTGCAGGACAGAAGTTCTCCAGGACCGAGTCTGGACACCCCTGATATAAACTGTGCAGGACAGTAGTTCTCCAGTACCGAGTCTGGACACCCCTGATATAAACTGTGCAGGACAGAAGTTCTCCAGGACAGAGTCTGGACAGCCCTGATATAAACTGTGCAGGACAGTAGTTCTCCAGGACCGAGTCTGGACACCCCTGATATAAACTGTGCAGGACAGAAGTTCTCCAGGACCGAGTCTGGACACCCCTGATATAAACTGTGCAGGACAATAGTTCTCCAGGACCGAGTCTGGACACCCCTGATATAAACTGTGCAGGACAGTAGTTCTCCAGGACCGAGTCTGGACACCCCTGATATAAACTGTGCAGGACAGAAGTTCTCCAGGAATGAGTCTGGACACCCCTGATATAAACTGTGCAGGACAGTAGTTCTCCAGGACCGAGTCTGGACACCCCTGATGTAAACTGTGCAGTAATGAGGTACTCCAGGACCGAGTCTGGACACCCCTGATATAAACTGTGCAGGACAGTAGTTCTCCAGGACCGAGTCTGGACACCCCTGATATAAACTGTGCAGGACAGTAGTTCTCCAGGACCGAGTCTGGACACCCCTGATATAAACTGTGCAGGACATTAGTTCTCCAGGGCCGAGTCTGGACACCTCTGATATAAACTGTGCAGGACAGAAGTTCTCCAGGACCGAATCTGGACACCTGTGATATAAACTGTGCAGGACAGTAGTTCTCCAGGACCGAGTCTGGACACCCCTGATATAAACTGTGCAGGACAGAAGTTTTCCAGGACCGAGTCTGGACACCCCTGATATAAACTGTGCAGGACAGAAGTTCTCCAGGACCGAGTCTGGACACCCCTGATATAAACTGTGCAGGACAGAAGTTCTCCAGGACCGAGTCTGGTCACCTCTGATATAAACTGTGCAGGACAGAAGTTCTCCAGGACCGAGTCTGGACACCCCTGATATAAACTGTGCAGGACAGTAGTTCTCCAGGACCGAGTCTGGACACCCCTGATATAAACTGTGCAGGACAGTAGTTCTCCAGGACCGAGTCTGGACACCCCTGATATAAACTGTGCAGGACAGTAGTTCTCCAGGACAGAGTCTGGACACCCCTGATATAAACTGTGCAGGACAGTAGTTCTCCAGGACCGAGTCTGGACACCCCTGATATAAACTGTGCAGTAATGAGGTACTCCAGGACCGAGTCTGGACACCCCTGATATAAACTGTGCAGGACAGAAGTTCTCCAGGACCGAGTCTGGACACCCCTGATATAAACTGTGCAGGACAGTAGTTCTCCAGGACCGAGTCTGGACACCCCTGATATAAACTGTGCAGTAATGAGGTACTCCAGGACCGAGTCTGGACACCCCTGATATAAACTGTGCAGGACAGTAGTTCTCCAGGACCGAGTCTGGACACCCCTGATATAAACTGTGCAGTAATGAGGTATTCCAGGACCGAGTCTGGACACCCCTGATATAAACTGTGCAGGACAGTAGTTCTCCAGGACCGAGTCTGGACACCCCTGATATAAACTGTGCAGTAATGAGGTACTCCAGGACCGAGTCTGGACACCCCTGATATAAACTGTGCAGGACAGAAGTTCTCCAGGACCGAGTCTGGACACCCCTGATATAAACTGTGCAGTAATGAGGTACTCCAGGAGCAGGGTCGAGAACCACTGAAATAGAACAAGTGCACAAGGACGCAAGTTCCCATAAGTACACATATGTAAATGGTCAGTGTATCAAGAGGATTGATCCTCATCTAAAATATTGATACCAAACATTTTTACTTGTTTTTCTATTATTATTATCATTGTGAAAAGGAATGCATAAAATGAACCGGTAGCTCTGATGATAGAGTATTGGCAGAGACAGAAAGATTACCAAGCACACTATATTAAAGGCACAGCTATATATGGCATTTATTAAAATAGGTTTATGTGAATATTGTTTTACTTTAATGAAAAGTTGTAATAATGATATTCTGTAACTCAGATAGTCTGCAGTTTAGGCAAAGCTTTCAATTCTTCTGTAATATTGAATAGTGATAATTACAAATTTTATACCCAGAAATATCAAATATTTAACAACTGTCTTTATGTTGTTTCCACGTTGGAAATTTTACGTGAAGATATATATTTATGGTTACATAATTTAATGTTAGTTGGGATTAATTGTGATTAATTACAGAAATGTATGTGATTCAATTTTTCTTTCTATCTACAGCCCAAGTGGCTAATCATCAAAACAAACACACTACCTCATATTTTGATTGCTGCCCTACTGTGATCATGCTGAAATGTTTTCAATATGCATCAGGACAGCTGACCGGTGATAGCATTCCCAATCCTCCCCGGCCCATTCTAGCCTGGGACCTCAATTAAGATTGACACCCCCAATTTAACACATTTTGAAGAAGAAATTAGTGCAAAATCCACAGGGTTAGTGTTTGGCAGTTTATTCTGGGAAACTAACCTGGGCAGGAGCAGGCTAACTGTCAGTCAGATCCACATCAGGGTCTAACATGACCAGAATTACACAATCAGAACAGCAAGCTTGAATTTAGTGACATAAAAGATACAATAATTGTAAAAATGGACATTTCACATGTCAGTAAGTGAAAACTCAAAGTGTAAGGTGCTTCTATTTACACTAATAATGTGCGCCTGCTGGCTAGAATCTATTTATATGCCTTTCTGTTTCTCTCCAATTTCAGACGCTCTGTTAATCTCTCTGTATGAATGGTTACTCAAGCTGAAGAAATTGGGCCCAATGAGCTGGTCCTCTAGTGCCCACTATAAAGCTCATTCATCTTTATTTGATACTTTGTTGACATGGGGTACAGGGCCGATGACAGAGGTTAAGTCAGTGAGTGACCGTTGCCTATTCATTTGGCCTTTCATGTTCCCTCCTTTTACCATCTTCCTGCAGAAATGAGGCAGTGCTGGGAGGTTGAGGGGATCTGATGTCAATTTCACGGGGCCACAAACTGGAACATCCAATATCTTTGACGTGCAACACACTTATGCCAGTATAGGGTTAGCCGGTATGTTGTTTAAATTTGAAAACGCTAACCCCCAGTTTCACAGACAAGGCTTAAGTCTATTCCCAGACTAAAATGCACCTTTGAGCTGTTTTAACTGAAAGGATATCTTAAAACATGTCAGTTTACACACCAGTTATGTTTTGTAAAGGCCCCAGTAAGGCACATTTAGAGAAGTTACTTAAATGTCCTAATTGAAGTAAGACCTAATCCTGGTTCAATCTAAGCCCTGCCTGTGAAACCAGGCCTACAAGTTCCGGCATGCTTTATATTGACTTAATTAATTAATGAAATAATTTAATTATTTTGAGATTCTAAAACTTCTGTCCTAGACTGAGACTGCATTCATATAGAAATGGTATTAAGACATAATTAAGGTCAGCAAGAGCAGAAAAGAAATGATGCATTTGTTCAAATATTCCTGTAGTGGTTTAGTGCAATTTGAAGCTAGAGAATATAGTATAAAAATCTAGATTTTCATGGGAATGCTTCGGTAATGTATTACTACACATTACTTAGTATTGTACATTATAAAATGCTAAAATTATTTGTTAAAAATGTAAAATTAAGTTAGAAATGTCAGGAAAGTTTAAATTCTTCTGACAGTTCTTCTGAGAATATATGTACCGACCATGTGTGTAAACCCTGGGTTTTAGAGAATGAAATCAAAGTGGTGCTTGGTCTGATTAACTGTTCATTTCCCCATCTCTCAGACTTTCATTACACTGCTTGACAACACTGTCCAATCTAGCGTTTTTTTGTTTGTTGTTTTTTTTTTCCCACCCATACACAAATGTGGAAAACTTCCATGCCCAACAGTCTGTCTGGTTTCTAGTTTTATGTGTTATAATGTGCTCACCACTTCTCGCTTTACACACATATTGTTGACCACTGTTACAAGAATTGCTGCCTTATTAAGAAAATAACATTAATTATGTCAATGCTTAATTTCGGCAATGGAGCAAGCCAGCTCACTGGCAATAGTTTCCGGCACATCTTAAAATAAAGAAGGCGCCTTTTACTGGTGCTAATTCAGTACAAGCCTCATATAATTATGTCACATCCAATACACAGGCTCAATATTAGCACTTAATGTGATACCTGAGAAGCTTCTCTCCACCACCCCTGCCCCCCACAGGACTGAAATCAAAATAAGAGTTCACTTTTCCAGCGAGGTACTGATAATAGCAGTGTAAACTGACCAACCTGCTTTGTACTATATGCAAAACCTAAAATGATTTTTTCCCTGTTTGTCAGCTGAAGAGCTTATCTTGAATTTTAACTGCAGTCATTGTTTTCCAGTCCTGTGAATCCTCTCTGTCTTTCATCCCACCGTACCCTTCTGCCTGACCACATTCGGTTTATGGTATTCTAAACAAAGGGACTGATCCTTGTTTTATTTCAGATGTATGTGTAACCCCTCCGGTTCTACTCGCACTGCTCGGAGCGGGATTCGAGCCGGCGCTTCCGGCATGGGAGACGGGTGCGCAAACAAGGACGCTAAAGACCACAGTCATCATTCACTAGTGCGCCTCTTGAGGCCAGGGGAGTGAGGATTACTCGCACAGCTCTTTACTCATGGGCCTCCGTTACATATGCCAGTAATACTCTTTGTCTTTCCTAGCCCCTTCATATAAATAACATTTGCAATTTAATTTCTTCTGAGAGGCATAAGCCATCTCCTCTCCATTACAGGAAAAGCTCAGCATTTGGATGTTACACATAAAATACATTCTCATGGCATTTAAAAATCTGATTATTTTAAACCATTAACTTCAACATTCATATTTGTATATATTTCTTCAATAAAATGGCACATGCAAACTGCTCTAGAGCTCTTTCTTTAGCTTCAAATTAATAAACAGGAAAATAATAGTGTTAATGTTGTAAAATTCATCGATTATGAAACCAAATCGATTTCAGCTGTAAAACTGCTCTACAGAGGTGATAGTGTTATTTAGCTCAATTTAGTTCAGTGTTTTTTCAATTCAGTCCAAAAAAGTGTTGATGTTTCAAATTGTGTGTCATTATTCAGCTAAATTCAGTAAAATTGTGTTCTCATCTGATAGTGTGAGTGCAGTTCAATCGGTAATATTTTTGAATATGATTTTCCTTTTAGACCCCACCTTAGCAATTCAAAGGTAACAGCAGCAAGGAACCCAAACTCCAATGAGAAACACTTTGGGAGTTTCACAGTCGTCATCTGATTGGTTGAATTCTACAGGATGGGAGACGTGTGTGTCGTGTTCTGTAACGGTCCAACCGGAAACAATGCAGTCATGACGCTGAACTAGAGGTCTTCATGGGTCCACTTGAATCCGAAAACCCGAGGTCCGACCCAAAACTTCGAGAAGTGCCTCAGACACGGGTCGAGTTCTGTATAGTGGCCTTGGGTTTCGGGTAATTTGAAAAAAAAAATAGCTTTTTCCGAATGGCTCCAAGAAGACCCACATTTTTTTCAATTGTTTCAGGCATTTAACTAAATTTTATTTAAAACAATTCTATGACAACTTCATTATCTCACTTTTCCACAATTCGACATGCAATGGACTTTGCATCTAGGTTGCTTCTGCATTTAGACTCCACTCCACATTTCTCCACGTTGCTCCACATTTTTGCCTACCGTTTGTTTCAACGAGCGCCATCAGCTTGGAATAAAATAAACTTTAATCATCTTATGGTTAGGTAAATAACAATTCACCAAAAGTTATAGGATGTAATGAGGTTATAGCGATTGACATTTTAGAACATCATAGCAACTAATGAGAACTAATGCAGACATGACAGAAAATGAACTAAACATAACATTCACATGACAACATGGCTATAAATAAGGTACATATATTTCACTGAAAGTTTAATCATTTTGCTATGTTCTTACACAAAGTACACATAAAATATAATTTAAGAGTGAAATAAATATGTTTACTATAAATACACTAAAATTTCACTTAAAGTATGCTTGTGTTTTAGCATATTTCTTAAAAGCGTACTAAGCATATATTTATTATCAATGTACTTCTAGTATACTTTTTAGAATTATGTTAAAATACAATACAATATGTTTAAATTCACTTCAAATAAGCATGTTGGAGATACAAATGTACTATAAACATACTATTTCAATTTCAAGTTAATTTTTACATTTAATAGTGCGTCTTTTTCACCTGGGTAATGACTTGTACATATAAATGTTTCACTGTACATTGCTATTCTTATGATGGAGATATTGCTTACAGAGTAGCATTTGCATTAGAGCACCCTCACTAAATTCTGGAACAGGGCTAAGCATTTACGTCTAAACATAAACCTTTTCTTCTAATCTACGAAACATCAAATGATGCCTTATTTGTTTTAAGAAGGGTGGTCTTACAGTCTTGCACTTTGTGTAGGAGTAAAATAGAAGCATACAGCAGCAGCGTTATGCATCAAGTTTATACAGCAGCTACAAACCGCTTACATAAGGTTAGGGTTAGGGTTAGTAAGGGCTAACCCTTACTGCGACTAAGCATAGCGGACATGTGAAAATGTTCAATGAGAAAATGTATAGCCACATACACCTTTTTTTTAAGGCTGATGTTTTCATTTACCAGTGTGCATTTCAGGCTGATTTCAGCTGAATGTGTGTAAGAGTCATGCTCCATTATTCATCTGTTGTCCAAATGACATTTACTAATAAGAGTATAGGGTTTTGACTATGACTATTATCAATGATGCTATTTGCTCCGGTGGTTTTGGGGGGTTTCTTATCTCTTCTCTATTAGCCTGCAACGTATTATCATTTGTTAAAGCAATACATAATGCATGTTCTATTTAGATATGTTTAAGCCTTGTGCCTCAGGCACACATAGTCATAGGCCACTAGAGTTGAGCCATTCGGCGTGGTTGGTTAAGGGGCTCAGACGGGCTTCTGATTTTGGTCCTAAAAGTTACCAAACACACTGCCTGGGCGATAGGCTGTTCCATGGCTGGGATGGTGGTGGTAAAATGCCAACTCTTGCTAAATTTACTGACATTAGACATAAGGATAACATGTTCCTTTTGGATGCTCCCTTGTTGCAGGAAAGCCTATTTGGAGATGCTGTCACTTCTGTGGTGGAAGCAGTCTGCTGCTCTTCGCCAGCTCATCCCATGTAGGGAACGAGCTGCCTATGCCTTGATCATGCTCGAGCTCTCTACAGTGCCCTCATTCAGAGCAGAATGTGAGCCGTCGGTTATGGAGCCCCCTCGTACAGACTGGGGCCCTAGGTCTCATCCGATTATTCACACACAACAGTGTAAACACAACTTTTGTTTGACAGCTAAGGCCTCTTGTCCTCAGGATCCCAGTAGCAGCTCCTGATTCTTTGGCTCGTTTCCGGAGGACAGGTCCCCATTGGAGAGTGTGGATGAACAGTAGAAGCTGGTCTGGGCTGGTCCTCTCCGCACACTTTTATCAGGTTTCGTGGTTTGGATGGGGGGGATGACACCTGGGGTTACATACATAACAGAGACGTTTCTTTTTCATAGGTTCCCTTTACACTGTGTTGTCTCACAGTACTCATGCAGGCTGTGGTTTGTATGTTTAATGTGCCTGTGTTCTAACTGTTTCCCCCAGGCTTCAATCATCCCAGATGTAAGATCTTCAAACCCATCCAGGAGGGTTGTTTTATTGTTACAATTTTCCATATTTTAGAATAATAGTAAAGTTATGAAATTACACAAATTGAAGTATGGGCAGTGCTTGAATAGAGGGAATGGGATCCCCTTGTTGAAAGAAATTACAAAAAAAGCATCCCCTCTGCAAAACCACCATCCCCCTGTGTGTCAAGTTGCACATGTGTATTGCCCAGTGCGGCATTTAACTGTTCAAACTGTTCTAACTGTTCTAGTACTCAGTGTCCTGTAGCGTCGGCCAGATGGAAACAGTTCAAAGAGGAAGTGGCCTTGATGTGAGAGGTCTAGAGTGATTTTGCCAGCCCTTTTACTCACTCTGGATGAGTACAGATCTTGGAGAGGGTGGAGGGGTGTACCGATGATTCTCTCAGCAGTCTGAACTATCCTCTGTAGTCTTCTGAGGTCTGACTTGATAGCTGAGCTGAACCAGACATTTATAGAAGTGCAGAGGAGAGACTCAATAACTGCAGAGTATAATTCCATTAGCAGCTCCTGTGACAGGTTGAACTTCCTTAGCTGGCGAAGGAAGTACATCCTCGAGTTCCAACACCTCAGTGGAGGAGATACACCTAGACCCTGTCTGAATGGCTAATACCTGGCTCACGCAAAGCTCTACAACAATTTTTGAGCTTTTTAAATTTCTATAGGTGATTATTTGCAATTACAGTCAGGTAGCAACTCCACTGATGCTGTTAACCTCCATCCAGTCCTAGTTTTGCCAGAGGGAGTTGCTGGTAGCCACTTGCCATCACTTTTGGTGGCTGGCCATGGCAGTTGATGTTTGTTGGTTCAGAGGTCCATGCTCGTTCTGGGCTCAAAATAAGAAATCCAATATACCTGGTCTTCTCCATCCACTCTCAATCCCATCCCGTACCTGGTTACATAATGCCCGGAATTTTGTCACCATTCTCCCTCCATCCAGTGGCAATTTTGTTTGACCACCCTGGGTGGTCATAGACTCCATGGTCTCGGATCCATGGTCTCCTTAAGGACATGATCTCTAACAGTTTATTTTCCACTTCTGGCGAGAGTTCTGCTGACAGATTGACTCTACTGCAGGTCTGTTGTTAGGATTCCATCCACAGACAGAGTATGCGAACCAGAATCTTGAGTGGTTCCACTGATGTCTGGCCTCCCCTAAGCCCTCTTGGAGTCGGCAGAGTATGCTCAAAACTCCCTGCCTGTGTCATTGACCGGGCTGTCCCCATTCTTGTGCTGCCTTGGTTATCAATCCCCTCTATGTCCTTGCACCTATTAGGGGCCAGGGAGGCACTGCTGCAGACCAGGGAATGCACCAGGAAAAAGGCTGACCATTGTCGCCCTGAGCTGCCCCATTTCCACTTATATGCTTGTACCCCGGTTACCTGGGACATGCCTTATCATTTTATGACTCTGTCGGTGGTGCAGCTTCTTCACCTAGTTTCTGATCTTTGCTTGTATTTTCCGGTTTGGACATGTTTGTTCCTACACCTGTCTCTGATCTACCTCTGGTCTTCCCTTTGCTTCTTATGTCCCATTGGATTGATCTCCTGACTCTGACTCCTAGCCTACTCTGACCACTCTCTTATTCACCATTTGATCGTCCTGGACGCGGTCTAGGATTTGGTGGCCTGCCAAGTTTTTTTTTTGTTTTGTCCCTGATTTCAATCAAATTCATGCCTGAACTTCTCTGCTCCTGTATACTTTAGACCGACGGCCTAATAGTTTGAATTTTTATTAAAATTCTGTTTAGAATGACTTCAGAGCATGGTGATAATGGTTAGATAAACTTGAGTCTCTTCACGACATGCCTTCCAAGCCTGAATCTCTTCACGACATGCCTGCCAAGCCTGGGTTTCTTCCCGACATGCCTTCCAAGCCTGAGTCAGCTCTGGACGATGCAGTGCTGACAATTGTGGCCACGGCTGTCTTGTGTGTATGTGGGTGGGGTGGGGTGGGGTGGGTGGGGGGGATGTGGCCAAGCTAAGCTCCTTGGGCGGGGCCACAGAGGCCGATCCACCATGGCCCCCTGAACTGCCGGCACCGCCTTGGTCCCCTGAACCGCTGGAGCCGCCAACAACCCAGGTCCGCCATGCCATTGTCCATAGAGGGGGGGATATGTCACAGGTTGTTTGGGTTTTTGGTTCATGTTTCATGTCAGTCATGTTTCCTGTCTTGTCATGTGATTCTGCCATGTGCTTCCCTAGTCTATTGTCTCATGTTGTCATGAGTTGTCTATTATATTCAAAGGTGTGTCTTGTTTAGTCACTAGTCCTTGTGTGAATTTAAGCCCTCATGCTTGCCATGTGTCTTTGTCAAGTATTGTTACGTGTAACCACTGTTGGTGAGATCATATTTATGTTTAACCCCCTGGGGTCGGCGGTCACGACCAGCTCGCTTTTTTTCTTATCATTGCAAAAGAGACTCAAATAACTCCGTCCATCTTTTTCAAGCCATGAAAAAGCCAAACCAAGTCTTTGTTTTATGTTTGACCATGTTTGAGTATAATTAAACTGCACTTGGGTTCTGCAAACTTGCCTCCAGTGGACGTTGATTACAGTAGTAGACTATATTATTCATTCAAGATTGTTTTGAAATTGTTTGTGTTTATTTCATAAAGCTTATATTTGAATAAATATATATATTTTTTAATGATTAGATACATTTTGTGATAATTGTGTAAAGTTAGCTACAGGGCACCAAATATTTGACCAAACCAAACCAATATATAATATATAACTAATATTTTGAGTTTTTAGCTCTGCTCACACAGACCATTCTCTCAGTCAACTTCACGAGGTGCATTCTGGGTTGCTTTTTAAACAGTATTGAAGGAGTTCATATGTATTCTGGTTGCATTTCCTTCACTAACTTTAACTGCTCTAAAGCAAATTATATGAAATTTAGGTTTTGAAAAGGTAATCATATGTAGGGACAATTTATTTGTGGTTATGGTCTGAATTAGGTTAAATGAAATACAAAGTTCTGCCATGAAACTCTGAATGACCCAGGATGAAGGGTCATTAACGCAATCTGCTTGCAATCACATCATTCTCTATAGGGCACAGCTGATTGGTTCCTGCTGTATCAGTAGCCAATTAGCTCGCTGCTCAACCTTCAAATACTTGGCCAGCATTTGCTGTATAAGTTTTCAGCATGCTTTCAGAAACCCTCCACCCCACCCACCTGTATAGATCTGCTACAGGTAATTCATTTATGCTATATTGTAGAGATGGAGAAATGAAGCCTCTTAAATCTTTGAAGCTTTTCTCTGATCGTTCCAGGAAAAGATTTGAAGCATCAGAAGTGTCAAAACAGGTCAGATATATAGCAGCCATAAACCCAAGTGCGCTGCTGTCACTTGTCAGTTTGTTTGTATTTTCATTAGTCACATGTCTTCCTTTGTTCTGCTTTCCCGCCACTCATTTGTTTCATCTGTATCACCTGTGTTTAGTTAATCATCATCATCATCATCATCATCATCATCTATGTCACCTGTGTTCTGTTAATCAGTGTTCATCAGTGTTTGTATTTAGTTTCATTCTATTCAGTCAGTCTTTGTTCGGTCTCTGTCCTACTAAAGGTGGGCATACACTGTGCGTTTTCGAGCCGAATTCTGACTTGTGCGACTCTTTTTCGAGTCGGGCTGATTTTCAGCTTTGTCGTGCGTCGTTTGTCGTGCAGTGTTCGTGCAGTGTACAGGGAGAAACGAGAGGCAATTAACCTCTCCCGATCGGCAATCGGATGGTCGGATGAATTTCTACCATGTTAGAAATTTTGATCGCTCCTTGTGCCTTAATCGCACAGTTGAAGCAGAGCTACGAACTGATTGCCCTAAACTCAGTGTTTTTTCCCTCACTGCGCCTGCGCGAAAACAGAATGTTAACCATTTCAATCTGCAGCAGCAAAAAAAAAAAAAAAACGTTCTATAGTTCTATAGTTCAAACTAGCTACAAATTACTGTTGCTTACCTCCAGTTGGTTCAGTTCCAAGCCACCTGCGATATAACACCATGCCTCTTTGTTAAACAATGTTTTTGAAATAAACCTGTTTTTTAATTTTCATTGATGACTAATTATTGCAGTGTTCGGACATATTATAGACTGTTAACCCTCTGAGGTCTAAGGTGTTTTCTGGGTCCTGGAGGTGTTCTGACATGCTCTGACATTTGTGCTTTTTTCAGTTATTTATAAACATGTTAATGACAAAGGTGTAAATTCACTCTATATAGCACAAACGGGGCTACCGTAATATGTGAGCAACATGTATGTACATGTTTGTATTTTTAAGATAATAATGTTTATGCGTGGTTTGTGAAAAAAAACAAAAAACAAATGTCACTGAAATAAGGTCATAAAACCCATAGTGATTGTTTCTTCACAAGACTTTTGAAAATTGTATCACGTAGCCTAGAATATTTGCTCCAAAACTATGTGAAAATCATCCTGCATACTCATTTAGAGAAGACAATATATTGATTTAAAATTTGTATGACGTGTTTTGTGTGAGAAAGCTTTATGCGAAGGGGCGTGGATCTCTCATTAATATGAATGCATTTTACACATGAGAAAGACAAAGACCCTCCCCTAATGGCCCTATTAGGGGCTATCAGGCCCTATCATCATGAGAAGCCTTGCACAAAGAATGAGAAATTAAAAAAAGAATGGCTTTTAGATTGTCTGGATTTATTTACAACACAACATAATCCAAAGATACACAACAAAGGACAAAAAGCACATTAGTAAACACACTGAAGTAAAGACAAAGACTTAAACAGTCACACACCTTTGTGCCATTCCTGAAACATAGTAGCCTACATACCTGTCATGTCCAATGTGTTTGACTTTTCATTTTACCATGTTCATGTACAGAGACTCATGTGAATGTTGAAGTCAGCAGGACTCATCCAGTGGCATCTGGTCCCTTTCTAAAAAACAAATAAATAAACACCTGTAAACAAACTATAGGGCTGCACGATTCTGGGAATACGTTTTAGATTTTTCACTTACACACACACACACACACACACACATATACATATATATATACACACACAATATATATATATACACACTATATATATATATATATATATATATATATATATATATATATATATATATATATACACACACACACACACACACACACTGTGTCACATGTCTGTCCTGTCTTGTTATGCACATGGGTGTTTTGTTATCTTGAGCCATGTGCTCTTGTCGTTGTTTAATCCCTCTCCCTTGTTATCTGATTATTGGTTTAATTTCTCCACCTGTCTGTCTCGTTACCCTCCTTTGTTTGCCTCCCTATTTAGTCTTCCTGTGTTTGCTGTCCTGTGCTTGTTCGTTGTATTTGTTACGCGTTTTGTATGCTGTGCCTGTTCCTGCCCTGCCTTGTCTGTTTTTGGATTGCCTTGTCTGTTTTTGGATTTAGTTTTGGTTTGTTTATTTTATGTTTTGTCCTATTAAAACACTTCGTCTTTGCACTTATATCCACGGAATTATTCCCGGTCCCATCGTGACAGAACGAACGAGCCAATGTGGATTCAGCGGAGCGAACTCTCTCCTGAGGAGAGAGAGAATGGCATTTCTTTGTTTAAGTACCTCACCATGTGCGCTCAAAGGAATGAGGAGAGGAGGGCAGCAGAGTCTTCCTCACGGGTCTCATCAGGAATGAAGTCATCATCTCTGGATCCGTCAAGCGGGGGGACTTCATCGATGGTGTTAGCCAGCCTCGAGTCTGCACACATCCATCAGAAAAGACGGAGGAGGAGAAAGAGACCTGCGTCTGCCCAGCGAGAGACTGTTCACGTCCCGTCTGCCCAGCGAGAGACTGTTCACGTCCCGTCTGCCCAGCGAGAGACTGTTCACGTCCCGTCTGCCCAGCGAGAGACGGTTCACGTCACGTCTGCCCAGCGAGAGACTGTTCACGTCACGTCTGCCCAGCGAGAGACTGTTCACGTCACGTCTGCCCAGCGAGAGACTGTTCACGTCACGTCTGCCCAGCGAGAGACTGTTCACGTCACGTCTGCCCAGCGAGAGACTGTTCACGTCACGTCTGCCCAGCGAGAGACTGTTCACGTCACGTCTGCCCAGCGAGAGACTGTTCACGTCACGTCTGCCCAGCGAGAGACTGTTCACGTCACGTCTGCCCAGTCAGAGACTGAGCACGTCCAGTCTGCTCAGTCTGAGCCTGAGCACGTCCAGTCTGCCCAGTCTGAGACAGATCCGGAAATGCCCATTTGTGTGGCCGCCAAGGCAGTTACGGACTATCTGGAGCGTCTGGCTCGGATCCTGGACATGCCCGTGTCTGCTGTCCCTGAGCCGGAGCCCGTGTCTGCTGTCCCTGAGCCGGAGCCCGTGTCTGCTGTCCCTGAGCCGGAGCCAGTGTCTGCTGTTCCTGAGCCGGAGGCAGAGCCAGTGCCCGTTCCTGAGCCGGAGGCAGAGCCAGTGCCCGTTCCTGAGCCGGAGGCAGAGCCAGTGCCCGTGCCTGAGCCGGAGGCAGAGCCAGTGCCCGTTCCTGAGCCGGAGGCAGACCCAGTGCCCATTCCTGAGCCGGAGGCAGAGCCAGTGCCCGTTCCTGAGCCGGAGGCAGAGCCAGTGCCCGTTCCTGAGCCGGAGGCAGAGCCAGTGCCCGTGCCTGAGCCGGAGGCAGAGCCAGTGCCCGTTCCTGAGCCGGAGGCAGAGCCAGTGCCCGTTCCTGAGCCGGAGGCAGAGCCAGTGCCCGTTCCTGAGCCAGAGGCAGAGCCAGTGCCCGTTCCTGAGCCGGAGGCAGAGCCAGTGCCCGTTCCTGAGCCGGAGGCAGAGCTAGTGCCTGTTCCAGAGCCAGTGCCTGTTCCAGCGCCAGAGCCAGTGTTTGTTTCTGTGTTTGTGTCTGTTCTTGTGGCTGTTACAGTTTTGGTGTCTGTTCCTGAGCCGGTGTCTGTTCCTGAGCCGGTTTGTTTATTTTATGTTTTGTCCTATTAAAACACTTCGTCTCTGCACTTATATCCACGGAATTATTCCTGGTCCCATCGTGACACACTGCCGTTCAAAAGTTTGGGGTCGGTATGATTTTTAATGTTTTTAAAAGAAGTCACGTATTCTCACAAAGGCTGCATTTATTTGAGTAAAAATACAAAACAAACCCAGTAATATTGTGAAATAATATTTCAATGTTAATCAGCTGTTTTCTATGTAAATATATAGTAAAGTGTCATTTATTCCTGTGATCATTACTCCAGTCTTCAGTGTCACATGATCCTTCAGAAATCAGTATAATATGATGATTTGATGCTCAAGAAACATTTATGATTATTATCAATGTTGAAAACAGTTATTTACATTTTTATTTCAGGATTCTTTGATGAATAGAAAGTTCAAAAGAACAGCATTTATCTGAAAAATAATCTAATCATAAGTGACTTCTTTTAAAAACATTAAAAATCTTACCGACCCCAAACTTTTGAACAGCAGTGTATATATGTATATGTATTTTGTAAATATATATAGGAACATCTAGTTTGTTGTGCCTTGTATATAGACATGTGTAGGGCTGCATAAAATAATAACAATAGCCTAGATAGTGTGATGATGCAGCAAGGACGAAGCAGAGAGAGAATCCAAATGCAGCTAATTTAATAAAATAACAGGTGAAACAAAGGAACACGGAACTCAGGACACGAACACTGAAGCAACAACAACCGACAAACCACAACTGAAACACAGAGGTATAAATAGACAGGCAAACAAGCTAAACAAGATAACAAGGGGGCGTGGCTAATCAGAAACACAGGGGAACAATGATCAGACAATTAAGACACATGGCAAACAGGGAATCACATGACCGACAAGAACAAGGAACAAGACACAAAACCCACACCGTGACATAGCCCCTCCCCTATGGGCGGCTCCTGACGCCCCTTAGTACAAAAACAAACAAAAAACAGAATAGTTCAGGAGAGTGGTGCAGCGGAGGTGGTCTTGGGGGAGGGAAGGAGGGTCAAGTCTGTGCAGGGGGCAAGGCACTTCAGGCGGCCAGGGTGGACCAGGCGGTGAAGACCCCTTTGGGTGGCCAGGGCGGTGAAGACCCCTCGGGCGGCCAGGGCGGTGAAGACCCCTCGGGCGGCCAGGGCGGTGAAGACCCCTCGGGCGGCCAGGGCGGTGAAGACCCCTCGGGCGGCCAGGGCGGTGAAGACCCCTCGGGCGGCCAGGGCGGTGAAGACACTGGCTCTGGAACAGACAGCACCGGCTCTGGCTCTAGAACACCCACTGGCTTCAGCTCTGGAACAGACACTGGCACTGGCTCAGGAATAGGCATTAGCTCAGGAACAGACACCGGCTCAGGAACAGACACCAAAACTGTAACAGCCGCAAGAACAGACACAAACACAGAAACAAACACTGGTTCTGGCTCTGGAACAGACATTGGCTCGGGAACAGGAACAGACTCTGGCTCGGGAACAGGAACAGACTCTGGCTCGGGAACAGGAACAGACTCTGGCTCGGGAACAGGAACAGACTCGGGGGCGGCCATCTTGTCCGTAGACACTGGCTCGGAGGCGGCCATCTTGTCCGTAGACACTGGCTCGGAGGCGGCCATCTTGTCCGTAGACACTGGCTCGGAGGCGGCCATCTTGTCCGTAGACACTGGCTCGGAGGAAGTGACGTGAACAGTCTCTGGATCAGCAGAAGTGATGTGAACAGTCTCTGGTTCTGCCATCTTGTCCGTAGACACTGGCTCGGAGGAAGTGACGTGAACTGACTCTGGATCGGCCATCTTGTCCGTAGACACTGGCTCGAAGGCGGCCATCTTGTCCGTAGACACTGGCTTGGAGGAAGTGAAGTGAACCGACTCTGGATAGGCCATCTTGTCTATAGACACTGGCTCTGTAGAAGTAATGTGAAGCGTCTCTGGCTTGGCAGA
The DNA here is from genome assembly GCA_026230005.1 of Gila orcuttii. Classification (NCBI taxonomy): domain Eukaryota; kingdom Metazoa; phylum Chordata; class Actinopteri; order Cypriniformes; family Leuciscidae; genus Gila; species Gila orcuttii. The sequence goes on from JAPDVR010000018.1 coordinate 545,871, forward strand.
AGTGACGTGAACAGTCTCTGACTCGGCCATCTTGTCCGTAGACACTGGCTCGGAGGAAGTGACGTGACCAGTCTCTGACATGGCAGACGTGACGTGAACAGGCTCTGACTGGGTAGACGTGACGTGAACCGTCTCTGACTGGGCAGAAGTGACGTGGACAGTCTCTGGATCGGCAGACGTGACTTGGACAGTCTCTGGATCGGCAGACGTGACTTGGACAGTCTCTGGATCGGCAGACGTGACTTGGACAGTCTCTGGATCGGCAGACGTGACTTGGACAGTCTCTGGATCGGCAGACGTGACTTGGACAGTCTCTGGTTCGGTTGGACTGACGTGAAGCTCAGGCATGTCGTGGTGAAGCTCAGGCATGTCGTGGCTGACGTGAAGCTCTGGCTGGACGTGGCTGACGTGAAGCTCTGGCTGGGCGTGGCTGACGTGAAGCTCTGGCTGGGCGTGGCTGACGTGAAGCTCTGGCTGGGCGTGGCTGACGTGAAGCTCTGGCTGGGCGTGGCTGACGTGAAGCTCTGGCTGGGCGTGGCTGACGTGAAGCTCTGGCTGGGCGTGGCTGACGTGAAGCTCTGGCTGGGCGTGGCTGACGTGAAGCTCTGGCTGGGCGTGGCTGACGTGAAGTTCTGGCTGGACGTGGCTGACGTGAAGAGCAGAGCTTATCCGAAGGGCAATATCAATGTACTGCTCTAACGTCCATTGAGGGGTGTTGTCCGGCATAAGGTACTCTAGGAGGTCCGTAAGGCCGTAACGGAACATGTCTTTCAAGACATTATCATCAACGTCCACCCCATCACAAAGTCCACAAAACTCCTCCACATATTTCCCAATAGGGCGGTCACCTTGGCTGAGGCGAAAGAGACGGATTGCTGGATTCATCGCTGGTCGGTCGTTCTGTGATGATGCAGCAAGGACGAAGCAGAGAGAGAATCCAAATGCAGCTAATTTAATAAAATAACAGGTGAAACAAAGGAACACGGAACTCAGGACACGAACACTGAAGCAACAACAACCGACAAACCACAACTGAAACACAGAGGTATAAATAGACAGGCAAACAAGCTAAACAAGATAACAAGGGGGCGTGGCTAATCAGAAACACAGGGGAACAATGATCAGACAATTAAGACACATGGCAAACAGGGAATCACATGACCGACAAGAACAAGGAACAAGACACAAAACCCACACCGTGACAGATAGCAGGCAGCCTATAAATCGTTAAAAATGAACACTTTTCAGTAACACTACACTAGACAAACATATATTGTTTATCATATGTTACTTCAAATATTTCTATTCGTTATGAAATGAGATGAGTTTGTCGTGAAGCCTAATGTGTGGCGTGTTTTGCTTTTCAAACACACAGCGTGACTCAGACCCAAACTCAGCGCGTGCAGCGATCTAGCCGCTCCAAACTGTGAAACATTGTTGTTACATTATACATCTACGTTTGAGCAGATATCCACAAACACAGTATTTAACAGTAAACACAGGTCTAAACATTAAAATATTCACCATATTAGAATAAACATTCATACTAGCATAGGCCTACTTGTATCTCATTTCATAACATTTTAGGCTGCACCAGTTTGAGTTTAGTAGCTACAATGTAAAGTTTATGCAACAATAAAACACTTACTAATATGTCTCTTACCTTAAAAATTGTTCTCATAATAAAAATGTGTCCTTCTTAGGTAAATCCAAGGTAAATCCACAGCACATTCAGTCTTCCAAACTGATGAAAAGTAGAGAAATACTGGAGTCGCTGTCGCTGATTCTTTGTTTAGAGCTGATGAGGGCGTTAACAGCTCTGCGTTCTTTCACGTGGATCATTTAAATGAGAACAACTGCGCGCGTGGGGGTGTGGTCAAATTAAAGTTAATGAGCTCGGGCTGGAGAAACTGTACATGTCGTTGCTTTCATACGGATTTCTTAAACCGAGAATATTTGTTTTTGATATGATTTACTTCATTTAAAAAAGGAGACTTCGAACTTTGTAAAGACATTACTTTCATGTGTGGGTGGCAAGTATTGGCTGAGTTAAAGATCATTTTCTGTCCCGTTTCAAAATGAACTTCACATTGAGAGAGAAGACAGAACGTGCATCGTTTTTTTTCTTTATTTTACGAAAAACACAACTTTTTGTTTTATTATTAGTGTACACAAAAAAAGAAGACATTTAACAGTTTTTAAAAATGTAAAACACTTGTCTGTATGACAAAAATCGACGGAGTTATTTGAGTTTCTTTTGCACTGATAAGAAAAAAAGCGAGACTACCTCAGAGGGTTAATATAATTATATGCCTATAATTCATTGTAATCGACCTAAATGTTTTAGACAATTTTCAATGAGGATCCTCATTGAAAATTGTATAAAACATTAAGGTTGATTACAATGAATTATAGCATATAATTATATTATTATTATTATATTGTTCCTCAAGGAGTACGCTTCTATGTAATATTTTATTATCCTCACAGTGCATTGCAGTGATGTGCTGTGAAATTATTGTGTGGCAAATTAATTATAATAGCAGATCAATTTAATAATAAAATTAGCCTTCCCTAATAATGATAATACAATAATACTAATAATAATTTAATACATAAATCGGAAATGCTAAATCACCCTGATATTGATAGCTGATGCTTGTTTTGACAATATCTCTGGATACATGATATCGTCTAGGCGCAACCCAGCACGGGGGTTTATCGCACATATTTCACTCGTATACAGGGCCGTTTGAAGGAATTTGGGGGCCCCAAAAGCATAGCATAGCCATACAGTTTAAGTTCAGCCACACTTTTATATAAACAAAAAATCTGGATGGTTATTATAAAGTTGCAGCAGATGACTATAATACCTTGTTAAATAGTTAATAAACAGTACCAGTAAAACATGTGGGTTGTCCTGATACTGTACTTCAAAATGTAACAGTGTAAAAATTGCCACACAGAATAAAGTAACTGTTCAAGATCCATTGGATACTCATAAAAATAATGTCATATTTGCAAAAACTGTCACTACCGTTTATCCCGACACTAGCACATGAGAAGCTATGAAAAAATCATGTTTCTCTGCCTCTTTCTGGTTAAATAACGTTTATAGATGGGTAAGGTTACAAAGTATTTATTAAGTAAAAAGACTGTTTGCTAACAGTTAAATGACAATTAACTAAAGATTAAATAACTAACAATTTACCATCTATTAATGATGGTTATTATAAAGTGTTACCGAAAACTTAAATATATGTTAACATTTCCATATTTTGATATTAGAAGGGAGGGATGCAGCTGCTTTCACTACCAATGCTTAAAAACATCCCAAGCTAATGTTTGATGCACAGAATTTTTTGTGTGGTTTTCCTAACCCCCATTGGTAAATAGATTATCACGGTGGAATAGTTAGTATAGCATGCTATGCCACTTTTCATCAAAACCTATTACAAAGCTATAGCAATGTCATCTCATTAAATACGATAAACAGTGATTCTGGAACAGATCTGCGTCTTTCTTATCCCGTTAAAAAACATATTACAGTATGTAACCATATTCCGTCCGTTCCAAAAAAAAGTTGCACTAACTGTTCGTTACAAGCAGCATTTGCCGTCAGACAGGTAGCTAACATAAACATATTTTTGCTAGGCTACCTGCTGCCAAATTACACCATTTGTACAAGACAAGTAGAGCTATTTTATCCAGTGTAATTTATCACTTAGCCTACCACTATCTTGTTTTTTCTTATCCTCCTCTTCCTTTCTCTTCTTTCTTTTCTGGCTTCCTGAAGCATAATTCCGCTGCGTGATGACTGCCGAGGAGGTTTGTATTTTGCCGGCAGCAGAGATCACGTGGTTGGCTGGCTGCTGTCAGCGACTACTGAGAGGGGCCCCCTTGAGGGGGATCCCGATAACAGTGTCATTGCATTTTACTGCATTGACTATCAAAGGGGCGCTCACACAGTTTGTCGTTGTCTTGGGGCCCCAGGCCAGCTCGGGGCCCCAAGCAATTGCTTGGTTTGCCTGCCTTGTCGCGACGGGCCTGCTCGTATAGTGTGAGCAGTCACGTCGCAGCTCGATGTTCGGACCGTATAGTGTGAGCACATAAATCCTGAGCTTTGGCTTTACATCGCATGCAATTTACTCGTTCAGTGTGAGTTGGAACCTTGCTGAAATCACACAGTGTATGGCCGCCTTAAGTGTGTGTGAACCTTCTGCCTGTCTGTACCTGTTTGAATTATATTGTTAGTGAAAGTTTGCTTTGGAACTTTTTATTCTCCCTCGTCTTCTTCTGCCTGCACCACACCGTGACAGCGGCGCCGTTGTTTTATCTATTAAGCACAAAATAAATTAAAGCCTCACAATGCTAAATGTTCAGTTTTCTAATAATTAATTCACATATTAAAGTGTGGCAATAAATTAAATGCAACAATTATAATAATACTAATTTTAAAAATACCAACAGAGTTGTTTGATGGAAGTAAATGGTGCTCTATTTTATGGGTTTTATACTGTTTATGAAGAATGTGCGAATATGTAATAATGGTTATAGGCTTATATATAATAAATGTTAGTAAATGGACTTGAACTTCGAAAAACTTGTAGAGTATAGCACGCATGGCGCCAGGATTCCAGGTTTGGATGGGCCAGACCAATTGTGGGTGGGCCTTAAATTAAAAAACGTTAAATTAAAAACGTTATCCAATCACTGTTTAACCTAGGGGTCTCCAACACGTCGCTCGCGAGCTACCAGTAGCTCGTGGCCTGATTGGAGGTAGCTCGCCAAGGGGCCGTTCACATATCGCGTCTTTTGCGCGCTCAAGTTCGTTATTTCAAATGTAGGAAGCTCATAATTGAAGCGACAAGCTCATTTTTTTCCAGGCGCAGCGAGATGAAAACATCCATTAGCTACTAAAACTTCTTTGTCGTTGTGGAGAGCGCAGTGCATGGTTGCATAGCAACGACAGACGCCACGGGAAAATCGGACCGAATTTTACTATTAATAATGAAAGATAAGCTAATGTGCATTGTAAACGTCAGTAATTTATCTTTTTTGACTCATTCTTTTTATAAAAATTATTTAAAGGCTGAAATATGCGAGCTTTTTACAAATCTTTTTTTGTCAAAACTTTATTTGAACTTGTAGGCTACATGTTAGTAGATAACATGTCGCAAGACGCTCCTTTATAATCTGGCCATCATTTTTAATGTTGTTATTTTAATGTTTATGTAAACAAAAAGTGCAAATTAATTCTAATTATATTTGTTATTTGCTGGTTTTCGACATAAACCTTGGTGAATTGATTTTATTGTGTAGTATTAGTACTTTTTGAAAAGGATTCTGTGATAACCATGATCATTTTGGTCACTATAATCATGAAATTTTCATGCCATTTCATCTCTAGTTAAGATGCACTATAAAATCAACTATAATTATGTGTTTTTACAGTATAATATGCAAAGTACAATTTTCTTTAAAAAAATTAATCTCTGATTCTGTTCTTTTCTCTGACATTTAAGGGTGACATATATAGGCCTACAACAACTATTTTAGGTCTAAAACAGTTTAGATAGTTGTTAATATGAGAGTTATGAGACATTATTTAAGATATTTAAGTATTGTATTAGCCTACATGAGTAGCTCTCGGCCACTATCTTTTTTTAAAAGTAGCTCTCAAATGAAAAAAGGTTGGAGACCCCTGGTTTAACCTAATAAAAATTACTGCCTTATATACTGCTATTATCTGTATGTAGGCTATACATAATATAGATTTTAATAGCTTGATGCTCTTTAAATATTTAGTTGCGGTGCATAGGAGTCAGGACGGACCTATCCGCGATCGCTCTCCTTGGTTCTGACCAAAGAAGAGCGCTTTGGAATCTCCATTACGCATCATACCTGGGCTGCGTTTCCCAATAAAAGAAAAAGCGGTGTTCTTTATAAAAGAAGCACTTCAGAAATAGTTGAAATTGCATTTATTAGGACTCATGGGATATTATAAAAAATAATCTAAACTCTCAGAGGCGCTGAGAGGCAGAGGCGCTGGCGCCCTCCTAGCAACGGCGCTGGTCGCGCTAGCTAAGATAGTTGCGCTAGCATCCTGGGGTGGCAGAGACGAAGATGTGCTAGGTGATGTGGATCTCAGCTCTCCTTCATCTCCTGTTTGCAGCGATGACTCAGAGACTCTACGTGCGTGTTTAAGGTACCTAAACAACGACTGTTGCAACATTGTCCTTTATTGGAAATTATTTTCACACTTTCACAAGCTAATGATAAGCGTTGAAGCTGTTTCATGCCGCGGGCTGAGGGCTGGGTTGGAAAATATGTGACGTCATTATGTTTTTTAATTTAATCAATGTAGATTATGAAAGTGAGCATGCAGCATGAGAGAGATGATATATCATGAGATGCGTAATATTTCTGGAGACATGGAGTGGGTAAAACATTATTTTGACCACTTAATTGAGTTTTGTTTTGTATAAATTGTATCTTAATTTTGATCAATGTTTTATCAACCAATTGCCTGTATTTAATAAATAAGAAGCAAATATATAGCAGACAATGTAATAAAGCTCCGGCACGATCACTTGCATTGCACGACAACTGGAGCATGTTTCCGCCACAGAGTGAGAAATAAAAAATGTAATTGCGATTTTTTAATCTCACAATTCTGACTTTTTATCTCAGAATTACGTGATATAAAGTGGCAATTGCAGGTTAGCTATAAAGTCAGAATTGCGTGATATAAAGTCGCAATTGTATGTTATTAAGTCAAAATTGCGTGATATAAAGTGCGAGAAATATAGCTTGAAATTCTGACTTTTTTTTCACAGAATTGCATGTTTATATCTTGCAATTCTGACTTTATAATACGCAATTGGGAGATAAATGCAGAATTGCATGATATAAAGTCGCAATTGCGTGTTACAAAGTCAGAATTGTGAGATATAAACTATTCTGAGGTAAAAAAAAAGAAGCAATTGCGACTTTATTTCACGCAATTCTGACTTTATAACACGCAATTGCGGCTTTATTTCACGAAATTCTGATTTTATATTTCGCAATTCTGATAAATAAAGTCAGCCTATAGCCTGCCCTATTTAAGTAGCAGAATTAAATTAATATAAAGGGGCGATTTGTCCACTAATGGCTTAAATGAACAACTAGTCGACTAGGAAAAAAAAAAAATAATAATTTGTCGGAGGCCTTATTCCACATATCTTCGAAGTTCGAACCAGCAGGCCATTCTGGGTTGAGCGCGCGACCCTGCGGAATGAGCGAGCAGAGCGGAATATTCAGAAATTCGCTCTCCGCTCACATGCTCTGATCGCAACAAACCTGAACACTGTCACTGTCTGCTGAACTTGCGCAGAAATATCAAAATAGACATAACCAGCTTTTTTAAATTGTTTTTAAAACTAAACATTTAGACTATTTTAGCACACATTATGAGCTTATTGGCGATTTTTTTAATAATTCTTGACAAAAATTTTTTTGAAAAGTTTTCGGTGGGCCTGTAATAACGCCGTAATAACGCCTGCCATAACGCCGTGCCTGGAGTATAGTGGTCTGGGTTCAGACATTCCAACACGCAAAATGAAGCATTCACGTCACTGGATGTAAAGTATTGCACTGAAGGCAAGTTGCAGAGAGAACCCAAGTGCAGTTCATTTACAAAAATAACAAGATAAAACATAATACAAAAGCATGGTGTAGCATGAACTCAAAAACATGGACATGGACATAGACATAGACGTGATGCTTACCAACTGTGGTTACAGTGAAACAAAACTTGACCAAGACACATGGCAAACGAGGGCTAAAATACACACAAGACTAATGACCAGACAAGGGACTCCTGTGAACAATGAACCAATGACAACATGACACATCAGACAAGGGAACACATGGCAGGATCACATGACAGACATGAAACAACCAAATCATGACACTGGAAAGAAAGTGAAGATTCGTTTTTCGTTGATCACGTGTTTCTCTGAAAACAATATGCGGTTCAACACAGAGCTTCATGTGAAATTGCGCAGCATACTCGATACGCGCTTTGAAGCGTCAGTGTCATATGAAACATCACTACTACAGTATATAGTACAGCAGCAGCACGTCTGTCTTGCTCCCAGCAGAGTGTCTGTGAATGTATTGGCGGTAACCAGTCCTGTACTTGCTCTACAGCCGCAGCAATAACAGTACAGATCTGTTCTGCCAAGCCCAAACACATGAACATGCTCATATCCATTACCATAGAGTTGTAATGACAAAAATAGCTTTACAAATGAATATACTCTATGTGTTTTAGGAGTTGTACTATTGTGTTATTTAGAATCTACGTGGGTTACTTGCTTGGATGTCTAATTTCATTAAAACCCCATCAAAAAATTCTGGAACCACCTTATGTATATTAGTACCATTTGTTATTATGTATAAAAATGAAATATCCATCCGACCAATTTTTCAAAATCACTTGTCCTATGTAGGGTTGCAGGGAGCCTTAAAGATTAAAAAGTGCACTTAAATTAAATACATTCTTCATATAGCCACCCAGTAAAGATCTGTATTTCTGCAGGATTGTTGTATGAAGGGTTGGAGCTGTGTGAGGCTCACACAAAAGCACACATCCATCAGCAGGGACACAGCTGCTTTAACCAGGTGTCATTGTGAATTTGTGGACTGTATGAAATGGTAACTGGCTCAAAGACATTTAAGATTGCAGTATTTGAGCTCATATTAAACTGCCATGCCTGATTTCTGCAGTGCTGTCATGAAAGTGATGAGGTAGTCAGCTCTTTCACCTCAAAGCTGATGGTTCCTGTTCAATAAAGAACACAGAAACTAGAGCAACCGTGAGTCTAACAACACTGTTTCACCATCAAAGACAGAAATACACAGGGGACAATATGGAGAAAATTTACAAAACAGAGCTCTGCCTGTCAGATTACATATTTAAGTTATTCTGCTCTTCTTTTTTTCCTGATATTTGAGAAATTGGTTTACAATCTACATTGTCTAAAATTTCAATGACATTTACAAAAACTCTTGCACCTGCCCACAGTAAACCCTGCATTGTAGTTTTGTACTGTGCTTTTATATTTGGATGAAATTGTACAATATTTTGATGTACTGAACATAAATACAAATGTTTACAGGGGATTGTGGGTAAGAGTGACAACTTGTCTGACAAGGGACATATTTCTGATTTCTGTTCTCAGTGACCATATTTAGAGTTAAAACAGAAAAGTTTTTTGGATGTCTTTATGTAATCTCAGATTTATATATGCTGTGAGATGAAAAAATTGATTGTTTGCTTTACTCTGTCATATTATTTGTGGTCTACACAACAAAATTGTGTTTCTTTTCTAAACTTGTTTTCTGTGTAATTTGAGGTTATCTTGTATTTGAGTATGTTAGCTAGCTAATGCAATCTTATAATTAAGTGACGCAACACAAACATATATGAAATTTAATTAATTAATCATGAGGACCATATAAATTAAAAACAACTTCTTTCTAAGTTCAAGTAATGTGTTACTTGAGTGATTCACGTGGAACCGATGAACATGATTATATCATGTATATTCAGTTCTTTATGGCGGAACTGGCCATACATCTATTGTAAGACTCCTTGTTCATACAACAATCTCAGTAGATGATTATTATATTTGCAAAAAAGGATTAAATCGATTTTTCCTTCTGGCACACTATCTTAAAACAAATGTTTTTATAAGGCATACAATGTGCCCATGACTTTTGTACAGAACAGTGTGTGTCACAGGATGAGGATAAAGAAGACTGGATACAAATATAAATATGATTTAATAAAACAACAAGGCAGACAGGCATAACAGTGTGCATAACATACACAAACAACAACTGACAACCAAAGACCGAGGAACTGAATACACAGAGATAATGAAATGACAACGAACAGGTGAGATGATTCATGCATTCATGAACTGAACGTAGGAATTAAAGAGCACCTTTTGATAAAGCATTATGTACAGTTTGGTTATGCTAATGAAGCAATCAAAATCATTTCAAGATCAAATACCAAGAGTAACAGACTATTTGCAAGTATGATGTCAGATTATATTACCAAAGTAGTCAATTAATTACTAAACAGTCAAAATACTAATTAAATGTTACTGTCTGCTGCTGTCCTTTATAATGCTGTTCTTTAACAAAATCAAGCAATTCAAAACGGTCCCGTCAGCGACTGCAGACATCGAGACTGCTGGATAAAAGCAGAAAACACTTTCAGTTCAGTTCACATTTATTTGTACAGCGCTTTTCACAATACATATCATTTCAAAGCAGCTTTACAAAAAATTCATGTCTACATTACAATAGAGTGATCTGTTATCAGAGGATATGTATTTTAGAAATGTACATCACGCAGTTAGCTAACAATATATTAATTTAAACAAAGTATTAATTTAAGGCAGAAACAGTGATGTAGTTGAAGAAATGAATACATGTTGTTAAAACGATTAGGATGTACAGAACCTTTAGCATCGCTGATGTTTGCTCTGTTAAGGTCAGATGTTTCACAGATCATGTTTCACTGACAGTCACAGTCTATAATGAGTGGCACTGAAAAACATCCTCCAAAACTCATTCTTCAGATTCTCAAAGTACGAAAAGCTTTGATCAATGCAGCTTAATGGTGACTGTATTGGGATCATATTAGGTCACTTAATGACAAAATATTAAATATTGGGCTGGTAAAGCTGTGGTCATTAGCAAGCACTTACAGTTATGGAGCTTTAATTAATTTGAACCTGATCCAAAGTCCAATACTTGCACATGTAAAAACATAAAAGCCCTCTTTCACAAACCACAGCCACTCAGTCAACTGGATCCATTTACAGGCTGATTGACAAGTATAGAGTTGTGGACACACTCCAAGAGGAAGCGCTGGAAATAGATTTTTACACCCGCCGTCCTCCTATAGTTAATGACATACTGTGTCTTTAAAAGTAATGCTGTCATAATGGGATGATAAGCAGCAGGAAAAACAAATCAGCGTCATTATTTGTGCAAATCCATTGAGTTAATATAACATTTAGTTATTAGTGACAAAAATAAATGTAAAATATATTTTCTCTAATAAATTGCCTCAAGAATACCTGAATGAATAGAATAGAATAGAATAGAATAATGTATTGGCTTCAACAGAATCAGTCAAACCAACGATAGGGCAACAACATGTCTGTGCTGTGACGAGTCTGTTAGTCTAGCTCAGTACATGTTGCAAATGTATAAAACGTGAGTATGAATTTGTATCCCAGCATTAGTCAATACTAATATACACAGCAAATTTCATTTTTATACCCCCCCCCCCATATGTAGCCTAATCAAACAGTATACAGTAAAACAATAATAATAAACTCCAAGAGGGTCCTAATAATAAAATAGGTGAATAAAGTTGAATTAATTTGAACCTTCATTGAAACACATTGCTCCCAAGACTCTCCTGAATATCTGAATGTCTCAGAGAAGAGAGGAGGGTGTAGGTGAGAGAGAAAATAAAGTCAAGGAATATAATGATTTGTGAGGACTCAAGTTCCCATAATGACACAGGCTAGATTAATTATACTTGAACAAGTCATAATTATCCATGCACTCACCATGATCTGGTTCTCAGCTCATAAATCAATGTACATATATGTCATTGTGGTGCATTCAGGCGCGTATTAACTTCTTTATTTTCACCCCTTTCTGGAAACGAGACAAAGTAGTAGTTTAGTTTTTCCGGTCTGGTCTGATCCCAGACTAATGAAATATTAATGTGCACCCAGCATGTAATGTATCGTTAATACCTTATTTTGAGTTAAATCTATAACACAGATTATATGATAATCTGATATAATACTGCCCTACATTGTTCAAAAGATCTGTTATAAGCTTCTTCATATATTTGTATGACCTCTTTATCTGGATCCTGTTCTTTAAGAGGTTTAAGATTAACTTGCAGCTAAAACTATGACTCAAGAAACAGCAAATGCTTTTTCTTTTCATTTTCTTTTAGCTATGATGCTATACTCTTTGAACTGTTCGCACTGAACATCTTTATTTCTTAAGTTTAATGACTTGTTGTATTATAAATCAGATAGTTCCACCAATCAGAGGTGTGTTTCCAGAAAGCCTTATTGTATGGTCATAATCCATCATTAACAACATTAAAGTTCAGGGATTTGGCGTTTTCCGAAACCATAGTTTCCAACGAACATTCATAAACAGCATTGCAAACGTGCGCGTAGCGACGGCTCTCGGCCTGCGGTTACACAGTTTCTTGTTGAAATGAAAGGGACTTAAATAGATCAAGCTCTGTTGCTCAATAGCAAACAAACATACAGTAGCTTCTATATCTTTCATTCTCTCTCTCTCTATCTCTCTCTCTATATGTATATATATATATATATATATATATATATATACTGTATTTTAACGTATCAAATTTTTTTTTAATAGTGCACATGTGTGTAAAATGCGCTGGAGAACTCCGGAGAATGAGAGTACCCTCCAAAAGGGTTCTAATATGTACACGTTTGGTACAAATATGTACCTTTTGAAAAGGTACCACCACAGTGACAGCTTTTGTAAAAAAAATTCTGAGTGTATGAGAGCCTGTGATGAAAAACAATGAGTCGTCATTAGGTGTCATGTTCGTTACAGCAGCTTCTCGGAGATCTGGAATTTATGAATTAGCAGAAGTTATTAGTCCTGCACCTGCGCATGACGTCATTGACCACAGCCCACAACCCATGCGGTTCACAGAGCCGAGCTGCGATCGTTTACTGCGGTGTTAAACACTCATCGTGCGAGTTTATTAGTTCATCAGCGATTACAGGCACCTGATCGGATGAGACGTATTTGTTGGGATATTGCTTGGGAATTAATGCTGCCTTAACGTGCTGTCGGAACTATCGTTAATACACGTTTCCTAGTTAAAAATTGGACATGAATGCCTTTTCAAGTCATACAGAAATTTTGCAATCCTCAGCAAACTGACTATCTAGATAGTGCGGTGAATGTGTATATGGTTGGCAATGAATGGGACAATACATATAATTTTGCCTTTAATAATATCTTCCTAATAAATAGGCAAGAATAAACCCAGTGTCCTCCATGATTCCTGAAAGCACTCAGAAGTGGGAAGTAGGACATTTCCAACAGCATGTGAAGGCAGCATACAACCAGTCTCTCATTTTACAGTGTCTGTATCTCTAAAAAGGTCCTATTCACATATGATCTCTAAATTCTGGTTTGAAAGTGTGTGAAATGTGTGAAAGCCGCTTGTGAAATTCTGGCTTCTCAATAGGAAAATAGTTTGTCTTAATTCCCTGAAATAAACGTAACCAATAGATTAATGGAGAGTGTCTATATATGACAGGAGGGGGAAAGATTGCTTATTGATCCATATCAAAATTTTCATGCTAATCATGAAGAGGAGTTGTGTTGTGTGTGGTATCAGAGTTAATAATCTGATTTCTAAGCTGTCGGAGATCATTGGAGTCAGTGTGAGGGCCTAATCAGAGCTGTGTGCCTCGAGTCCCCGGGGCCCGCCTGCCCTCACCCTTCCTGAAGCCACAGGATATGATCGAGACATGTCCACAAATTACATTTTTAACATTTCAGAGGACATTTGCAGCAGATGGAAAGAGAAAGACAGGGAATGGGAACGAGTCTGGTAGTGTTGGGGAGTTTTACAGTTTTAGGCCTGCGCTATTGAGTTTTTGAATTCGATTGTGAATTTTCTAATGCATTTTAGGGTTAGGGTTCTAATGCAAACACACGCCCATGACGTCTTCAGGAGAGGAAAACTATGAGTATAAAGTAATCGTTCTTCATAGGGACTGTCTCTAACGCATTAAAGTTTTAATGAATTATGATTATTTGAATAGTTTGTCGGAAAAAAATAAATATATATGAAAATGCATGGAAGATTTTGAGATTGAATCGTTTTTCCCCCTGGTTCTTTAAAATACAAAAAAAAAAACAAAACAGATATGGCAATTTGTTCAATAAAACAGTCATTGCATATGTACAATTATTTTTTTATTATAAGTAAACACAATCTACGGTAATAGAATGAGAAGGAGAGATAAAGAGCGAATAAAGAGAGCAGATTGTTTTTTTGCGTTCCCTCAGTAAACAGAAGCACTAAACTACCCCCAGTGTGCACTAAAGAGCAAGATGTGTGTTTATTATGATTTCAAACAAAATGCTAATGGAATTAAACAAATGAGGTTTAGGCAAATTAGATGGCAATCTGATATTAGCTGAACCTATGATATAGGACATCATGATACGAAACACTGCGCTGAAGAATCACTCTCCGGCTCTGGCTTTCATCACACTAGCTCTCTAGAGAATATTTGTAATTAGCATCATTTGCTGAATACTTCAGGTTAATTAGAATATTTAATTGAATAGCTTAGATGACTATATTATAATCAAATTAGCTTCAGTACACGGCTGGGCTGCGGCAGACTGCCGGGCTCCTCCACGCAGACACATCTCACACAACTTTCCCAACACAACACTTTTCAATATTTAATGGTCCATTTGAACTGTGCTATCAACATTTGATTATTCTTCATTGAAGAAAAAAGAAAAGAAAAAAGCATAGCAGTGACAATAATTGGGGAAGTGCCCATAAAGGACTGAGCTCAAATTCCCATATGGCGACTGAAAAGATTAGCTAGTGCATGAAGCTGGAGGAAGAGGAGAAGACGAGACCCTCGAGAACGCACAGATTTAATTATGCCGTTTCAAAAGCACTCGCAACATCCTTGTGATTGTGTGTCAGTGTTAACATGTACAGACGTGTGTGTGTGTGTGTGTGTGTGTGTGAGTGACAGCTGAACACATCCATGTTTCTGATAAACGACACAGATATCACTGTTCGCTCAGCAGCCGTAAACAGATGGTGCTTCCGCAAAATTATTCTCTTTATGGCTCGTACTAATTTGTACCTTTCTGCTCTGTGATAAATAAAATGATGCAGTTTATGCTTATATACCTCCTATCACATATGCAATCCATACAGAACCTGTAGAGAGACATATGCTGCCAAGAACCATCCTTGGGCCTTTCGTTGATTTGTTTCGATGCTCATTTCAGCTAATGTTGCACAAGGGAACCGTTGTGTTCAAACATCTTCATATCTATAATATCATTGTGTGCAAACATCTTCATATCTATAATATCATTGTGTTCAAACATCTTCATATCTATAATATCATTGTGTTCAAACATCTGCATATCTATAATATCATTGTGTTCAAACATCTTCATATCTATAATATCATTGTGTTCAAACATCTTCATATCTATAATATCATTGTGTTCAAACATCTGCATATCTATAATATCATTGTGTTCAAACATCTGCATATCTATAATATCATTGTGTTCAAACATCTGCATATCTATAATATCATTGTGTGCAAACATCTGCATATCTATAATATCATTGTGTTCAAACATCTGCATATCTATAATATCATTGTGTGCAAACATCTGCATATCTATAATATCATTGTGTGCAAACATCTGCATATCTATAATATCATTGTGTTCAAACATCTTCATATCTATAATATCATTGTGTTCAAACATCTTCATATCTATAATATCATTGTGTGCAAACATCTGCATATCTATAATATCATTGTGTTCAAACATCTTCATATCTATAATATCATTGTGTTCAAACATCTTCATATCTATAATATCATTGTGTTCAAACATCTGCATATCTATAATATCATTGTGTTCAAACATCTGCATATCTATAATATCATTGTGTTCAAACATCTTCATATCTATAATATCATTGTGTTCAAACATCTGCATATCTATAATATCATTGTGTTCAAACATCTGCATATCTATAATATCATTGTGTTCAAACATCTTCATATCTATAATATCATTGTGTTCAAACATCTTCATATCTATAATATCATTGTGTTCAAACATCTTCATATCTATAATATCATTGTGTTCAAACATCTGCATATCTATAATATCATTGTGTTCAAACATCTGCATATCTATAATATCATTGTGTTCAAACATCTTCATATCTATAATATCATTGTGTTCAAACATCTTCATATCTATAATATCATTGTGTTCAAACATCTTCATATCTATAATATCATTGTGTTCAAACATCTGCATATCTATAATATCATTGTGTTCAAACATCTTCATATCTATAATATCATTGTGTTCAAACATCTTCATATCTATATCATTGTGTTCAAACATCTTCATATCTATAATATCATTGTGTTCAAACATCTTCATATCTATAATATCATTGTGTTCAAACATCTGCATATCTATAATATCATTGTGTTCAAACATCTTCATATCTATATCATTGTGTTCAAACATCTTCATATCTATAATATCATTGTGTTCAAACATCTGCATATCTATAATATCATTGTGTTCAAACATCTTCATATCTATAATATCATTGTGTTCAAACATCTGCATATCTATAATATCATTGTGTTCAAACATCTTCATATCTATATCATTGTGTTCAAACATCTTCATATCTATAATATCATTGTGTTCAAACATCTGCATATCTATAATATCATTGTGTTCAAACATCTTCATATCTATAATATCATTGTGTTCAAACATCTTCATATCTATATCATTGTGTTCAAACATCTTCATATCTATAATATCATTGTGTTCAAACATCTGCATATCTATAATATCATTGTGTTCAAACATCTTCATATCTATAATATCATTGTGTTCAAACATCTGCATATCTATAATATCATTGTGTTCAAACATCTGCATATCTATAATATCATTGTGTTCAAACATCTGCATATCTATAATATCATTGTGTTCAAACATCTGCATATCTATAATATCATTGTGTTCAAACATCTTCATATCTATAATATCATTGTGTGCAAACATCTGCATATCTATAATATCATTGTGTTCAAACATCTTCATATCTATAATATCATTGTGTTCAAACATCTGCATATCTATAATATCATTGTGTTCAAACATCTTCATATCTATAATATCATTGTGTTCAAACATCTGCATATCTATAATATCATTGTGTTCAAACATCTGCATATCTATAATATCATTGTTTTCAAACATCTTCATATCTATAATATCATTGTGTTCAAACATCTGCATATCTATAATATCATTGTGTTCAAACATCTTCATATCTATAATATCATTGTGTTCAAACATCTGCATATCTATAATATCATTGTGTTCAAACATCTTCATATCTATAATATCATTGTGTTCAAACATCTGCATATCTATAATATCATTGTGTTCAAACATCTGCATATCTATAATATCGTTGTGTTCAAACATCTGCATATCTATAATATCGTTGTGTTCAAACATCTTCATATCTATAATATCATTGTGTTCAAACATCTGCATATCTATAATATCGTTGTGTTCAAACATCTGCATATCTATAATATCGTTGTGTTCAAACATCTGCATATCTATAATATCGTTGTGTTCAAACATCTGCATATCTATAATATCGTTGTGTTCAAACATCTGCATATCTATAATATCATTGTGTTCAAACATCTGCATATCTATAATATCATTGTGTTCAAACATCTGCATATCTATAATATCATTGTGTGCAAACATCTGCATATCTATAATATCATTGTGTTCAAACATCTGCATATCTATAATATCGTTGTGTTCAAACATCTGCATATCTATAATATCATTGTGTTCAAACATCTTCATATCTATAATATCATTGTGTTCAAACATCTTCATATCTATAATATCATTGTGTGCAAACATCTTCATATCTATAATATCATTGTGTGCAAACATCTGCATATCTATAATATCATTGTGTTCAAACATCTGCATATCTATAATATCATTGTGTTCAAACATCTGCATATCTATAGTATCATTGTGTTCAAACATCTGCATATCTATAGTATCATTGTGTTCAAACATCTGCATATCTATAATATCATTGTGTTCAAACATCTGCATATCTATAGTATCATTGTGTTCAAACATCTGCATATCTATAATATCATTGTGTTCAAACATCTGCATATCTATAATATCATTGTGTTCAAACATCTGCATATCTATAATATGATCAGTGTGTTTTCCAGATTGGCAGATGCTTGCATAAGTGTTGGAAATCAGAATTAATATAAACCAAAACAAACCAAGCAGTGTTTTAGAAAAGGAAAAGAAAATCTTCTTAAATGTACACATTTGTTCCAGAATGCAGGCCAGAAAGTGGAAGAGGAAATGTAGGAGCAGATTTGTGTGTTTGAGAGCCGGGGTCCCGTGAGTGTGTGAGACCGTGAGTGTGTGCATCGCTCAGCTCTGTCGTTGATAGAGTGTGTCAGTGCAATCAGCCGGGCCGCCTGAGCCTGAGTGCTTCTGCCAGCGCACAGGAACTCTGAGCAGGGCCTGATATTACTTTACACGCGTCTGACAGCCCTCGCCGGTCCAGCCCAGACGCCCTGATTCACACAGAAAGCTCCAAAACACACAAACACACCATTTGTTGTGAAGGCCAGATATGTTAGTGTTGTGAAACGGCAAGATCCTTTGTAAAAATCTTTTCATTATATGTAAGACACAGGAGCACGGAATAAAAATAAAATGCAAAAATATAAAAAAAAAGTTTTTAGAGAGCTAGTAGACAAAAGGAATACATTTTATTTGAAGAAAATGTGTATAGCCGTCTTCACTGAGAGTATGTTACGCTTCGTGCTAATGTCTCTGACAGCATAAATATAAATATAAAAAATACAGTTGGATTTCTATTACATTTAATTGCCACTTTCATTCTCCTGTGTTCAGTATGTTATGTGTGGACTTTATGTCAATTAAGTTGCAACATTAATATTAAATGCTACTGGGGAAAAAAAGAACAAAATACTGAGAGCACACACACACACACACACACACACACACACACACACACACACACACACACACACACACACACACACACACACACTGTTTTCCTCATGAAAAAAAAAAAAAAGGTCCCCACAAGGTCAAACGTGTCTGGTATTACTATCCCTGTGTCCTCACACACATTTGGTCCCCACAAGGACCACACACACACACACACACACACACACACACACACACACACACACACACACACACACACACACACACACACACACACACACACACACACACACACACACACACACACACACACACAGTGGCAAGAATACGTTTACCCTTTGAAAATATTTGTATTTTTGCATATTTTTATATAACAACATTTTAAATATAACAACTTTATATTTTAATAAACCACTGATTATTTTTTCGGATTTTAACAAATTTTGCACCATCCCTCCCCATAAATCTGTTTGAGTTTATCAATATTTCTGGGTTGTTTTGATAGCATGTTTGTTTGAGTTTATCAGTATTTCTGGGTTGTTTTGATAGCACGTTTGTTTCGGTTATGCCACAGCTGAACTGACTTCAGGTCAGAACTCTGGAAAAACATATTTTCTTCTGTTTCAGCCATTCTTTAGTTGATGTACTTTGATTCATTGTCTTGTTGCGTCGCCCACCCTCACTAAAGCTTGAAGTCATGAACCGATGTCCTGATATTCTCCTGTAAAATGTCTTCATAAACGTTTGAATGAATTGTTCGTTCAGAGATTGCGAGTGTCCAGACCCTGAGGCGACACTAAACCCTGATGCTCTTCCAGCTGGATTCATAGACAGGGTATCTTCCTATGGATTCAGGAACAACAGGTCTTTAACAATGCTTTTGTGGCCTTTTTCAGCTTTGTGCATCTCTATAATGCATTTTTCAGGTTATGTAAAAGGTCTAATGTATGTGTCACGATCCTGGTTTGTTCTGTTAGGGCTCTTATGTTGAAATGTGTTCTCAGTTTCCATTGCTTCTATTCTCACTTCCTGTAATTGGTTTCCTTTTCTCTGTTGTTGTGTGTTACCATAGTTACCGTCGTTGAACACTCCTGCTGTTAATTATCCCTTATTTCTCTGTGCAATTAAACTGGGGTTTTTCAGTTGTGTTTTGCTAGTCGTTTAATGTATTCTTGCATCATGTCTGTTTCCTGGATGTTCTTGTTTTCCTGTGTGGACTATCTCCATGGTGTTCTGGTTTGGATTATCAGTGTTTTGTCTTTTCTCTTTTAAAGTCATGAGTGCATGTGATTCTCTGTCCGTGACAGTATTGTTACAGCAGCTCTGCAGAAAACCATCATGTCATTATCCAGCTCAGTTCTTATCCAATAGTGTCAGTGCAGGTCAATAATATTGTTAAATAGTAAGGGCCTGATTTACTAACAGTTTGAGCTAGCGCAAACCCTCTTTTGGCGTTAAAAAACTTCTGTCAGGATTCACTAAAGACACTAAAATTAGCCCTGAAAAGGCGTGGACAGGGATATTTCTGCGGCTGATCTTATTGCATATGCATTTGTAGAGTTTCCCTTTCAGACGCAAAATTCATGGGAGGAAAGTATTTAAATGAATCATGCAAGGTGATTTACTAAAGTTTGCGTTCATCAATTTACCGGTGTTTGCGCCATTATTTACTGCCCCAAAAAAGCACGTCTTAAACCAGACGTTACCTGGTAGATTGCGTTGCACTTTCCACTCCCATCAGCGCTATTTCGGAATTACGCTTCTCCTGCTTCTCCTGCTTTTCCTGCAGATCCTGCTTCTCCTGCTTTTCCTGCAGATCCTGATTCTCCTGCTTCTCCAGCTTTTCCTGCTTTTCCTGCTTCTCCTGCTTCTCCTGCTTCTCCTGCAGATACTGCTTCTCCTGCTTCTCCTGCTTTTCCTGCAGATCCTGCTTCTCCTGCTTCTCCTGCTTTTCCTGCTTTTCCTGCTTCTCCTGCTTCTCCTGCTTCTCCTGCAGATACTGCTTCTCCTGCTTCTCCTGCAGATACTGCTTCTCCTGCTTTTCCTGCTTCTCATGCAGATCCTGCTTCTCCTGCAGATACTGCTTCTCCTGCTTTTCCTGCTTCTCATGCAGATCCTGCTTCTCCTGCAGATACTGCTTCTCCTTCTTCTCCTGCTTCTCCTGCAGATCCTCCTTCACCTGCTTCTCATGCTTCTCCTGCAGATACTGCTTCTCCTGCAGATCCTGCAGATCCTGCTTCTCCTGCTTCTGCAGATACTGCTTCCCCTGCTTCTCCTGCAGATCCTGCTTCTCATGCTTTTCCTGCTTCTCCTGCTTCTCCTGCTTCTGCAGATCCTGCAGATCCTGCTTCTCCTGCAGATCATGCTTCTCCTGCAGATCATGCTTCTCCTGCTTTTCCTGCTTCTCCTGCGGATCATGCTTCTCCTGCTTCTCCTGCTTTTCCTGCTTCTCCTGCAGATACAGCTTCTCCTGCAGATCCTGCTTCTCCTGCTTCTCCTGCTTCTCCTGCAGATCCTGCTTCTCCTGCTTCTCCTGCTTCTCCTGCAGATCCTGCTTCTCCTGCTTCTCCTGCTTCTCCTGCAGATCCTGCTTCTCCTGCAGATACTGCTTCTCCTACAGATCCTGCTTCTCCTGCTTCTCCTGCTTCTCTTGCAGATCCTGCTTATCCTGCAGATCCTGCTTCTCCTGCTTCTCCTGCTTCTCATGCTTCTCCTGCAGATCCTGCAGATCCTGCTTCTCCTGCAGATATTGCTTCTCCTGCAGATCCTGCTTCTCCTGCTTCTCCTGCAGATCCTGCAGATCCTGCTTCTCCTGCAGATATTGCTTCTCCTGCAGATCCTGCTTCTCCTGCTTCTCATGCTTCTCCTGCAGATACTGCTTCTCCTGCAGATCCTGCTTCTCCTGCAGATACTGCTTCTCCTGCTTCTCATGCTTCTCATGCTTCTGCAGATACTGCTTCCCCTGCTTCTCCTGCAGATCCTGCTTCTCCTGCTTCTCCTGCAGATCCTGCTTCTCCTGCTTCTCCTGCAGATACTGCTTCTCCTGCAGATCCTGCTTCTTCTGCTTCTCCTGCTTCTCATGCTTCTCCTGCAGATATTGCTTCTCCTGCAGATCCTGCTTCTCCTGCTTCTCCTGCAGATCCTGCTTATCCTGCTTCTCCTGCAGATCCTGCTTCTCCTGCTTCTCCTGCTTCTCCTGCAGATACTGCTTCTCCTACAGATCCTGCTTCTCCTGCTTCTCATGCTTCTCCTGCAGATCCTGCAGATCCTGCTTCTCCTGCAGATATTGCTTCTCCTGCAGATCCTGCTTCTCCTGCTTCTCCTGCTTCTCATGCTTCTCCTGCAGATCCTGCAGATCCTGCTTCTCCTGCAGATATTGCTTCTCCTGCAGATCCTGCTTCTCCTGCTTCTCATGCTTCTCCTGCAGATACTGCTTCTCCTGCAGATCCTGCTTCTCCTGCAGATACTGCTTCTCCTGCTTCTCCTGCTTCTCATGCTTCTGCAGATACTGCTTCCCCTGCTTCTCCTGCAGATCCTGCTTCTCCTGCTTCTCCTGCAGATCCTGCTTCTCCTGCTTCTCCTGCTTCTCCTGCAGATCCTGCTTCTCCTGCTTCTCCTGCAGATCCTGCTTCTCCTGCTTCTCCTGCTTCTCCTGCAGATCCTGCTTCTCCTGCTTCTCCTGCAGATACTGCTTCTCCTACAGATCCTGCTTCTCCTGCTTCTCCTGCTTCTCTTGCAGATCCTGCTTATCCTGCAGATCCTGCTTCTCCTGCTTCTCCTGCTTCTCATGCTTCTCCTGCAGATCCTGCAGATCCTGCTTCTCCTGCAGATATTGCTTCTCCTGCAGACCCTGCTTCTCCTGCTTCTCCTGCTTCTCATGCTTCTCCTGCAGATCCTGCAGATCCTGCTTCTCCTGCAGATATTGCTTCTCCTGCAGATCCTGCAGATCCTGCAGATCCTGCTTCTCCTGCTTCTCATGCTTCTCCTGCAGATACTGCTTCTCCTGCAGATCCTGCTTCTCCTGCAGATACTGCTTCTCCTGCTTCTCCTGCTTCTCCTGCTTCTCATGCTTCTCATGCTTCTGCAGATACTGCTTCCCCTGCTTCTCCTGCAGATACTGCTTCCCCTGCTTCTCCTGCAGATCCTGCTTCTCCTGCTTCTCCTGAAGATCCTGCTTCTCCTGCTTCTCCTGCAGATACTGCTTCTCCTGCAGATCCTGCTTCTCCTGCTTCTCCTGCTTCTCATGCTTCTCCTGCAGATACTGCTTCTCCTGCAGATCCTGCTTCTCCTGCTTCTCCTGCAGATCCTGCTTATCCTGCTTCTCCTGCAGATCCTGCTTCTCCTGCTTCTCCTGCAGATACTGCTTCTCCTACAGATCCTGCTTCTCCTGCTTCTCATGCTTCTCCTGCAGATCCTGCAGATCCTGCTTCTCCTGCAGATATTGCTTCTCCTGCAGATCCTGCTTCTCCTGCTTCTCCTGCTTCTCATGCTTCTCCTGCAGATCCTGCAGATCCTGCTTCTCCTGCAGATATTGCTTCTCCTGCAGATCCTACTTCTCCTGCTTCTCATGCTTCTCCTGCAGATACTGCTTCTCCTGCAGATCCTGCTTCTCCTGCAGATACTGCTTCTCCTGCTTCTCCTGCTTCTCATGCTTCTGCAGATACTGCTTCTCCTGCAGATCCTGCTTCTCCTGCAGATCCTGCTTCTCCTGCTTCTCCTGCAGATACTGCTTCTCCTGCAGATCCTGCTTCTCCTGCTTCTCCTGCTTCTCCTGCTTCTCATGCTTCTCCTGCAGATACTGCTTCTCCTGCAGATCCTGCTTCTCCTGCAGATCCTGCAGATCCTGCTTATCCTGCTTCTCCTGCAGATCCTGCTTCTCCTGCAGATACTGCTTCTCCTACAGATCCTGCTTCTCCTGCTTCTCCTGCTTCTCATGCTTCTCTTGCAGATCCTGCTTATCCTGCAGATCCTGCTTCTCCTGCTTCTCCTGCTTCTCATGCTTCTCCTGCAGATCCTGCTTCTCCTGCTTCTCCTGCTTCTCCTGCAGATATTGCTTCTCCTGCAGATCCTGCAGATCCTGCTTCTCCTGCTTCTCATGCTTCTCCTGCAGATACTGCTTCTCCTGCAGATCCTGCTTCTCCTGCAGATACTGCTTCTCCTGCTTCTCATGCTTCTGCAGATACTGCTTCCCTTGCTTCTCCTGCAGATCCTGCTTATCCTGCTTCTCCTGCAGATACTGCTTCTCCTGCAGATACTGCTTCTCCTGCAGATCCTGCTTCTCCTGCTTCTCCTGCAGATACTGCTTCTCCTGCAGATCCTGCTTCTCCTGCAGATCCTGCAGATCCTGCTTCTCCTGCAGATCCTGCTTCTCCTGCTTCTCATGCTTCTCCTGCTTTTCCTGCAGATCCTGCTTCTCCTGCTTCTCCTGCTTTTCCTGCTTTTCCTGCTTCTCCTGCTTCTCCTGCTTCTCCTGCAGATACTGCTTCTCCTGCAGATCCTGCAGATCCTGCTTCTCCTGCTTCTCCTGCTTCTCATGCTTCTCCTGCAGATCCTGCTTCTCCTGCAGATCCTGCTTCTCCTGCTTCTCACGCTTCTCCTGCAGATACTGCAGATCCTGCTTCTCCTGCTTCTCCTGCAGATACTGCTTCTCCTGCAGATCCTGCTTCTCCTGCTTCTCCTGCAGATCCTGCAGATCCTGCTTCTCCTGCTTCTCCTGCAGATCCTGCTTCTCCTGCAGATCCTGCTTCTCCTGCTTCTCCTGCAGATAAAGCTTCTCCTGCAGATCCTGCTTCTCCTGCTTCTCCTGCAGATCATGCTTCTCCTGCTTTTCCTGCTTCTCCTGCAGATCATGCTTCTCCTGCTTCTCCTGCTTTTCCTGCTTCTCCTGCTTCTCCTGCTTCTCCTGCAGATCCTGCTTCTCCTGCAGATCCTGCAGATCCTGCTTCTCCTGCAGATCATGCTTCTCCTGCAGATCATGCTTCTCCTGCTTTTCCTGCTTCTCCTGCTTCTCCTGCAGATCATGCTTCTCCTGCTTCTCCTGCTTTTCCTGCTTCTCCTGCAGATACTGCTTCTCCTGCAGATCCTGCTTCTCCTGCTTCTCCTGCTTCTCCTGCAGATCCTGCAGATCCTGCAGATCCTGCAGATCCTGCAGATCCTGCTTCTCCTGCAGATCCTGCTTCTCCTGCAGATCCTGCTTCTCCTGCTTCTCCTGCTTCTCCTGCAGATCCTGCTTCTCCTGCAGATCCTGCTTCTCCTGCAGATCCTGCTTCTCCTGCTTCTCCTGAAGATCCTGCTTCTCCTGCAGATCCTGCTTCTCCTGCTTCTCCTGCAGATCCTGCTTCTCCTGCAGATACTGCTTCTCCTGCAGATACTGCTTCTCATGCAGATCCTGCTTCTCCTGCAGATCCTGCTTCTCCTGCAGATCCTGCTTCTCCTGCAGATCCTGCTTCTCCTGCAGATCATGCTGTTGATGATGTTGATTAGGAGTGTGTTGTTTTCTATCTGTCGCCTGTACTTCTCTGTCTGCTAGTGATGTTGAGGCTGCATGTGCTTCTCGTCCTGCTCTAACACAAACTTCATACTCAGATTTCCAATGGTTGGCCTCCTTCACCTTAGGGACGTTGAGTTGTTCCTCACGGGTGATTTCACCTCCTAGTCTTCGATCTGAACAAGGACATCAGGGAGAGGTGAGGACCAAACAATGCTTTTCTGCTCTCTATTGGTGGCCAGGGATGGATGCTCAGGTTCATGATCCTGTATGTTCCTGCCACGTGTACAGCTGTCAGATGGACCCAGGCAGAAAGTGGCTGTGGATGTAGTCGGGGCATTTGACACTGCTGTGTCCGACTGTAGGTTTGCTCTAACATTGGCTTTGTTTCTGTCATCAGTCTTCAGCTGCCATGGAAATCCATTGAGTATTGTTACTGATAACAGTGTTCAGTTTATCTCTGCTGCTTTCTCTGCTTTTTTGGAAGGAATATTTGTCACCATCATTCCTCTCTCTACTACCGTCAGCTAATGGTGCTATGGAGAGGATCAACCATGTGGTTCAACATCAGCCATGGAAACCTGTGGTAACACTCCTTGCAGGTGTACCGTGACACTGCACATGATGCAACGGGTACTTCATACTTTCAGCTCCTCATGGCAGGCAAGGCTGTCTATCATGCCATCATCTCCTGTGGTTACCTAACTACAACACAAAATGAAAAAATACACTGATGCTCGCACTCCTTGTTTCCCGGATGAGGATAAAGTGTGGGTACATGCATGTTCCTAAGGGACACAGAAAGTTAACCAATCCTCTAAAGGTTGCCAAAAGACTTGGGGTGGGTACATACTTTCTTAGTGATGGAAAGAAGTGGAAAGCTTCCCATCTCACTGCATTTCTACGCACACCATCCACTCCAGCTGAGAACACTGCTCACTACACACACACACTCATGCCATGAGACCTAAACGTGATGTTCGGAAACCTAGTTGGTTGAAGGACTATCACTCGGATCTGATGTGCTGTTCTGGTTATGTGTGGATGTTTCTGCATTGTTGGTGCGGCTCTAATGTTCTATTCTGTTTTATAAATAAGGGGACAATGTTGTGTTCATGAGTGAATTGTATTGTGACTATTTAAAACAAGAAGTCTGAACTGCTGTGTTCTGACATAGTGTGTGTGAGAATGGAAGTGGAGAGTAAAAAAGATTGATGACGTTCACTACTCCTGTCTCGTGTACTTCATTATATTATAACTCCTGAGAGATACCATAGTTTTGCTTTTGTTAAATAAAGCAAACAGCATGCACTTTCTGCCGTCTCTGTTTCTGTGAACTGCTTTCTAAAGAACTGAAACTCATCATATACTTGCCTCACCGATATAAGAACTGCGTCCATAAAAACCTTTAAGTGTCTAGGTTTTTCTTACTTGACGTTGAATGCATTATAAAAGTGATTTTGGAATTTAAATTGCATCACGTTTCAGATTATGTTTTTTTAAAAAAAATATAGTCCTTAAAATACTTTTACATTTATTCATTTTGCACAATAATTGCTCAAAATACAAAGTTTTCAGACATTGCTTAGAGTAGCATAAGCTAGAATAGGGAGGGATTAAAGGAAAGTGAAAGCATAGGTTTATTTATGATGAGGTGAAGTGCTCACGGAAGAGATGAGTATTCAGCTGTCTTGTGAATGTTGTCAGAGATTCTACACTCCACATGAAGGTGAGGAGATCTTTCACCAGCAAGGAACAGCGAACGAAAATGTTCTGGAGAGTGATTTTTTGCCTCTCTGAGAAATTATTTCACGGACCCCCTGGCTATTGGTCACGGACTCCACTTTGAGAACCACTGTGCTAAAATATTGGGATATGACTCACCGGCAGTGGAAATTAGGTGGACAGACAGACAGGTTTTTGTATGTTTTTTGCCGGCAGCTAACACACCCTGTAGCCCAAGACTGGTCCCTACTGAAGCTAAGCAGGGCTGAGGCTGGGCAGTGTCTGGATGGGAGACTCCTGAGGAAACCAGGTTGGTGCTGGAAGAGGTGTTAGTGAGGCCAGCAGGGGGCGCTCTCCCTGTGCTCTGTGTGGGTCCTAACGCCCCAGTATAGTGATGGGGACACTATACTGTCAAAGAGCACCGTCCTTCGGATGAGACGTTAAACTGAGGTCCTGACTCTCTATGGTCATAAAAAATCCCAGGATGTCTTTCAAAAAAGAGTAGGGGTGTAATCCCGGTGTCCTGGACAAATCTGCCCCTTGGCCTCTGTCCATCATGGCCTCCTCACCATCCTCATATACTGATGGGCTTCATCACTGTCTCCTCTCCACCTGTAAGCTGGTGTGTGTGTGTGTGTGTGTGTGTGTGTGTGTGTGTGTGTGTGTGTGTGTGTGTGTATCATCCAGGTGGAGCTGCACATTGGTGGTGGTTGAGGAGATTCCCTCTTCCACATGTAAAGCGGTTTGAGTACCCAGAAAAGCGCTATATAAATGTAACAAATTCTTATTCTTATTATTATTATGCACTCGAAGGGCGCACACAGAAAGTCACCTTTCACACACTGCACTGAGTTCTTTTACAAGGTTTATAAACACTCAAATACACACAATTGTCAAAATACCCTTCTTGGCGAGAATTCACGTAAACACAGTCGGTTATATCTTAAGAGAACAGAATCAGTGAGATACTGGATCTACCCATTAGGTCTGAAAGTGACAGTAGCCTAATACAGTATATATAATAGAGTATAGGCCTCCTGCTGCTGTCAGTGTCATTAACGTTAATCTAAAAGCAAAAGAACAAGAGAAAATCTCTCTCAGCTCTTGACAGAATAACTTTTGTAAAAAGTTGTAATCAGTGTACAGTATATTTAATTCATACTATGAACACAATGCAGTGTTTTAATTGTATGTTTAATTTAATTTCTAAAGTTTTTCTCCTGTTAGAAAGCTAGACCTAACACAAATTTAATTTGTGTCTTTTATATTAATTTACCCTGTTGCTTGTAATTACATTATTTGTTCTTATTTTATTACTGACTGTTTATTTGTATTCAATAAGCTTGAGAACTTTTCCTGTATATTATTTAGGAAAGTATAAGTTTTTGTAACAAACTTATTAAAATTTACTTAAAATTATTATATTGTGATTATATTGTATTATATTACATATATATATGTATATATATATATATATATATAGGGCCTATATATATATATATATATATATATATATATATATATATATATATATATATATATATATATATATATATATATATATATATAAGAAAGATATATAAGAACGAAGAAACTTTGTTCATATCACCCAACCCACCCTTAATATGTCAAGATACCAAAAGGTGCTTTTATCAGCATAGATGGTGTATGTAAAACGTTTACTTCTAAACTACTCAAATGTATACTTATATAACTTATTTAGTCAAAGCCTCTCTCTCAAACGCCAGTAACTGTAAGGTATCAAAGGCTATTTGAGTTATCATATCTGGTATTACTGTAATTTTGGCTTGCATGACCTAGTATTCATATGGCACCTAGTCAACCCTGCATTCATTCTTATAGACCTGCATAGTAATGGTTTATTTATTTTTCACCCCTCCCTTTTTTTTTGCACTTAAACCGTATTTATTCACATCACCAAATCACACTGTCATTTCCATACATATGAAACATGTTCTCTGCTTTAATCTTTCTCCTGTGGCCTTTGTTCTCCTGTGGCCTTCTATTGACAGGCCCCTGTGGTGAAATTTATGTCACATATTTAATATGGACATGGGGATGATTATCAAATCCATAGATGCCAGGAAAGGCTGATCAGCTGTAAATAATGGATGAGGGGAGGATGTGACTCAATTTGTGAGCAGCGCAGAAGAAAAGAGCGTGCATTGACTCCCCCGCTCTGGAATGCCATTATTCGGGTCGATCTTTTCTCCTCCAGCCTGACATCACTCAGGGTAATCATCCTTCAATAAAAAAGCTGCCCATAATAAACGAACAACCTGGGTCAATAGAGGAATACGGAGAGGGATGACCTCTTGTGTGCGACAGTGTATAAATGGGTTTCTTCATCAGAGGTGATAGGCCCCCCTGCACTTTAACACAAACCAGAGCCACGTCGCACTTATCATCACTATTGCCTGGTTTTGTCACGGTTGTGTTCGCTGCATTAATGAATCAATGCTCTAATGAGGCGGATTCACTTCCAGTGGCTCATGTAAATACAACACCATGATGTACCAAAACGTACTACGCAGAAAAGAAGATAGATGGAAAGGCAGGTATTAGTTTGTAGAATGAGGAGTGGAAGCCATCAAGAACACACAAGGAATGCCATTCTTATAATGTTAGTTATGTAGTTTAACCATGTGTTATACAAACCTAACCAATAGATCATCAGCAATACCTGTATATCCATTATTGAATCCAGAGTAGACTCTAGCCATATGAATACACAGAGACAGCAGAGATATGTCCGCACAATTAACATGACAGGAAGCCAAAAAAAAAAAAAAAAAAAAAGAGAGATTCACATGGCCCAAAGACTTGAATGCTTAATGATAGAACATCTTACTGTCATGGGTGGCTAGATAGACCAAAATTCACAACCCAGATAGAGGTAAAACTGTACACTGGTCATGAGCACATTTACTAGTAGACCATATGAGATTAAATCAATGGAAGGAAGAGGATCTGTTGGTCTGATGCTTGTAGATGCAGGGCTAGGCTCAGATCCTTACTGGAGATATAGACATATACAAATGTAAATTTACACTGACAACTGGACAGAAGAAAGTGGATCAGACTGTGAAATGTGGCTTTAAGTGAAGGCTAGATGTCTCAGGCTCAGCTTGAGGAATTATATCAACTATGTCCAACTCAAGAGCGCATGTTATTTATGCAGGGGAGTCTCGGTGGACTCTTTTAATAATACTTTAATTGCCTCTTTTCCTGAACCATATAATAATGGTGTTATAATGTCTTTCCACCCAAGCTGAATAAGCTGTCTAAGGTTATGGCATTGGTGGTTATCAACCATCATCAGCATATCTTGCAGATAGGCATATATCATTAGGTGAAGTCATGAGTGAAATCTGGTACTGACTTGTAGCACAAAGTTCTGGTTAAATACTAATAGTTTTCTTAATTGTTTTTAAATGGTGTTAATTGGTGGTTATACTAAACATTGGTAGAATACATAAACAGACTGCAGTTACACAGAGGCTAAGAGATGGTAATTAATTTGTGGCCACCTCTGAGATAATTAGAAAACATGAAGGAATACAGTTAATGATAAATAAAAAAAAATCAAGTTAATGATCCCTAATGAAACTGATTTGCTGGGAAGACAGCTTATTGAATTTATGAAAGTGTGAACAAAAGAAACTGCTAAGAATATCAGTGTATTAGTCCATTTTAAATCCTGATACATTGTTGGCATGTTATATGTTGTCGTTTAATTCAATTCACATTTATTTCTATAGAGCTTTTCAGAATACACATTGTTTCAAAGCAGCTTTACAGAAAATGCATGAGTCCACATTACAATTTAGAGTGATCTGTTATCAGAGGTAAATGTATAAGTTATGTATTTCAGAAATGTACATATACAAATCACATAGTTAATATAAACATGTATTAATTTAAACAATGTAATAATTTAAGGCAGAAACAATGTCTATATCCTGTCTAAAGAGTTAGTTTATAAACAAAAGTATCACTGTGAAAAAGGGCATTACAGCACTTTTACAAACTATTTCCTACATTTGTCTTGTATAGTCCCTGAATATTGTCACACCACCATCAGTAGGCAAATATTTCTCTAGCTAATTTTCCAGACTCATGCCAGCTCTTTAAATCTTTGTTTTGACAGTGCATCTTCTTGGAGCTTCATCTTACGGTCTGTTCGCTGTTGAGGGCCGTAATGTTGCATTTAAATCTGGGTAAAGATGCTCCGATTGACCGGGTGGCAATTGTTATCGGTCGATAATAGCTGAATATAGTTCGATCGGTGGTTTCTATAAAGGCCAATCAGAAGAGCCGATCAGATGACGCAAAACTCGCAATAACAGTTTTTCTCTGTGCAGCTAAAATTGCTTCACTACATTCACGGGTCTGGCAGGTCTGAAAAGGTGTCTGAAAAAGACAATACATTTTCAACATCATAGTGGAGACATTGCAGTGACAGCAACTCGACAGCAATGACAGCAAGAAACTAAGGCTGTGATATTTTAGTGTATTTCTTTCCTTTACAGCGGTGCACTTTCATTCCTGCCTAAAGCCCAAACTTAGCATCCAAATCAGCTAGATCAGCGATTGTCGTAAAATACAGTCTACTGGTGCTAAACTGCAGGACGTGCTAGATAATGAAAATAGTTATTAACACTGGATTAAGCCGTGAAAGCGCTACTGTTCCCCAACTAGCTACTGTTCTTTCTGTGCGTGCGCTCTGACATGGAGTGGAAATTGATATGCAATGTAGAATTTGAGTTTCGGGTTCATGCCTAACGCCAGGGACACACTTAAGGACTAACGTAGACTAACCATGTTCCGTACACTTTTCGCCTTTTACCGCACGTCATCGCCCGCCACTCAGTTGCTGAGAGCCAGACAAGCTTGTGTGAGTGCTCATTCTCTGGGGAAATTCCCATTGGAGGATATATTCTTTGATTGATGTCTATTTAGACCAATTGAGAAAAGTGGGGTAAAGTACCTCCTCCGCCTGGGTTTGGATGCTCACAGACGTTAACGGTGTTCCGTACAGAGCGCATACCTTGATTTCAACTGCAAAAATTTACTTTAAAATGATCATTTCTGATATAATATAGTAATATATATATATATATATATATATATATATATATATATATATATATATATATAATCAGTGGCGGCGCCAGAGGAGGGTCTTGGGGGTTCCCAAAAAACGCTTTGACCCCCCATTTGACCCCCCACTCCCTTCCTGATTAAAAAATACATATCCGGGATAAAGATTTAAAAATGTTTCTCTTCAAACTACACAGAACAATAATAATGAATAATTTATTCGACATATAAAAAAATATAAACATAGAATCACTGCAACGCCCCATGAACGTCGCTGCGCCTTGCGTCACTGCATTCAAGGCGCTGCCGCGAGCCCGCAAGAGCTGCTACGCTACAGCTATAGCTTGAAGCTAAAAATGGATCGCTTTGTCATACCTCAAAAAAATCGAGAGCAGACGGAAAGTATAGCAATAGGAGTGAAAATATACCCGTTGCAGTGGAGGGCGAACCCTGCTTGATCCTAGATGAGGAGGATGAGGAGGTGCGACCGGAGCAACTCGCAGTCCCCGAGGCGGAGGAGACAGGTGAGCAGATGGAAAGAAATGGCGCCTCATCGAGCGCTACAGCGGGCACGGATGGTGGGAATCCTGATGGCGGAGTGGATTTAACGGGGATCTAAGCCATGGCCCAGCCGAGAATCTTTTGGATCGCAGGGGCAGCTAGCATCCAGGGGTTTTAGTTACTCATGGTTCAAACAGTACCAGTGGCTTGAATATTCTGTGTCAAAGGGCGCGGCTTTTTGTTTTGCCCGTCGTCATTTTTTTCATAGTGTGCATGGATCTGGTGGTCACTCATTATATCCAGTCTCCTCAAAAAGTGTCAATTTTAACATGCTATATAAAATTATCTGTGGGGTATTTTGAGCTAAAACTTCACATACACACTCTGGGGACATCAGAGACTTATTTTACATCGTATGTAAAGGCATTATACCAACCCCTTTAAACTTTAGTTTTTTTGTGAGTATCAATAAGTATTTCAATCTTGATTCAAGACAATTCTGTAATTACAGCTACAACTTCAGCAGGCACAAGACAAAATTTACGAAATGGCAAGATTAGACAGAGAGACGCTTGAAAAAAGGAATGAGGTGATCTGTTTTGTTATGACAGATTAAACACTGTTAGGTACATTACCGTTCAAAAGTTTGGGGTCTGTAATATTTTTTAATGTTTTTGAAAGTCTCTCATGCTCACCAAGGATGCATTTTTTTGATAAAAAACTGTAATATTATAAAATATTATAATGGAATTTAAAATAATTATATTTTAATATATTTTAAAAATCTAATTTATTCCTGTGATGGCAAAAGGCAGAGAAGAAGACAGGAGGAGACTGGACAGAAGTAGGACAATCAAAAGGTGGTGAGAGTATGAGAATAGATACTATTTTGTAAATATGTTTTCTGTCATGGGTGTGGCTATGGCAATTAAAGTTTGAGCATATTGTTTGCAAAATGCAATTGATTAATCAATTAAAAACAAAGTAGTTGATATGCTGTGTTGTTTTTGTTGTTAAGTAACAGTAATAAGCAGTTATTAGCCGTGTCCACTGTATTTTTTGTTGGTTTTCATGAGACCCCCGTTGAAATGACCAGGACCCCCCATTGCCCCCCCAATCAAAATTGTCTGGAGCCGCCACTGTATATAATTGTTGATTTATTAAAGAATGACAATTTTAAATGTTAAAATATTATTAATATAATCATCACTGCACGCTGTGTCTCTGCTGCCTGACTCAGTGCGAGACGTTTAAAAATTCCCATTTCAAAGCAGTTATTCAACAAAAGGTAATATATTTAATGATTTGTGATAACATAGTAATCATTTCATGAAGACTATAGTACTGTGAGAAGCATTAATCTAATTAAAATGTACATTTTCACCACTGTAGTTGTCTCCCCACCTAAAGCTTATATCTGGGCTGTAGCTTGCCCACCCTCCGTTTGCAGGAGCAGTGAGCGCACCTAGCAAACTTACTAAAATCTCTCTGGAACAAACGGCGGGGGGTTCTCTTTCTTGGTCGGAGATAAAAGAGGGAGAAGTGATGATACCACACATATATAGTTTATGTATAATCTGGAAGTATTTATATAGCGATCGGCGGGAAAAGGTCATCTGTACGGAATATTGTTGTGTACGGAACATGGTTAGTCTACGTTAGCTGAAACATTCAAAGACTGAACTGAACACACTTACAGACTGTTTCCAACGACTGCAGCTGTGAACACTGACTGAACACAACTGTCTCTGACTCGTCGCGTTTGGGCATGATCAGTCGTTTCAAATTACATTCATAATCGGCCTTACGGTCGTTAAGTATGTCCCCAACTCAAATGGTTAAATACACACAGAAATATGTCACAATTCCCAGTATTCCCTTAAACACTATCGTATTACTGTATGTCTTAAGTGAACATAAACAGTTGGGAAATAAGTTGTGTGTGTGTAACATTATATTGGAGCAGTGCATTCGGTCTTAAAGTGACATCAGCGTAATATTCCTGCTGTGTCAATAATGTTAATCAAACAACAAAAGCCTAAGATAAAATCGCTCATTGCTCTTTAGTATATTTAGTAGGATTAATCTATATTTAATTTGTACAGTGAAGACATTTGATTTTGAAGACATTAACATTTGAGTACTTTCTGTTAAAGATAAAGACTGTTCCCTTTCGTTGTCACTCCGAGTTACGTCGGATGACGACGAATGGGGTTTCGCTTAGAAAGCCTATCAACTTCGAGTATTACAAAACGAGCCAATGGCAAAGAAATGCCATGGGTCTGCGGAATTTGCATGACGTAACTCCGCCCCACCTCGTGGGTATAAAAGGAGGAAGTCCGCAACAGCAGTTTATGTTTTCGCTTCGGAGCCAAGTGTATTCTTCTCTCCACAAGCCAACTCTGAATTATCAGCTTCACGAACGAGTGCCTCGAGTGTTGGTGTGACGGCGATCTCCGGCGAGTGCGTGCTTCCTGCTTATCTCTGCAGTGGTTCATCAGAGAGCGCGTGCTTCCCCGGGCGCTTCAACACTTGAGTTTTCTCTCTAAAAGAGCGCACGCGGCACGTCTTT
Source organism: Gila orcuttii (assembly GCA_026230005.1). Lineage (NCBI taxonomy): Eukaryota > Metazoa > Chordata > Actinopteri > Cypriniformes > Leuciscidae > Gila > Gila orcuttii. The sequence continues at coordinate 581,252 of JAPDVR010000018.1, forward strand.
TTAAAGACGGCTCGCCCGTGCATTTAAAAAAAAAAAAAAAAAAAACGAATGGTTGCGGCAGCTTGGTATCGGACTCTGATGGGCACGAGCGTTGTCTGGTATGTTTGGGCTTGATCATACTAGAGCAGCGCTCGTGGATGACTCATTTTCTCTCTGTGGGAACATGATCATCGCGTCATATAGGTCGAGACTCGGTGAACTCGCAAGAGTGAGAGTCCCCTCATCCACCCCCCGATCTTCGGCTGGTGGCCAGGGTGACCTGAAGGTGTTGGTCTGGAACAAGGCGCCGACTCCGTGTCCGTGACCCCAGCCTCCCCTCAACGGCGGTGCCCGCTAGTGAATAGGTGATTCCCACGAGTCTACCCTCTGGTGGCCCGTGTGTTTCATTTAAAGCTACAGAGGATGATACTATGTTTGTAGCAGCTTCACAAGGTGGGTTTGATTCTCTGCGAAGTGACGACTCGTCACAGCTGCCACCCTCTGGTGTGCATACGACTTTGCCTGAGTCTGATCCAGAGATGACGGCCATGCTTTCCTGGGACGATTGGTTTTTGGGTAAGGCCGCCGACCCTCGTCCACGGCAAACCCCAATACCTTCCCTCCCGGACGTGCATGATGAGATCTCGAAGTCCCAGAAGACCCCCTGGTTTTCTCGGGACCGCTCGCTGATCTCATCCGCCTTTCCCCCCTCGATGGGGCCGCTGTCACGGGTACACTGGGGTTCCCCCGGCTGAACGCTCTGTTGCGATGCTATGTGTCCTCAGAGTGCTTCTTCTCGGCGCAATCCTAAGCACCCGCCCGTGGTCTATGGTTTTCGTCTACATTTGTGGCGAGATCCTATAGCACCACGGGACTGGCAGCCGCCTCTCTGCAGGCCATGGCCATTCTGCTGGTCCTCGACCCAGATGCTCATGGACTTGCACGAGGGCGGGACTGACCCAGGGCTCTTCACTGAGTCGCGCGCCGCCACTGACCTTGCTCTCCGAGCGACGAAAGTGGCCGTACGCTCCCTGGGTCAGGTGATGCCTACCATTCTGTGGCTGAACCTGTCTGATGTGCTGAATGTCGCGCGGCCCCGTCTGTCCGACGTTCCCATATCCCAGGTCGGCCTCTTCGGCGGTGCGGTTGAGAACTTCGCCCAACAGCTCTCAACCGCCCATGTGCAGACTGACGTGATTCTGTCCCGATGGCCCGCCGTCCGCTCAGATCCCTCGGTCTGCCCACTGCCGAAGGCGCCCCCCCCCCACGGCTCCCACCCCGCCCGTTTAAAGAGACGGGCCGGCTCTGGAAGCCGCGGGCGGACGCCACAGCCCTCTCCAGCCCCGCCCCCCGCTACGTGCCGGGTTAAGCGGCGCTCCTGAGACGGGCTCCACAGAGATGGGACTCAGTTCTTCCAGGAGTTGGTAGCAGGACCACTCCTTTCCCCGGTGGAGGGCCGGGGAAAAATCCTTATTCTCCTAAGAACTGACTCTCCCGTCTCTGGGAAGACAGAGTTCTCGGACGACACAGAGCGCCGCCCACAAGCCGTGCTCTCCTCGTCCCCCTCTGTCCCAGAGGTGCTTGACACGGCGTGCCGTCCACGGACAGCTTCGCCCCTGTCCCCCTCTGTCGCCAGACCCCTGCCAGAGCAGGCCCCCGCGGGACGACCAGCATGGTCCTCCCCTGGCCCCCTCTGTCAGGGCGCGGTTGCTAACTGTACCCCCACACCGGGCCGCTATGCCGTCCACGTCTGGGCCAGTTACTCCGCTTCGCTGCCCCTCCGGGGGGACGCCTGTCGTCCGCTTGATCCCGCTGGTTCAGTTCCTGGGAGCCTGGTTAGAGCTTCCCCGTCTGTCCCGCTGGATCGCGCGCACCATCAGGCTCGGCTATGCGATTCAGTTCGCACGGTCTCCTCCCCGCTTCAGGGGAGTCCGCTCCACTTTGGTCGGTGGCAATGCCCCTATCATGAGAGCAGAGATTGCCACCCTGCTGGCGAAGGGTGCAATCGAGACTGTCCCTCCAGCCGAGATGAGGTCCGGGTTCTACAGCCCCTACTTCACTGTCCCCAAGAAAACCGGTGGGTTACGGCCAATCCTGGACTTGCGCGTGCTGAACCGCTCCCTTCACAGGCTGCCGTTCAAGATGCTCTCCCCCAAACGCGTTCTCGAATGCGTGCGGCCCAGGATTGGTTTGCAGCGATCGACCTGAAGGACGCCTACTTTCATGTCTCCATTCTTCCTCGACACAGACCGTTCCTACGGTTTGCTTTCGAGGGGCAGGCATACCAGTACGCGGTTCTCCCTTTCGGGCTAGCCCTGTCTCCTCGCACCTTCACGAAGGTCGTCGAGGCTGCCCTTGTTCCCCTTCGGGAACACGGGGTTCGCATCCTGAGTTATATCGACGACTGGCTGATCCTAGCTCACTCTCGAGATCAGGTTTGCGAACACAGGGACCTAGTGCTCCGGCACCTAGCTCGTCTGGGCCTTCGGGTCAACTGGGAGAAGAGCAAACTTTGCCCCGTGCAGAGGATCTCTTTTCTCGGTATGGACATCGACTCGGTCGCCATGTCCGCGCAGCTTACGAGCGAGCACGCGCAGTCACTGCTGACTTGCCTGAGACATCTCAGGAGCAAGAATGCGGTTCCACTGAAACATTTTCAGAGGCTCCTGGGGCATATGGCATCTGCAGCTGCGGTCACGCCGCTCGGATTGCTTCATATGAGACCACTTCAGCTTTGGCTTCGCGACCGAGTCCTGAGGTGGGCATGGCATCAAGGCACGCTCCGGGTACCAGTTACTCCGACCTGCCGTCAGTTCCTCACCCCGTGGTCGGACCTCAGTTTTCTCAGGGCGGGTGTCCCCCTGGAACAAGCTTCCCGGCATGTTGTGGTCTCCACGGATGCCTCCACCACGGGCTGGGGCGCCATGTGCAATGGACATGCTGCTGCGGGCTCCTGGACAGGACCCCAGCGGCTATGGCATGTCAATTGCCTCGAGTTGTTGGCAGTACGCCTTGCCCTGCACCGCTTCCGGGCGTTGCTCAGGGGTCAACACGTACTAGTCCGCTCAGACAATACCGCTACTGTAGCGTACATCAACCATCAAGGTGGTCTACGCTCCCGCCGTATGTCACAACTCGCCCGCCACCTCCTTCTATGGAGTCAGAAGCATCTGAGGTCGCTTCGAGCCATTTTCATTCCCGGAGCCCTGAACTGTGCAGCCGACGAGCTCTCACGGCTTCAGCCCCTCCCTGGAGAATGGCGACTCCATCCCCAGTCGGTTCAGCTGATTTGGGACCAGTTCGGGGACGCACAGATAGATCTGTTTGCCTCTCACGACTAGACCCATTGCGCCCTGTATTTTTCCCTGACCGAGGGCACGCTCGGCACGGATGCACTGGCGCACAGCTGGCCGCCGGGCCGCAAATATGCGTTTCCCCCAGTGAGCCTTCTTGCGCAGACCTTGCGCAAGGTCAGGGAGGACGAGGAGCAGGTCATTTTGGTCGCGCCTTATTGGCCCGGCCGGACCTGGTTCCCCAAACTAGCACTCCTCGCAACAGCACCTCCCTGGCCCATTCCTCTGAGGAAGGACCTTCTTTCTCAGGGACGGGGCACCCTGTGGCACCCTCGCCCCGATCTCTGGAGCCTCCACGTGTGGCTCCTGGACGGCTCGAGGTAGGTTTGAGTACCCTTCCACCAGCGGTGGCGGCTACCATCACTTCCGCTAGAGCGTCGTCCACAAGACACGTCTACGCGTTGAAGTGGAACCTCTTCGTCGTCTGGTGCTCTTCTCACCGAGAAGACCCCCGGAGATGCTCGATCAGCGTTGTGCTTTCCTTCCTTCAGCAGGGGTTGGAGCGAAGGCTGTCTCCCTCCACCCTTAAGGTCTATGTTGCCGCCATTGCCGCACACCATGACCTAGTCGAAGGTAAGTCGGTAGGGAAGCGCGACCTGGTCATCAGGTTCCTGAGAGGAGCGAGGAGACTAAATCCTCCTCGCCCTCCTCTCGTTCCCTCTTGGGACCTCTCAGTGGTTCTAACTGCCCTGAAGAGTGCTCCCTTTGAGCCCCTGCAGTCAGTCGAGCTTAAGTTCCTGTCAATGAAGACAGCGCTCCTGGTTGCACTGGCCTCCATAAAGAGGGTAGGGGACCTGCACGCATTCTCCGTCGACGAAGCGTGCCTGGAATTCGGACCGGCTTTCTCTCACATGATCCTGAGACCCCGGCCCGGATATGTGCCCAAGGTTCCTACCACTCCCTTTCGGGACCAGGTGGTGAACCTGCAAGCGCTGCCCCCGGAGGAGGCAGACCCAGCCTTGGCACTGCTCTGTCCAGTACGCGCTCTTCGCGCCTATGTAGACAGGACGCGGTGTTTCAGGACCTCAGACCAGCTCTTTGTCTGTTATGGTGGGAAGCTGAATGGAAAGGCTCTCTCCAAGCAAAGGTTGTCTCACTGGATAGTGGACGCCATTGCCTTGGCTTACCAGCAGCAAGGTCGACCGTGCCCCCTTGGTGTGACGGCCCTCTCCACCGGAGTGTGGCATCCTCTTGGGCTCTAGCAGATGGCGCCTCGCTAACAGACATCTGCAGAGCTGCAGGCTGGGCGACACCTAACACATTCGCCAGATTCTATAATCTCCGAGTGGAGCCAGTGTCCTCTCATGTACTCGCTTCAACTAGCTAGTACCGGACCCGCTCAGGTGTCTTCGCTTGCTCGCCATTCCACTCCTCGGACTGGATACGTGCGATATTCTCCTCAGGTGAGCTTTTCCGAAAGCCCTGAGTTCCTCCAGCACTCCTGACGTCGGCGCCAGTGTCTCTTGCCTGCGCGTCGGCTAGGTGCCTCCCGTGTGCATGGTCCCTCCCCTGAGCGACCCCCACATGTGTATTTCCACTGTAAGCCTCTCTAAAGCATGTGTCTTTCCCTTGGCAAGCCACCTTGCCACCCCTGGGGTTGAAATATTCCACCTGCGGCTGGACACCCCAGTTTTCTCCATATGTTCCTTCGGGTCATATGTGTATTCTCTAAGTCCCCCCCCTCTGGGTTGGCATTAATTGCATACTTCCCCTAGCTTGGGATATGCTTCCCAGTGTACCTTGGTATTCCTGTGTTAAATGGAGTCCTTCGTCCAGTCTAGGACAGGGATCTCGATTTACGCAGGGCACTGGAAGACAGCTGAGAAGGTGGCGTGATTAGACTGGTAACCCCATTCGTCGTCATCCGACGTAACTCGGAGTGACAACGAAAGGGAACCTCTCGGTTACGTATGTAACCCTCGTTCCCTGAGTAGGGAACGGAGACGTTACGTCTGCCTGCCACTTTCCGCTGTACCGCGGGGATCGCCTGAGCTCAGTCTTGGCTCCTCAGCGAAGAAACATAAACTGCTGTTGCGGACTTCCTCCTTTTATACCCACGAGGTGGGGCGGAGTTACGTCATGCAAATTCCGCAGACCCATGGCATTTCTTTGCCATTGGCTCGTTTTGTAATACTCGAAGTTGATAGGCTTTCTAAGCGAAACCCCATTCGTCGTCATCCGACGTAACGTCTCCGTTCCCTACTCAGGGAACGAGGGTTACATACGTAACCGAGACGTTCTGTTTTTTTATATATTTTTATATTTATTGATATATCCTGTTCTATATTTGTTAAGCTCTAAGCTGTTCCTAATCACCTCTGGAATATGTTGCACATGTTGCTTGCCAATAAATAAAGAGTTGTCAATTCATGATACTTTATCATCTCTTAATTTAAACTACATTGTTGTTAAGAATAGTTGGCGTATTATTTATTTTAGTGGTCAGTATTGGTATCGGCCAATACTACTTCCAGTGATCGTAATCCGTGATCGGCCTCAAAAATCTTGACCGGAGCACCCTTAAATCTAGGGATACTATCCCAGGTGATCAGATAGGAAAAGAGGCTGTATGCTCAAAAACTAAACACCCACCTCACAACTGACAGAGACTCATGTCGGCTGTGGCAGGAATTTCAGACTATCACTGACAGCGAGCCCCCTCCCCTGTGTATATGCCATAATGACACCTCTCTACCAGATGAACTTTTGGGCACGATTTGAGACCAACAACACCATTCAGGCACGGATGCTCCCTTCTCTACCCAGTGACCAGACACTCCAGCTGTCAACAACTGACATGAAAAAGGCCCTTGCCAACATTAACACACGTAAAGCTGCAAGGCCGGATGGCATCCATGGACGTGTGGTAAAGGACTATACAGAGCAACTAAAGATGTTTTTGCAGACATTTTTAATGTCTCTCTCAGTCAGGCAGTAGTGCTTGTGTGCCTCAAATGTGCCACCATCATTCCTGTCCCAAAGAAGCCTAACCCAGCCTGGCTAAATGATTTCCGCCCTGTGGCTGAAATTGTAATGAAATGCTTTGAGTGGCTGGTCATGCAGAATATTAAGAACAGTCTCCCTGCTAATCTGGATCACTTACAGTTCGCTTATAGAGCCATCCGATCCACTGAGGATGCTATCTCCACTAAACTCCACCTCACGCTGTCACATCTAGAGAGGAAGAACACCTACGCCTGGATCCTCTTCACTGACTTCAGCTCTTCTTTTAATACGATCATTCCACAACAGTTGGTGGAAAAACTGAGGTTGATGGAGGTGTACATGGTGCACCTGTAACTGGGTACTCAACTTTCGGACTCAGTGGCGGCAGATGGTAAAGGTGGGCATCACATTAGGAACCATCACAGTGAGTGCGGCCCCCTGCTGTACCCACGACTGTACTGCTAGAGTCAGCACCAACCACATTATTAAGTATGCCGACGACACAACAGTGGTGGGCCTTGTTAGTGGCAATGAAAAGTCCACATACAGGTTGGAGGTATTTCAGATTTCACAACTTCACCCTCAATGTGGATAAAACAAAAGAGATGGTGATAGATTTTATGAGGGTTGGCAATCACCTCCACTTACCGCTGATCAAAAATGGTGCTAGGTCAGCAACATCAAATTCCTGGGAGTTTACTTGTCTGATGAGCTGATCTCCACCACTAACACCACAGCAGTCGTTAAAAAATGACTTTACCCCTCCGTAGACTTAGAAAAGCAGGTCTCCCCACTCATCTCCTCACCACCTTCTACAGGAGAACCACTGGAAGCATTCTGACTTACAGCCCTTCCTGGTTAGGGAGCTGTGAGGCTCATGAACAACAGCAGCTCGACAGGATAGTGAAGATCATTGGTGCCCCTCTCCCTTCCCTCATGGAGATATCTCATTGGTGCTGTATTCTCCATCATAAAGGATCCTCTACACCCTCTCTGCAGTCTCTGCTGTAGATCCAACTGGATGCTGAACAGCTTCTTCCCACAAGCTATTATGATGGTGAACAGACTCCCTACCCCACACACATTCAGCATACTGTGCATGACATAAAACGGCAGTTTCACTGGCCGATCATTTCCTGTCATCAATCTACGATGCTAGCAAGGGAAAAACAAGGACAGCTCTTTTCTGTCTCTATGACTGATGTTATTAGTGCTATGATGTAACAGAAACTTATACTTGACCAGTGTTTAACACTTCATTTCTCTTCTGATTCATTGCTTCAGCCACCACACCTTTTTGATCACACAGAGATGATGCATTCTGACAAGTCAAGATTTTGATCAAATATTTTTCCCAAGCACTATTTACCAATTACAAACCACATCAGTCTTAATAATTGAGTATAATAATTTATTATGAGAAATAAGGGAGACCGCAATCTTACAGAGGACAAGTGGTTTGGAGAATGAATGGAAGGAGTTGAGAGTGACTTTTCCAGTTCAGGACAGACAACAGCAAGGTGGTGAGGGAGTCATATTGTGAGCCGCTAAAAAAAATGAGTTGTTTGGATATTTCAGGGAACCAGATCAGCTGAAAATGAACTCCCAAAACTACTGCCATTTTCACAAAGATACTTTTTTCAAATAGTCATACAAGAAATCAGTAGCATTCAAGAAGAGCATGAACTTTATGTAGGCCAATATACCAAGCACTCTATTGCTTGAATAGCTAAAAAAAAAAAGCCTTCAAATGTAATGCCCTGACCCCCTTCACTAACTGATTTAAAACTAAATAAGAACTTGTGGATCTTTCTCAAGTGTGAGATTTACAGTGAGGGAAATCAATACACATCTTTGAATAGCATCTGTGGGGCTGTGGTTGCTGCTTCAGATAAAATTGGCCAAGAACAAATCAAGTCACTGACTGATTCTATGGATGGACGGCTTATGAAAGTCATTGAAAAGAAGGGACAACGAATATCTTGAAAGGATAAAAAGGGATCAATTTGTATAATGTTATTAGTTTTTTTTTTCTTGTTAAGGCAGAGATAAATATTTTAGAATAAAATTGCATAATAATGTGCACAAAAATATTTGAGAATATGACTTATTCCCTATTAAACATAATTGTTGTTTTTAACAAAATAGCACTGATAACATTTTACATTATCTGTTTAGCAGTTAAATTTTCAGGAAAAAGCTAACTAATAATTAATGCAGACAGTGTGTATTGACACAGCAAGAAGGTCTTCAGTTTGAGTCCCGGGTGAGCGTGTTGGTGGAGTTTGCATGTTCTCCCCGTGTCAGGCTGGGCTTCCTCTGGGCTTCCTCTGGGGTTACTGTGGGGTTACTGTGGGGTTCCTCTGGGGTTACTGTGGGGTTACTCTGGGGTTACTGTGGGGTTCCTCTGGGGTTACTGTGGGGTTACTCTGGGGTTACTGTGGGGTTACTGTTGGCTTCCTCTGGGGTTACTGTGGGGTTCTTCTGGGGTTCCTCAGGGGTTCCTCTGGGGTTACTGTGGGGTTCCTCTGGGGTTACTGTGGGGTTCTTCTGGGCTTCCTCTAGGGTTACTGTGGGGTTACTGTATTGTTCCTCTGGGGTTACTGTGGGGTTCTTCTGGGCTTCCTCTGGGGTTACTGTGGGGTTACTGTGGGGTTCCTCTGGGGTTACTGTGGGGTTCTTCTGGGGTTCCTCAGGGGTTACTGTGGGGTTCCTCTGGGGTTACTGTGGGGTTCTTCTGGGCTTCCTCTGGGGTTACTGTGGGGTTACTGTGGGGTTCCTCTGGGCTTCCTCTGGGGTTACTGTGGGGTTACTGTGGGGTTCCTCTGGGGTTACTGTGGGGTTACTGTGGGGTTCTGCTGCTGGTGCTCCAGTTCTCAAGAAACCCAACCTTGACCTGTCAGTTATATTCTAATTATCACCCTATTTTAATTTGACCATTTATTGTCAAATTACTGGACTTTTCTAGGTGAAAATAATCTTTTCGGCCCCTTTCAATCTGGGTTTTATTCTCTTCACACACTGAAACCGCTGTAGTAAAGCTAGTAAATGACCTTCTACTCTCTGGTGACTCTCTTTCTGTACTTCTACTACTCGACCTCAGATATCCGCCTTTGATATTGTCTGTCACGACTTACTTATTTCTGGCCTATCGGATGTAGGTATTTCTGGTGCAGCTTACTTATAAATGTCTACATGGTTTGGCTCCCTGTTATCTTTGCAACCTGCTCATCCCCTACACACGAGTCTTTCACTCCTTTTTCTCTCTGTCTCTTGGTATCAACTCTCTTCTATGGGTGTAGATCATTCAGCGTTACTGCACCTAAACTCTGGAATTCTCTGCCGGTCACTTTCTTGCATTAATAATATTTCTGACTTCAAATCACAACTTAAAACCTACTTGTTTTCATTCCTAAGTTATGTTCTGTACTTTGTTTATGTGTTTAAATCTATGTTGCATTGTGATATCCTGTTTATATGATGCCCTCCTTTATTTCTTTGTATTATCTTTGTTCTTATTTACCACCTGTAATAATCTTCAAGTTGCTTGTTCTATTGTCTGCTTTTATTGTCTATTCTACATGTGCTATGTTTTCTATATACATTGTAAAGCGTCCTTGAGCTTTGGAACGGCACTATAGAAATAAAACGTATTTATTATATTAAATTGTTTGTAGGTGTGTGTTTGCCCTGTGTTGAACTGTCCCTCTGTCCGGGTTGTTTCCCTGCCTACTGACCGAGATGCTGGGATACATAGGATAAGCGGTTTGGAAGAAGGATATATACAATATTGATACTCGGTTCACACATCACCTTTACCTGCAATTACATCACCACTTGGACATGCTATTCTATTCTATTCTATTCTATTCTATTCTATTCTATTCTGCAAATGGGTTAGTTGAAGACACCTTTCATACTCTTATGAGGTTCATGGGTTATGAATTGGTTATGAAGTGCTTCCTCTGAGGCATAAGATATAATGGTCACAGAACAGTGTGTGAGCACTACTGACAGCAGAAGAGACACACGGACATCAGAAAGGAACGCATGGCGACTTCACTTTCTGTTCAGTTCGTCCACATGCACAAGCTGCTGTAATTGTATATTGCAAGTGTTTTTACCAAGCAAATTGTGTCAGTTTAATAAGAAACAATTAACCTAAAGATGATACGTATACCTTAAGAAAAAACGCTGAGTTACATGAATGTGGCATGAGATTCTGGTGTAAGAGTTTCCTCTATAGGCCCCGATTTACTCAAAAAAAATACGTTTGAAATACGTGACCAGCAATATATTGTTAGTGAACAACCCAACACCGGCCACACTGAGAGGGAATTTGGAGCAAACTTTTCCAGAAAACTCACTTTGGCAAGCTGTTTCGAAACTCCCGAAACCAACTCCAAATGGACTTTGTTTCGGCCGGATATTGTTCGAAATGACTTCACACCAGTTCGTTTTTTGATTTCGCTTGATGTATATTGGGACCTTAAAGCTTTCAAATGAATCAAGTTTAAATGAGTGCACTGGGAATTTAATCAAGGCAGTTAATAATGTTGATGACAGGTGTGTGTTTGAGGTACAGACTAGGGTCTTTGCGTAACTCACTGAAGGCCTTACCTCATAAAGGGAAAGTTAACCAATTCCCTTATTAATTGAACCATATGCTCTTATGTGCTCATCTATTCATGTTTTCACATTATACACAAAAATAAATCAGTTTTCTGTATATGACAAGTAACAATAACAGCTTATAAGCAGCACATGGAGGTGTCTAGATGATGACTTATTTCTGGAGTAAGATTTGACTTAAACCATACATGTGTATATACAACAGTTGCTGGCTTCATTATGGAGGGTAAACACATCCAAAAAGCATTGGTTGACTTTCTTTTAACACATGTAGTATTTGCTACAAAATGAAGGAAGATTCCAAGATTGATGATGTTGTGTGTGTATGTGAAAGAGTCA